>PVLA01001472.1:115044-355270 GCA_004027455.1 Hydrochoerus hydrochaeris | reverse complement strand
AATAAAAGGAGTAAAGATATGAAAAGAGGAAGTTAAATAATCAATATTTGCAGATGACATGATACTCTACATAGAAGACTTCCAAAACTCCATTGAAAGACTCCTAGATATAATAAATAGATTCAGCAACATAGCTGGATACAAAGTCAATACTCAAAAATCAATAGCATTCCTATACACTAACAACAAAATCACCGAGAGAGAAATAAGTGAAGCCACACCCTTCACACTAGCATCCAAAAAATGAAATACTTAGGAATTAATCTAATGAAAGAAGTAAAAGAGCTATACAGGGAAGATTATAGTACCCTGAAAAAAGAAATCAAAGAGGACCTCAGAAAATGGAAAGACAACCCTTGTTCATGCATAGGAAGAATAAATACTGTGAAAATGGCCATTCTTCCAAAATTGTTATACAGATTCAATGCAATCCCAATGAAAATACCACTAACATACCTCATAGATCTAGAGAAATCACTCCTAAAATTCATCTGGAACCAGAAGAGACCTAGAATAGCAAAGGTAATTCTAAGCAGCAAAGCCAAGGCAGGAAGCATCACAATCCCTGACTTGAAGTTATACTACAAAGCTACTGTAATAAAATCAACATGGTACTGGAATAAAAACAAACCTGAAGATTGATGGAATAGACTAGAAGATACAACCATAGCTACGAACACGCTCAACTTTATCTTTGACAAAGGGGCCAAACTTGTTCACTGGAAGAACGATAGTCTCTTTAATAAATGGTGCTGGAAAAACTGGCTATGCATATGCCAAAAACTAAAACTAGACCCATGCCTGTCACCATGTACTAAACTAAAATCTAAATGGATTAAAGATCTAAATATTAAAACAGAAACACTAAATCTGTTGGAAGACAAAGGAGGTAAAAATCTTGAATACATAGGGCTAGGTAGAGAATTCATGAACAAGAATCAAACCACAGGGGAAATACTTCCCAGAATCAATAACTGGGATAACTCTTATTAAAGAGTTTGTGCATGTCGAAAGAAATCTCCAGCAGAGTGAAAAGAAAACCCACAAATTGGGAAAAAATCCTAGTCAACTGTCCCTCAGACAAAGGACCTCTGTCTAGAACATATAAAGAATTAAAAAAAAATCAGACCTCCGAAATTCAAAGATCCAACCCAAAAATGGGCATCCAAGATGAACACACAGTTCTCAGATGAAGAAATACAAATGGCAAATAAATACTTTAAAAATGTTCAGCATCATTAGTCATTACAGAAATACAAATTGAAAGCACACTGAGATTCCAGCTCACTCCTGAAAGAATGGCCAGGATCAACAAAACTACCAACAACAAATGCTGGAGAGGCTGTGGGGAAAAAGGAACTGTTGGTGGGAGTGTAGACTGGTACAACCACTGTGGAGATCAGTCTGGAGATTTCTCCAAAAGCTGGGATTGGAAGTCCCATTTGACCCAGCTATTCCACCGTTAGGCATATTCCCAGATGATCTGAAAACATATCACGGTGATATATGAGCACCCATATTTATAGCAGCACAATTTGTAACAGACAGATGTTGGAAACAACCTAAGGGCCCATCAACTGAGGAATGGGTAAAAAAGATGTGGTATTTTTATACAATGGAGTACTACTCAGCTATAAAGAATGATCACATTGAGATATTTATAAATAAATGGATGCAACTTGAGACCATACTCATAAGTGAAATAAATCAAACTCATATGTATAAATACCGTATAGTCTCCTAGTGTAAGAAATGGTAAGAGTACATAAGATTTTATGGTAATCATGATTCCCTATTATGTTGCTTTGAAATCTTATGTTTTCATTCATTAGTTGGAATGGTTTTATCCTGTTTTGTTTGATTTTATTATGTGTGATGTTATGAACAGATACTTTAAAGAAAACAAGACATTATGGCAGCCATTGCTGATTTAACATCATCTTGCTTTGAAGTCCTACCATGCTTTTGTTCTTCTATTTCCATTGATTCTATCATGTTGTGTCTTACTGGATTTTAATATGTGTGGTAGTATAAACAAATTTTTTATGGAAAATGAGATATTATAGTAGCCATTGTTCATTTTCTGTTATTTGGTTCAGAAATGCCCTGTAATACTTTCATTCTCTTGAATGGTTTTATACTATTTTGTTATGTTTGATATTGTGTGTGAAGCTATGCTCAACTATCTCAAAGAAAGAGACATGATGGCTACTGTTAATATCCGGTTGTCTTGTTGTAAAGTGCTGTGTTGCTTACATTGTTCTGTTCTGATCTGCTTTGTTCTGTCCTCTTTTGTTTTATTCTCTTTAAAATAAAATTTAAAAGAATAATTTTTCTGGTTATTCTTGTCACACTAATTAATTGTAGTTTTAATTGGAATGACACTAAATTAATAGCTTAGTTTAATAAGAATTTCCATTATTTGGATATTTATCTTTCTATCCAAAAGAAAGGTATTTGTTTTGATTTACTCAAATTTTCTTTTATGTTCTGTATCTACAGCCCTGATCTTACATATATCTTTACATTGCCATTTTAATCAATGTATTGCATTCCATTTTGTGAATATATAATAAATAATTTAACCAGTACACTGTCATTGAACATTTAGATGATTTCCATTTTTTTTTACATGTTTGTGTTTTAGAGATTGAACCCAGGCCTTATGCATATTGGGTGAGCATTCTACCACTGAAGTACCCCCTCAACCTTTTCTCTAATTTTTACTCATTAAAAAAAATCCAGCAATGAACACATTTGTAGCTACATTTTTAATATATCCACAATGATTTTGTTAGGATAAATTCCTGGAAATTTAATTTTTAGGGATGTACATTTTTAAAGGATTTTTGATGCTTAATGCTAAATTATATTCCAAATTTTAAAAGTTTATATGGGTTGCATGTGGTACAGTTATGTCTCATCACATGATGAATAATTTCATTCAACTTTACATACTAAGAGGTGAAAGGGAGGAAGAGGGAGAAGGAAATAGTATGTGGTGAAGGGTTCTATCTGCCCTTCCTCTTCTAGGCTTTGAGAAAGGGCCCATACAGATGATGCAGGAGATGAAGCTTTGATGTGTCCTCCTTGAATCTCAGTTCCTGTGGGACTCACAGTGTGAGCTCTGCCACCCTGTGTGTGATTCTAGGGTTCACATGTCTGTATTTTTTGTATACTACGATCGAATCATTTCCAAGGTTTCAACTGGAAATGAGCAAAAATATAAAATCGATCTAATCTACACCTGAGGAAACATGTATTGTCTTAGGCCATCATCATCTTAATCCTGAAGATAAAGCTAAGTTTTGGGGCATTGAACTATGGCACTGGCAGGACGCTAGCAGTACAGTCGCACTGTCCCTGGATGGGGCCTGGGGAGGTCCCCTCAAGGAGAGGGGACCCAAAACTCACACCCCCACAAAAAGTAGCTTCATTAACCATCGTCAAACAGTGAGAGGCACAAAGAATCCTATTGCCAGAAAAGACTGTGTGCGTTATGGTCTGGGGTTGGGGGTGGTCTCAAGACAGATCTAGGATTCTTAATACTTGCCCGGTCCCCAGTCAGTGTGCTGGCTTAGGATGCAAACCATTTGCGTGTGTTTGAAGCTTGGAGGTGTGCTACATAATTAATCGTGCTCTTTCCCCGAAGGAGGAACCTATGGAGTTGGGGAATTTAGAAAGGAAAGCACAGGCTCAATTTACAGACTCATGCTTTCCTTAAAACTTTTAGGAGTTGAGGAGCAAGAGGTCTAGATGGAAAAAACACGCCTAAGGATGAAAAAGGCATTGTAGCCTCAGGTAATTTTGACCATGCCTCGAACCTACAGTTTCCTTAAAAGTACAATTTTGAAAATTCTAATTTTCTTATTTCCTTTACTTATCTTTATTTCTTTTATCCTAACTCAACATGCATAAATATTCATACTAAATACCCAAAAGTAAAAAAAAGTCCTGTTTTTAATTTTATTTTTACCAGTACATGTTTGCAATATATGATTGTATTCATCTCAAGGAGTTGGTCCAAGTGCATATCACATCTTAATCCTTCCTTCCCACCCTCTCCCCTCCTTCCTCCCTCATCTCACCATCTCATCGTCCCTTTCTTTTCTGTAAAAGATCTATTTCCCTGTTTCTTATTATCTTGCATTTTGAAAGGTAAAACATTTTTATTAACATCTGGTAAGGCAGCTGTGGTATACTTCTCACGGTGTTGAATGTTAGCAAAGTGGCTGAAGGCATTTCAGGGTGCTGGCTAAAGTGAAACTGAATTGCAACTGCACTTAGTTAGGGTTTGGTGGGATGTATTTGTGGAGCTGTAGCGGTTCCCGTGTCTATTTAAGCTATGGCTACTCCCAGAGAAGGGACGACTTCTAAAAATACTTCTATTGCCCAACTCGCCCTGCTTCATAACAAAGCTGCAGGGCTAAAGATTGTACGATAGTGTGACTGTGTCTCGGCCTTGGCCTTGGGACTCTTTGGAAAGTGGAAGAGAAACAAGGGCTGAAATGCGCAGAGTGAAATCTAGTCTATGACTACTCTTCCACTTACCAGTAGGAGCAATTCTAAGGGCTGTGGATTTAGCTCAGCGGTACAAGTGCTTGCCTGGTAAATGTGAAGTCGTGAGTTCAATCCCTGGTACAGGAAAAAAAAAAAGAAAAGAAAAGAAAAGAACAATTCTAGGTAGCAGATTCAGTTCTCATCAACACCTTAGGAAAATAGGTTTCTTCTTTCAGCAACATACACAGTAATGCAATGCAGACCATCATAACTGCACTATAGCTAATCTTTACTTCTTTTGAAAATTACCAGCTCCCCAAGTTTATAAAGTACAAACCTGTAGCAGTATTACAAAGAACAAGTTAATCAAGTCAGGTGTGGTGGCACACCCCTGTAATCCCAGCACTTGGGAGGTTAAGGCAGGAGGATCGTTGTGAGTTCAAGACCAGCCTGGACTTCAAAGTGAGTTCAAGACCAGCTGAAACTGCATTGGGAGACCCTGTGTCAAAAAAAAAAAAAAAAAAAGCAAGTTAATTTATGTGTGGGGTCGTGTTTCATGAACTTTAAATCTAAGAAATGAGAAACATATTTCAATCAGCCATGCTACGATAGCATTCTGCCTCACATTTCTATCCTCTCCATAACTACATGGCAAGGCAAAAATTTTGTCAACTGTAGATGAAACACTGCGCACATAGAAAATGTAGCTATAGAAGAGACCAAAGGAGGCAGGTAGGTAGGGTAGGAGAAAGGAAGAAGAGAAAATAAATGGTATAGATGAGCATAAAGAAGGAAAAGGAGAAAGAGAAGGAGAAGGAGAAGAAGAAGGAAGAGGAAGTGAAGGAAGAGGAGGAGGAAGAGGAGCGGGGAAAGGAGTGGGAGAAACATACAACGAAAAGGGAATGGAGCCAAAGTTGGGCCTGAGAAAGTCAAGCCTCAAACAATGGCCTCAGGTGTTCAATGGGTTTCTAGCCACACTTAGAAAATTCACACCAAGGCTGATGGCAGGGACAATCTCAGGTCCAGGGGAGAGAAAGGAGGAACAAACTTAGCCACGCGTAGATCAAACTCCTGAGTGTATGCTGTGAGTTCCTCCTGGCCCCCTGCGTAAGCAGGCGCTCTGGGGTCTCTGCTAATGTGCTGGCAAGTGGGAACACCCCAAAGCAATAGCAGATAGCAAGTGACATCTCCCCAAACATGCCATAGAATCTCTCTCCTCATTGTATGAATGGACTCAGGTATAAAAAGGAAGGGTTTCAAGGGGTCAGGTTGGGATTGCTGATATTTCTCTGGCCATCGCTGCTTGGTTCAGGTGGGGATATGACTTGAAAGTCGATGAGAGCCCTTACCTGAGATTTTTCAACCCTGAATCAGGGAAATGTAATCATCCTGCTCTGAAGGAAAATGAATGGCTCAGAAGCTGTTGCTCTCATTTTCCTCTTTGTGTGAAAGACATCATCAAGATCAGGGAGAATGTAAGCTGGTATTCATAAATAAGAGAAGGGAAGACAGAGGTCAGCAGCACTGTGTCAAGCTCTGGGCCCAGCCTCACTGCTGCCCTTCCTGTGGGACCCAAGTATCCCCACCACACATCCTTTGAACTTTGGTGAGTCCTATCACTTGCAAAGAAAGGTCCTGTGTATTGTCCTGTGCTGCTCTTGGCTTCCGGTTATCCCACCTCCTCAGACACCTTTGTGAGGACTGGTCCATCTGTCACTGCTCACTCTCATCACACAAGTATCACAGCTACTGAATGTCACACATTGTCCAAACCCCTCTAGCCATGGGCCAGACCAGCATAGACCCAGGTAGGTCAATGCCTACCTTGGGATGCAGATCCAGACAGCCTGCTTGTCCTGTAAAAGGGACACACCAACAGTTAAAACTCAGAGAGGTAAAACTCAAGCTTGAGCCCATGAGGAACTGCAAGGGTCCAGGAACAGGAATCAAAGCCAGGGATCCTAAAAAGGATTAGCCAGGGAGAAAAGCAGATGCCTGTCCTCTCTTCAAGCAGGGTTGGGCTTCTGGATCACCTTCACCTCAGGAAGGAGGGTGTGGGCTACCACTTCAATGACTTAGGTTGAAAGGCCATGAGCTCAGGAACATGCAGGAAAGCAGATATCTAGGTCAGGGCTTTGCTAGTTTGTGATAAAATTCGTTGAACTTTAAAAACCTAATTTTTTTCATCTATCAAATGGGGATAGTGACACATACCTTATGATGTTGTGAAGACTAAATGTGACACAATACCACCACTGATGCAAATTTTGCAAATTCTTTTTTCTTGTCTTTCTTTCTTTTTTTTGTACAGGGGATTGAACTCAGGACCTTGCACTCACCATGCAGGCACTTATGCCACTAAGCTATGTCCCCAGCCCAAATTCTGCAAATTCTTTGACTCACCTTCCATCAAGAGGTAGAACTGGTATCCCATTCTGTGGAGGCAGGGAAAGGATGTGACTGGTTCTATCAATATTTTAGAGGAAGTGATGCATTCTGGTCCTTGGAACAGTGAGCTGCTGGACTCATAAAGGAAGTGGCTTTCCTGTGGCCACCATGCTCCAAGGAAGCCCCAAGGCACATGGAAAGGCCATGTGGAAGTCTGGAATGGAACCCATACAAGGGGTTTGCACAGCGATGGATCCCTAGCACCTTGATTAGGATGGGAACCTTGGTTGGAACGCAGTCCGTATTGAATGAATGAATTTTGGTGCATATGGTTTCACTGGTTTGATAAAAATGACAAGGATAGATTGTTCTGTTTCCTAAAGAAAGAGCAAATTTTTCACACGCCCTTCTTAGGGAAGATGTAGACATTACTGTAATATACAGCATGAAGAGCCCTGGCTGAGTACTCTCACACCCTGTAGCAGTCCAGTCACCTTCGTTCTTTCTGTCTTAATACCGTTAATGTCAAGGTGGATGGCAGTGTGCATAAATGGTGTTTGGCTATGGATGGATCAAGAAGGCACTGTCCTTGAGAAATAGCTTGTACTTGGTGATGGGGCAGCTTTTGTCCGGTTTGGAATGGTTCGTGGGGAAAGGGATATTGTTTGTAGGAGCACAGACAAGAGGAAGGTTCTGATTTAATGAGACTATTTGAGGATCCTGGGCACAGGTTGGCCTGCTCTGGGCATGAGATGATATGCAGCTTTGGGGACTGAAAACAGGACCTCTCTGACATCTCCAGACAGGACCAGCTTTGCTTCAGCATCTGTTTGAGTGAGCCAGAAGCTTAGGAGGCAGCTCTTTTGACATAGTCCTAGTGATCTTTGGGGACGTCATAGTGATCCATGATATCACTAGCAGTGGGCGTGGTAAGGCTCTCCCAGGGCTCAAGGACAAGAGAGGAAGCCTACTGCTGGTGCTGTATGGAAATGTTATTGGACAGGGAGTTTTGTGGGTGCATGTGTTCCTTTGGGACACCAGGGGTAACTGCAGAAAACACTTTGGGAACATAATTTTCTCAAAACGTAATTTTGAGAACAAAATGTCCTGGGCTGTGCCAGGTTTAAAGGAGTGTGAAGAGAAGTGGTTGCTTTTTGATGTTTCTGTAGAGAAAGTTTATCAAAGAGGACTTTTAAAATTCTCTTTTCCCTTCTACATCTACTACTCATTTGTTGTTTTATAAGAAATTATAGAGTGGGGATATATTAAACAGATCTGGCCCACATTAGTAAAGTTGATTACAACAAATAGTCTTTTAGTTTATCTTTTTAAAGCTATTGAATATTATGGATTTCTCTAGATTTTTATATAATGGTGAGATCTGAGATACTGAAAAACCATGCTAATTTTTAGAATTCATTTTCTTTCATAGAAACAAGGGATATGTTAGCTCCTAGGAACAAACTTGGATAGGTTCTTAATCAGATTATACAAAGTGAAAGCATTTAAACCTTTTGGATTTACACCAATATTTTGTATTTGCTTCTTAAAATAAAGTGCTTGGTTTGTATTCTTCGTATTTTGGAGAAATTATCTACCTGACACTTATAGGTCTGTGCTTTTTTTTTTTCACCTAAGAAATAAAATCTCATTCAGTACATTTAGTTTTATCACAGTCATGAAGCTTGTTCTCTGATGGGCTGTACCAGTGACACAAAATCTAGAGTGAGTACACTCATGTCAGGGTTTGCATTTTGTGCCTTGAACCACTCTGGGAAGTGTTCTATCTTGAACACTTATATAAAGTGAATTTTATCTATATTTATGAAGATGATTTGGTATACTAGTAAATTTTTGGGATCATGAACTAATTGTATTTCTTCACACTCATATTCTGCATGATGTGTATACAATATGTCAAACCTAAAAGAGGTATGACCTTAAGTTTACCTTAAAAAAAAAACTGGTAGGTCAATAAAACTTAAAATGCTTGCTTATGGCCAGGTATTGGGATGCACACTTGTAATCCCAGCACTCAGGCAGCTGAGGCAAGAGAATCACTGCAAGTTTGAGGCCTACCTGGAGTACACAGTAAGACCCTGCCTCAAAAAAATTTTGCTTACCTATGTATATAAATGCTTAAAAATAAAAAAAAGAAACACTTTGGGGCACTAGAAAGATCTGAAAGTCAATATTGAGGGGGTAGAGGGGCTCAGGTTATTGTTTATCAAACATTAAAGTTAATAATGAGATTACACTAATCACCACTGTCTATACTTTATGAATATATACATGAGAGAGAAGACAAGATGGCCGATCTGTGAGCAACAAAATACAAAGCCTGAGAAACAAGTCATATGCCAGAATAAAACACCCTGGAGAGACCCAGACAGAGGGAGATGGATCCTCTTGACACAGGAAGAAATTAAAACATAAAAAAGCTCGTCAAATACTTTGGGATTACAACTGAAACAGCTGAAAATTATGAGACAGCGTTTTCACGGTGACCCGCCAAGTGTGCACCAACCAGCTTGAATCCGCGACGGTCGGCAGAGCCACCCAAACTCATTCCCGCCTCCACTCACGGGAAGCACAGCAGCGCTGAAGTCGGGGGTTGGTGAGCCCAACGGAGAGCAGAGCCGAAGAAGGGATCTTCATTAATCCACGGCAGTGCTGGGAATGAGGCCTCCCCACACGGAAAGGGCGCGACCAAGTGGGCGACATGTTGGAATCGGGCAGGAGGAGCCTGAACTGGGAGTGACAGTAACTTCAGTTGGTTGCTCCCTGAGCAGATCTGCTCCAGAGCAGATTCGTGGGATTTGCTTGGACTGGGTCATGCCCCTGGCCGGGATCCAATGATTCCCTGCACCTAGCACGCACGACTAGGTGAAAGCCCCTGAAGTTTGGTTGGCCCCGGTGGGAAGGGGCAGGCAGGAGAGGGCAGAGTTCCCTCAGCAGTGTGCTTTGGAGGAACTGTGGCCAACAGGGAAGGGAGCTGGGACCTACACTGTAACCTGTGTGGAGGAAGCCAAGGCCATGAAAGGAGAGAGAGGCAGGAGGAGGCCCCCAGCCCAGAGCCCTGAGAACACTGAACCAGGAGAAGGAAAAACAAGGGAGACTGAGGGCAACAAACACACAACATCAGACATGGCTTCAATGGACATTAAGAGATATCTTCGGGACCTTGTAGACAAGCTCAAAACTGAAATATTAAATCAGGTAAAGCAAGATATGAGTAGAGTAATAAAAGAAATGCTCTCAGGAAGCATCTCTCAGGATGATACAGACAGAAGAAGGGAGGAACAAAAAAAAGGAGAGAAACATTCGATAAAGAATATAAAGAAAATATAGAATACATGAAGCAGATTCAAAGAGACTATCAGGAAATTAAAAACGCCATTGAAAGCTGGCAAAACTCCTTAAAAGAAACTAAGGATAGACTATCAAAACTTAAAGACAAGTTGGCAGTGTGTGATCATGAAAGGAAAGATCTCTTAAAAATAACAAGGAAACAGGCAGTAACAACACAAAGGCTAGAAGATGACAAGAGAATCTACAATTTAAGAATAAGAAACATGAACGAAGAAGCAGGAATACATACAGGTGAATTAAAGAGGCTCTTCATAGAAATAATTAAGGAAAACTTCCCAAGCATGGGAAAAGAAAATGACATTCGGTTGTGTGAGGCATATAGAACTCAGCTACCTACAACCAAAACAGATCTACACCCAGATATATAATAATCAAGATGCCAGAAATTCAATATAAAAACAGAATATGAAAAACTGTCAGAGAAAAGAAACAGATTACCTATAAAGGTAAGCCCTTCAGAATCACGGCTGACTTCTCGACACAGACCATCAGATCAAGAGGAGCTTAGAGTGAAGTATTCAAAGCCCTGAAAGAGAATAACCTCCAGCCCAGATTGATGTACCCTGCAAAACTGTCACTAGAAGTTGATGAAGAAACAAGATGCTTCCATGACAAAGAGGAACTGGTGGAGTTTGTGACCACCAATCCAACCCTACAGAGAATACTGAAGGACATTCTAGAGAGAGAGAGAAAAAAAAATACCAGGAATTTAGGAACAGTGGCAGAAAGGCCTCAATGAGTGGAGCAGGCAGTAGAATGAAGGAGAAAAGTAGACAAACAAAGGCAGGAAAATAGCATGGAAGAAATGAGGCAGAGAAGGATAACTAGAAACTCTAATGTAGATGGCCTTGATACGCTATGTTGTTAATAGTGCACCAGGATTTAAAACCCACATTACTCACACTACTCTGCTTAGATGTATTATATTCTGTTCCAATCATTCTACCTGTACTAGATTTGAGGGTACAAACAGTAATCCCGAAAATAACAGGATATAGTATGGTAATCATCCTTAATTTCCTATTAACTTAATCTAAAGCTCTGTAAAACCTACACTGTTTTACCATGATGGATCATAATCTAATCTGGTTTGTTGGATCGTGGCTTTGTATTGATAGATTTTATTCAGTGCTTTTATGATTGATAGTATCAAGTCTGAGAGTATAGGCAACTGCACTTAAGATGACAAGATCCACTAGAATATCCACTCTGGCTTGATTGTTACCTGCCTTTGAAGTTTTATACTGTCTACAATGTTTTATTTTTACTACTATTATTATTTACTGCTATACTCAATTATACTGCTATATTCAATTATGTCTGATGATATAGACATTCTACTGAAGATAATAAGAAACAACACAGTAATCATTGTAGATCACCTTGTACTATGGTTTTATACAACTTTTTGGTTTCATGTTTTTATAGGAATTTGTCGTTTTATCTTGCTAAGTTTTGTTTTTCCCTCTAATACAGAAAGTATAGAAATACATGCAGAGATTCATGCATGCATAGCTGTTTACACTCTCACTGTTTGACTATCTACTTTGTATGCTTTAATTTTGTAACTTGAGCAACTATTTCTAAGAAGACAATATGTAATTTATCAACTAGTGATTTCTTACTGTTTATCTTTTTTTAAAAATTCTGTATTATCTCTACCCTTTACATTTTTTTTCTCATTAAATGAATATATACATGTACAGTAAAAGTAAGAATGAGAAATACTAAATTGTAATCCTTTACCTCTGGGCAGGAGATGGAGGCAGATGGAATCAGATAAAAGCACATAGGATATGTGACAGTTAAATTGGGCTACCAACTTGGCTGCCTTGGGAGCAGTCCAGGGTGTGTTGGGTGGATCACAGAGGTGTGGCCTTAGGTAATATATTTGGTCCCTGGTTCCTTCCTCACTGGCCCTATTTCCCTGCTCCAGTTTCTCAACTGCTGTGAAGCGAGTAGATTTGCTCTATCATTCTCTTCCATCATGGTGTTTCTGCTTTAGAGCGGGATGACCCTGGACTGACTTCTCTGAAATAAACCAAGTAAACCGTCTCCTCCTTTAAACTGTGTCAAGAATTTGGTCTCAACAATGGGAAAACTGACTAATACAGGGTCTACCAGCCAGGAATGCAAAACTACTAGAAAAGTATCAATCAATCCATCCATCTCTATATTTCTTTGTTATAAGATTTGAGCTTACACCATATGGCAGCATTTCTGGAATGCTATTGTCTTCTTTGATGCTGGAGCTTGAAGTCAGAGCAGGAAGAGAAGTGTGAAATGGGGAAGAACGAGGACAAGGTGGAACTCACAAGCATGAAATAAAACCCCCAAGGATGGATGGGAAGCTACGTCCATCACTCACCACCTCTGTATTTAACAAAGGGTGGCCCACAAAAGAAGCTGGTGCCCTTTGTCACAGAGTTAGACACACACCTAGCTCAGCAGTCCTAACCTCTGGCAGCGAAAGCGGGGCAAGGTGGAGCAGCTGCAGGCCTGGATGCTTCCCCACCAACAGGGTGAGCAGAGAAACGAGAACGTGCAATAGAAGCACCTGCCCTGACTTTCCATGTGTCAAGTTAAAGTGACTGTTGCATCCGCTCTGTTCCCCAAACCTTAGAAAAAAATTTCAAGCCCCCTCCCTTAGGCAGAAACACAAGGAAGGGAGTTCTTGGGAACGTAGTTCAGCCCAGCCAGGTTGACACATTATAAATCCATTCTGAATTTGCAGTTGCATATCTTAAAGCTGGTAAGTAGGAGCACAAGTTCATTATGTTTTCCTCTATTTTTTGGTATGCCTGAAATATTTCAAAATACTTGAAAAAGGAATTGTGAACGTGTTGGTCACACCCATCCCTAATTTCCTTGGCCTGTACAAATTTAGGATTATAAATGTGATGATACAGACCATGGTCACTTACACAGCCAGGGGCAATTTGGACCCAGCACAGTCTTCCATGTTCTTTCCTCTGGACCAGGCTACCATCAATGATAGGTGGCCCAAAGAGGCAGCTGCCACAGTGTGCCATCATTTTTAATTAATAGTCTTATTTGTTTGTCACTTGTCACTAAAAAGTAAGCTCCATAAAGCAAGGATATATTTTCATTTTGCTCACTACAGTAGTCTCAGAACCTAGAAAGCTCGCTGGAACCTAGAAAGTACTAAATAAATACTCGTTGAGTGAATGCATAAATGAATAAGTCTTCTGAGTGAGATCAGAAAAGGTCTGTATTCTTTAGATCATATAAAAACTGTGGGTACAATACTGCTTCACCCAACAAGACAGCAACCAGCCTGAGGTGGGAACACTGTCCTGCACTGCCCTCCAGCCTAGGCTTCAAGAGATCAACCAAACATTCCAGCATCCTCATGGCAAGTTAAAGTCTCTCTGAGCTTCAGGGCTTTTGTTTTCCATTTGTAAAGTAAAAACTACCTCTATCTTTCTTTGTAAGATTATAGTGATGCTTAGTGAGACTGCTCTGTAAACTGTTTAATACAATTATCACCCTCCCAGTGAAATGCTCCTTTATTCCTGGATTAGAAAAAAAAAAAACCAAACAAACAGGATCACAGATGTGGGTAGAAAGGTGTGTAAAGGCCTGCTGTTCCCATCAAATGCTTTCTGGCTGATGGGGACCCCTGGAGGCAAAGAGTATTCACCAAACAGCCCATGATGGCATGGCAAGCCCTGGTGATGATTCTCAGGGAGTGGGACTAGATACCCACAGCATGGACCCCCAAACCACACAGGGCTCAGCTGGCCTCTGGAGGAAGTCCAGTCATCTTAGCACCAGTGATATGCTACACATTGTCAATTCTTTGTTCACAGGTTTTGTATTTGAGAATTTGCCTCCTTGTTAAAATGTATTTGTAACCCCAAAAGCCACTCATGCAGAACTTTTTAGTTATTTGCAAACTGTAAGGGAGAGAACCTCCCTCCAACTTTTTATCTGATCTGAACTAAGAACACAGAGCACCCTGATGGCCATAGGCTTGAACCCAAGTGGGAGCCTTGAACATTCCCAGGCTTGGGTACAGGTGTTCAGGCTGTTGCCCAAAACACTTGAAGAAACCATCCCTAGGCCCTGGGCCAGATTCCTTACAATGCATACATAAATGCCATGCTCTGAGCCGGGGCTGCAGACACACGTAGGTAGGACGTCGCTTTCTCTGCCTGTCCACCTAATGACATACTGCAGCTCTTTACTGTTTGCCTAATTAACATTTTGGCTCTATCACATTTGTTGGTTAATGCTTCTTTCTCCAGAATCCCAACTGCACTCATTTCTGGAATGGTTGGGGCCACTTCCATATGGGAATTCTCCTGTTTCTATTCTTGGAGTAACTCCAACCTCTGGTTTGGCCTCATGGGACCCAGACATGTACGGAGTTGTGAAAATTTTGAGTCACCTAATGCATACATTAGTAGCTGACACTGAACAAAGTAAAATTCTACCTTTTTTGCTTCATTTCCTATACTGCAATTAGGTGTTTTTTCCACCATCTATTTTATGCTTCCTCTTTCTCCCTTTCTTTTTCTGATGTCTGAGCTTTATGTTGGTAACTTTATTGTTGAAAACAGTCTTGAGCTTAGTGTCTAAGTGCTGAGTATGTAAGTATTCCTAAGTGAAAACAGATCATGATGTGCCTTATGGAGAAACCTTGTGTTGTTAGGTGAACTTCACTCAGACATGCAGCAAATTCAATGTTAATGAATCAGTGATACATACTAAACAAGGTGTCTAACACACTCATAAAGCAAGGTCCTGTGTTAACCACTGAGCAAAACGTAATGATCAGAGGCTCACAGGAGCATAACTCTGTATTTCCCCCAGGATCCAAAGTTCAATATTTGTTAATTCAGTGTTTGTAGTGATTTCTTAGACTGTGACTACTGAGAATAAGGAGAAGAGAATGTACTTTGTTTATGTATCTTATTTACTTTCTGTCCTCCTACTAGAACATAAGCCTAGGAGGATAGAGATTTTTGCCTTTTTTTTTTGGTACTGGGGATCGAACTCACAACTGCATGCTTGCAAGGCAGGCACTTATGCTGCTGAGCTAAATCCCCCAGTCCCTTTACCTTTTTTCTTATTTGTTCATTGCTGAGTCCTTCACACCTAAAGAGTGCCTGTACAGAGTAAGCACTCAGTAGATGCACATATAAAGAGTAAGGGAAGACTATAGCTGGAATCCACAGCATACACCCTTTAATATGGTATGACTGGTGTCATGGTTTATGTCAGTGGCCCCCCCAAGCCTCATGCAATCATGGATGTGGCCAAATCTAGTGTTTGTGATTAGCTCATTGTCTAGCACTCAGATTGGCAGTATGAGTGCTACACCTACCCAGGGGTAGAGCCAGCATACAGTGTAATGGTGGGAAGAAGGCATGTCTTTCTCTTTTGCCTGGTTCCCACTTGCTGTTTGCGGTGCTCATAAACAGTGGCCCACCATGCCACCCTGCCACTTGGAGCCAACTGAGTATGGACTGAAACATTCAAAATTGTAAGAAATAAACCTTCACTTCCCTAACTTTGAGCATCAGGTATTTTGTCTCAATAACCAGAGAAAAAAGTAACTGAGACAACCAGCTTGCTCTCTATCATACAGCTCAGCAGTGTCCACCTTATGCTTACTCTGGTAGTGGTCAGAGTCAGAAAGGTCCTTCTGTCATCTCCCTGGCTCCTTCAACATCTCACAAAACCCTGTCCAGACCCAACCTAATCAACTCCCTAATTCGCTTTTCCAGGAGTTAGGGTGGAGTTGGAAGGTTTGTGTTTAGTTACACATCTTTCAATCCCAGTATACTGGAAAGTCCTAGGGCCCAGGCTTATTTATCTATGGTTTCTGGTTTGTGGGTTCTGTGGTGACAGTGAAAGGGAAAACTCTACAAGAGAAATTGTTCTTTTAAAAACTTAGTTCTTGGGCAACCCGCTTGGAACCCCTTCTGTCTCTCAGACAGAAACTTTCTTTCTCTCAATAAATATATTGTTCTTAAAATAAAATAAAATAAAATAAAACTTAGTTCTGAAACTGCCTAGCTCTGTAACTGCTTCATAGCTTCATGATTACTTTCTTGACCCCTGTAACCATGAGAGTGTAACTGAACATGCAGTATGTCTGACTGTAACTGATGATTATGATCGTTAATCCAGCCTTGTAACCAGTGATCTCACCCTGCTAGCTAAATCGGAAAAACTGCCAGTCTATTCCGTCTCACCTTTATACCTCCTGCTCATGCAGTATATAAAAGCACTAGACTACCAGAGATCAGGGCCCGATATTTTGGGAATGACCTTGATCAGTGCCCATTGACACAAAATAAATCTGCCCCCAGATCCTGGGTGTCGTTTCGGTATTTCTGTTTGCCATAGCAACAGAAATTCCATATAGGCTTCTTGAATGAATGAATCAATCAATGAATACAGGTGACGAGTTCCCAGATTTTGCCTACTTCACTACACTGGATTTCTCCACCCAAATCAACCTGTTTTGCTCTCTCTCTCTCTCTGCCTCTCTGGTATTTACATCTGCATGGAAGTGGTGGCCACACAGAGGATGAAAGGTAAGATGGTCCAGCAGCCCGACTCCTCTTCCCTTGAGGCAGCCTCAGCAGAAGAACTTCTGCCTCCCCGAGAAGCCCTTCCTCCCATATGAAGACTTAAAAAGAGTCTGACTATTCTCCCCAACCCCAGATTCTGCCCCAGCCTCTTTTTAGCTTCCCGACATCCTTCAAGAGCATCTGTGGTCTTGATGGTGACCATCTAAGGACTACATTCACTAGTACACAACGCAGGGCTGGCCCAGCTCTGAGCAGAACTCATTGTCACCCCACCTGTACCTCTGGTTGAGGGCCTGGAGCGTGTTGATTAGATTTCATGGGTAATGTCCCACTGAGAAATGTGAAGGAAGTTCACACTCCCCCACGGCGACATTGTTCCAGTAGACCTGGCTGAGAAGTCCGGAAAAACAAGTCATTCTCCCTCCAAATGTGAAAACTGCTGCTTGTGCAAGCCAAGAATTCCCAGTCAAGAGGAAGCCTGGTTCATGGCCCTGCCTTCAAGCAACACAAAGTTTAGGTTGTTCCAGGAAAAAGAGTCCATCCCAGAAAAATTAATAATAACAGTACAAAACTGTAGCTTTTGGCCAGGTGTGGTGGCTCATGC
Source organism: Hydrochoerus hydrochaeris (assembly GCA_004027455.1). Classification (NCBI taxonomy): domain Eukaryota; kingdom Metazoa; phylum Chordata; class Mammalia; order Rodentia; family Hydrochaeridae; genus Hydrochoerus; species Hydrochoerus hydrochaeris. Next base: position 337,837 of record PVLA01001472.1, on the reverse strand, counting down.
CTGTAATCCCAGCACTCAGGAGGCTGAGGCAGGAGGATTGTTGCAAGTTCGAGACCAGCCTGGGCTACAAAGTGAGCTCAGGGCCAGCCTGAACTGCATAGTGAGACCCTGTCTCAAAAAGACAAAAAACAAAAACAAACAAACAAGAAACTGTAGCTTTTGGACCACAAAATAGTGATCTCCCACAAAGTTATTTATAAGATAAAACAAAACACAGTGAAGTAATGTGAGGGTGTGACAGATATGAGGCAGGTAACACTCGGGTGAACAAAAGAAACATTCTTAAATACTGATTGCTTCCCTGCCATAGCCACAGAAAACAAAAACAAACAAAAAAGAATAAAGACATCAAGGATATGTCTAGCTATGTCTCTATCTACATCTACATCTATAGCTATATCTATCTAATGCTATTAAAATCTTGGCTAATGAGCATCATTCATTCCAGAAACATGCTTGTGATCCAAACCACTTGTATATCAAAGTGAATTTCCCCATAAGAAATAATGGAAACTCAGATGATTCATTCCACAACCCAAAAATATTCATATAAAGTGACTAGTTACAGTACTGTCACATAATACAAAGAATATAGAAAGTGAAACATACAAAAAATAAAGAAATTAACCTGCACTTACCTTTGAAAACCTTTGTGGCTAGTGTGAGGGGAGACAAGAGAGAGGCAGGTTACTGCGTAGGGCGACTTTCACTGTTACTAACAGAATTACTGCTGTCTATGGCTCAGCGGAATCTTTTTCTTTACATGCAAATTTAACAAGGAACCTATCCAATGACACTTGCTTTTGCCTTCTTCTGAGGACTTAGGGAAAATGTGATTTTGCCCTATCATTAAACAGATTCTTGACTCGCATTGCTATAGTCTTATTTGGGTGGTGCTTTTCCACAAAATTTTGCATTGTTTGCCACATTTTACACCTTTGCCTAATCTCCTTTGAAGTAAAGGATTCCTCCACCTTTTTCTCCTCCTCCCCTGCAGGTTATCTCCTCCATAACCTCTCACTGTTGGAAGATAATCACCCAGAATCCCAAAGGGGCAGGGAGAAGAACCATCTGCTCAGCTTTGATCATGAGATGTTTGACACCACATACTATTTGTATTGTAAGGTATCGCTCCTTTATAAAGTTAAAGTTTAGTAGAAATATTTGCTTATCTTATGGAACACTCACAGAACAAGTTACTCATAATCCTAGGTTTTACTGTACATGTGTTACATAAAACATATATAAATAACTACATGTAAATATCTTATGTAATAGAAATACTGTATGTAAGTATCCAATATTTACATATACATTTGTTAATATTTATACTGGCTATTTCTATACTTTTCATTCATAAGACAGGTACTATTCTTTTAACTAAATATTCATTTGTTTTTATATTTTCATTGATTTAGTTAAGACAAGATCAAGAGTAATATTCTAAGTCAGCTGTGTGTGTAACTTGAAACTTTGGCTTTGATGATTAGTTTAATTTCTAGTTTGTTTTCTCTGATGGGTAGACTGGAGAGATTTTTTTCCCCTAGTTATTTTGGTTCAGAATTAATAAAAGCCTAACACAGAAGCAGATTTGCCCAGAGGAAGCTGGTGAATGACTCCCATAAACTAATCCATCTGGAGCCTGCTGTTGGGGTGAGTCCTGGCTAGCCAGGACCTGGGGCCTGGCTTGTGGGACACATGGATTTAGAGGAGGAAGCACCCCACTCCAGAGCCAGGGCCATAAGAAAAGGCTGCTTTGTCTGCTTTTACAGTCATACTCATTAATGTGGATTACCATCAGGACAACCAACCTCACTGACACAATCAGCTGTGCTGCCAGAGTCCTTCGGAAGCCTGTTGTGGATGCAGGAATGCATTTCTCCATGGAGACTGGGCTGCCCACAGCGGTCAGGTTCCAGCAGGCGCCAACAATCTCTGGCGAACCCTTACATCAGCCACATATTGCAGCCTGATTCAGGATTCCAGGAGGCAGGAGTCTACAGGGTCCAAGGGACACAGTAATACACCAATTATTTCTCTTTTCTAGAGGACAGGAAGCCCTGTGGACCTGAGGGTATTAACCTGGGATGCATGCACCCAAAATTCTGAGTAATGTTGAGTAAGGTGTGCACAGTGCATGTTTTGAGGTGTGAACGCAAAGCCTTCATGAGTCTCTGAAAGATGTCCCCAACGATATTTGGAGTCCTGTTACTGTCCATGTTCTGAAATTGCCAGTGTGTGTCTGGTTCCTTCCACCTTCTGCTCTGCCTCTACTTCCCCTTCTTGGCAGCTCTCCTCCCAACAGCACACCCCATGACTCAGGGCAAGGAAGTCTGAGGTCAACCACTCCTGTGTCCTGAGAGCTGCACTTGCTTTTTAATGTTTGAGATGATTTCAGAAAACATGGCCCTCTCTCTTCCTCTGGGTGTGATCAGAAATTTGCAATTTGTTCAGTGCAAATCCTGCAGTTCCTCCTGGTCCAGCTGTCTACAGGTAGCCAGGGCTGACCTTCACACCAGCTGCAGAGGCACAGCTCTAGCTTAGGGATCTATGAAAATGTTTTAATTTTTTTTAATGAGAAGGGGAAAAATGCACAAAATCTAACCCAAATTGTGTTCTTTACAGTAGCATGGCAAAATACAATTTTTAATATTTTTCTGGAGAAAGGAGTCTACAAAAATTAGATGAGCCCAGGACCCATGGAAATTCAAAGATAATCCAGAAGGGTAGGGCCTGAAAGGTGCGTTCTACTGAGCGCTGCCAAGTGATTCCAAGGTCATGTCAATGAACTGTGCTTTTGCCACCAAAATTCAAGTGGCAGGGAACAGGAGAGATTGTGTAACGGAGGTGGAAGGTGATGGCAGGACATCTGAGCAGGCGGATAGGACGGGTCACCCTGTGGGGTCTATGGAGGTCCCCCAAAGAGGAGATGGGAACCGCAACTCACCCTCTTCCTATGGAGTAGTTTCGTGGTCATAGAGAGAGATTTCAGGACATGTCAGTGCGAGGCAAAAACAGATTTATTAGGCAGAATTAAATAAGCACAGGCTCAGAAAAGCGTGTGGACAAGTGTGAGACACACCATGATCTGCCGCCAGGGATGTTTATGTGGTCTTGGGGGTGCCTTCAAGATGGATTATCTAAGATGTGTGTTCCTAGAGTCTGTCAGGTCACCCACGAGTGGGGTGACCTGAGTGGGGCGGGTCAGCATGCAAACCCTCTGCTTGTGTTTGAAGTTTAGAGCTATACCACCCAATGAATAGGGCTGTTTCCTTGAGGCAGGAAGTCTATGGAATTTGAGAATTTATACATTCATGCATGCATAAATTTATGTCTAAAAAATGGGGCCAGTTTATATGAGAAAAGCATGGGCCCAACATACAGGCTTAATGTATTCTTATTTATTTACTTTTTAAATTAAAAAAAAGTTTTTTGGTACTGGAAATCAAACTCAGGACCTCAGGCTTGCCAGGCAGGTACTGTGCTGCTCAGCTACTGGCACTTAATAGCAACTTAATGTATTGTTAAGACTCCTAGGAATTCAGGAGTGAGCAACCTGGAAGGGAAAGCTGGCAAGATCAATCATTCAATCAATCAATCAATCAATCAATAAACAAAGCATTGTAAATTTGAGTAACTTGTATCCTAAAGCTGTAGTTTTCTTGAAAGTACAATTTCAAAATTACAACTTCCTTATCTCTGTTCTACTTACCTTTACATCTTCCATGCTACCTCGGGACCACACTGTGGATCATTCTGCAGCCTGGCTCAGTTAATTCTACAACAATCTAACACCTGTGATGTCCTAGGCCAAGAAGCATTCCCGAGAGACAGGTGAGGAGCCGGGTCTTCTCTGTCCCCAGTCTTCCTTCCTGATTTAGCTCCAAAGGTTAGTCCCAGGCATCCACAGCCCTGGAGGCTATGGTCTGGGGGCTGCAGGACAAAATCACCAACAGCCTCTGCTACAACCTGACCATGGTTGTTCTACCTTCTGGTTAACTAGGAGTCAGATCTCCCCCATCCCTGCCAGGGTCTGGTCAGTGGAGAATGGTGTCATCTGTGGGAAGGCTCACACACCCCACCCACTCACCTTGTCTCTCCTTCCGGGATGGGCTATTTTCTCTTCTGGAAAACCTCTTTCTACCCCCAACCCTGGGCAGTGTCTCTGTCCACTGAGATCTGTCTGTCTTTGCTTGCTGTGGTCATGCATTTGTGATACTGATGAGCTCCCTGGGTGGGGACAATGTGTGTTCCACACAGGCCTAAGCCCCAGTGCCTGCACCTACCAGGAGCTCAGTTTTTTGAATGAAGGACTGACTGAGCGCTAAAGATGTTATAGCTGATTTGTCTTATTTTGTTTTGTTTTGTATGCTCCAAAACCAGAACAGCAATCTCACAAATATAATTATGCTGCTTTGGATAACAGAGGGGAATATTCAACACCCAGACACTCAAAGAGTTTTAAAATCTTTCCAGCCATGACACCCTGCTCTACATTTTACTCAAGTGTTGCATGCCTTGGTTCATATGTTGCAACCTAACCCCACGCTGAGGTAATAGGAGGCAGGGCTTTGGAAGGTAATTGGTGGTAAGGACAGAACCTTTTAAGAGAAAGTCTAGAGACACCCTCTGCCCCTTCCACCACATGGGGAAGACACAGTGGAAAAAATAGAGAACTGGCTCTCGGCACGCTGAATCTGATGTCACCTTGATCTTGGATTCAGCTTCCAGAATAATGACATAAATTTCTGTTGTTTATGAGCCACACAAGCTATGATGTTTTGTTACCACAGCCAGAACAGACTAACACTGCATCTGAATGAATTTAAAATGGTGGCCTCTACTATGGGATTTGGTGAACTTTAAAAATATCCCTAAGTATTCTCTCTCTTTGCTACTTTTCTCATTGCTGAGACAAAATACCCAGCACCCAAAGCTAAAGGAGAAAAGGCTTATATGACTCACAGTTGTTAGATGTTTCAGCCCATAGTTCGCTGGTTTCAAGGCAGGGTGGAGTGGCAGAGGGGAAAGAGCTCATACTGGGCAGAAGGCAGCAAAGTAGTGAAGAAGCAAAGCAGCAAGTGACAAATGACAAGGAAATACACCAGCCCTCTTTCTGTCTCTTGTGTTTTATCCAACCCTTAGGGCAGGTAGCACTCACACCCAGGGAGCGCCTTCCCATTACGCACCCCCAGAACTATGCCAAACCAATCTGTGGACTGATTTAGGGATTACATTCCCTTAATTCCAGCATCATGCCCTTAATCCCAGAATCACACATTTCAGCCACCTCTGAAAAGCCCCACAATGATTCTGAGGGGACATCTCGATCTAAGCCATATCACCCTCCATTGTTTTCTCAGAAATAATTGGGAGACCTGCAGGTCAGCACTGTGAGATTTGGTAGGAATGTCTAAAACTAAAGCCAAATTTATTGTACCATGGTTTTTTTTATACTTCTCCCTAATAACACTCTGTTCTCCTTCTCTACCCTGTGAATAAAGAATCAGTTCAATTAGAACATGATGTTCTAGCCTAGTAAGATATGCTATTGAGAGAGATACTATGTTTCTTTAAATGTAAGCCCAGCCTTAGCCTTGTAGACTGTGCATCTCTCTTTCTCCAGAGAGGGGCACAGTCACACTCTAGGGACCCCTCTGGTGGGCTGGGAGCTAAGGGAGCAAGCAGGCTGAATGATCTCCCCCATGGGGCCATACTTACCCAGAACCTCAGACTGGGCCCTAACATGGAAATAAAGTCTTTGAAATGCAATGAGCAAAAATGAGGTGAGATCATAACTGGTTTAGGCTGGGCCCTAAATCCCATAATTGGTCTTGTGAGAAGAGGAAAGAGGGTAGCGCTTGCCTAATATGCAGCAGACCCTGGACTCAGTCCTTGGTGGGGGGAGGCAGCCATGGGGTGATGGCAAGAGAGACTGGAACAATATAGGTATGAGCCAAGGAAAGCAATCATCAGAATCTAAAACAGAGGCATGGGGCAGTTTCTCCTTCAGAGCCTCCTGCAGGGCATAATCTTGTCAACACCTTCATTTGGACTTCTGACCTCATTCACAGTGGTTATAAGCCACGCAGCTCATAGGAATTTGTTATGGCAGACCAAGCAAACTCACATAAGGGAGTTGCCTAACAGTAACCCCATACAGAGTCCACGCAGGCAGAGCCAGGCTGCCCTGTGCATTTCTTTCTTTCTTTCTTTCTTTCTTTCTTTCTTTCTTTCTTTCTTTTTTTTTTTTATCAGTACCAGGGATCGAACTCACGACCTTGCACTTGCAAGGCAGGCACTTATGCCACTGAGCTAAATCCCCAGTCCCTGCACTGTACATTTCTAGAGCAGAGACAATCCTAGTGTCCAAGTATGCAGCAATCATTTACCATTGGGAAGAATTCTGCAAAATGCATGCAAAGCCAGCTGCTTGGGAGACAGTCGTGAGACAAACAGCATTTGGAGGTTATAAGTCAGGTCTTATTAATAAAGTGTGATGTTAAAAAGTACTGTTTATGGAGCACTTTGCATACCAGGCACTGTGCTGAGCACTTAGTCTCATTTTAAAATCTCTTTTGATCTAAATAACATGTTCAAGTTCAAGGCGCTAAGTAACAGAGAAGGCCAGATAAGACATGTGCATACAAAGAGGTAAAAACAACAGTGCTAAGACAATATGTGCTTAGGACATGATTTAGTAGAAGCAACATACAGTGCTAGAGAAATCTATAAAACAGACAAACAGTTCTGATCTCAAAGCTTGTTCTGAAGCCTAAATGAGCTAATGTAAGAGGATTTTCCTCAAGTGTCAGCCTACAGTAAGCTCTTTGCAAACATGAGCTATTGCCATTCTTATTTAAATGACTGGAAAACTGGGCGTGGTGGCTCACGCCAGTAATCCCAGCACTAGGGTGGCTGAGGCAGGAGGATCCTTGTGAGTTCGAGACCAGCCTGGACTACAAAGTGAGCTCAAGACCAGTCTGAACTGCATAGTGAGACCCTGTCTCAAAAAGGCTAAAATAAATAAATAAATAAGTGGAGCCAGGATCCAGAACTTTGCAGATGGAATAACTGTCTAAAGAGAAAGTAGAGATTCAGGAGCTGATATCGTTTACTCTACAGCCAGGGACTGCCAGGGAATGTGGAGCTAGGGGCCAGGGCACAGTGTGGATTTTCTGTGTCCACAGCCTGGCCTCTAGAGACTCAGCTAAACCTGGGTTAAAAAAATTTGGGGAAAAAAACTGCATCAGTAGTGAACATCACAGCCTTTTTACCTTGCCATTGTCTTCTAAGCAGTACACTATAGCAGTTATTTACCTAACATTTACATTGCATTGAGTACTATAGGTCAGCTAGAGATGATTTCAGATATATAGGAGGCTGAGTGTGGGTTATACACAGATACTACACATTTGAGGGACTTGAGTGTCTATGGATTTGGGTATCCACAGGAAGTCCACAGCCAAGGCCTCATGGATGCCGAGGGGCGATTGTGTATGAGTAATACAATAAAACACTGTAAAAGGCATCGGGAAAGTGCACTGTGGTCTCTTGAGCTGGAGGGTCCTCCGGGCTTCTGGAGGTGGAACATAGAAGGAGGAGGCCCCCGCTCTAGGCCCTTCCCTGGAGCCCACCTGAGCTGAACTTCATAGAGCGCTTTTACCCAGAGGACTTCACCATAGAATTGTGTATGAAGAAATAACTCTGATTCCCAGCTCTGTCCCCTGTAGCCCTGTGACATTGGGCACATCTCCACCTTTCTGAGCTTCCTTGGAGTCACTGAGAAACGAGAATAATGTAGCATGGCACCATGTCCAATGGTGGTCAGAAGCATTACAGCATTCAGTGCATGCCAAGAGCATAGAACTTGCTGGCAACTAGAGCTAGCCAAACGCTCTTCTGTGACTTTAGAGAGGAGAAAGCCACTGACCACCAGAGACAAGAAAGGACTCCTCTAGGCTTCAGACTGACTAGTAGGAGGACAAAGCCAAGGCAGTGTTGAATGCACACACATGACCCCAATTTTACACTTCCTTTATGCCACATACTGTGCTGAGAACCTCACAAACACAGCCTATCTGAGTGCAGAAGAATTCTCAAAGGGATTATTATTCCTTCGTTTTACACATAAAGACACTGAGGTCCACGCATGTAAGTGACTTGCTCAGAGCTTCAAACCTGCTTAGTGGCAGAGTCAGGACAGAGACACAGGCATCCTATGTCAGACCATTAGCCTTTGCCCCTGTTAAGTGACATGTCCATTTGTAGTCCAGTCTGAGAGAGATTTGGTAATGGTCAAAAGTCAGGAGGGCAGAAATATAATTTCAGGGCCAGAGGGAGGTGGCTTCTGGGGCTGTGCACAGGCTTGGAGACTTGGCCTTTGTCACTGCCTGTAAGGGACCTCTGGGGTACAGCTGACAGATGACAGTGTCCTCTGAGATGTAGACTCCTGATCAAATGCCTCTCGTTTTTGAATCCCCTCTGCTCTTGTCCAGGAGCCTGGCTTCCAAACAAGCTAGTGGGGAAAGCAACACAGCCTTCCACTCCTAGGTTCAATTCCAGCTCTGCTACCTTCACTCCTTCAGCGGGTTACTTAACCTCCCTTCATCTCCTTCTCCACCTGGAAAACAGCCTTGAGATTCTTGTATTTCCTTTGCTTAATTCTGAGAATCATGTCCAGCAGTATGCTTAAAGCGAGTGGCACACAGAATGCACTACATTTCCTTTTCTTCCTCCCCGACTCTCGGATTAGTCTGTCTCCTCCCCCTCTGCCCCCACCTTTCCTTTAACTGCAGAAGCCTGTGCAGCGGCGCTGCCAAGGTTCCTCCATCAGGTGAGAAAACACAACTGCAATGGAAGTCGATCTATCCAAACAAAATGATAGTGACTAACAGAACGGTATCATGTACTAGGCTGGTGAAAGGTGCTTTAAAGGGATGTTCTTGCTACATCTTCACACAAATCCTGCAGTTTCTCCAAGATCTCAGAGATACTGAGTCCTTTGCTCAAGGTCACACAGGGATATGGACTCAAGGAAGGATTTGGACCCAGCAATTCAACTCCAGCAGCAGCCTCTCCCAAGCCCCTGAACCAGGCTGTCCATCTGTCCCCCTGAGAAGCCAGAAAGGCTGCTCAATTTCTCCCTTGGAGAGCCATGGTGCCATGGGAAAACCCACGGAAAAGTTCTGCAGCCCACAGGGGGCACTCCTTGGGACGCCGGTCTGGGGCGGGTGCGCCCCCTGGGGGAACCAGTGGGGATGACACAGAAAAGCTGCTGCTGGTTGGAGAAGATGCAGGGGGCTTAGAAGATCCTCTGTCTTCAGCAGGTCCAGCTGAACGGATGGCAGTTCAGTGATGCCCTCAAGTGAAACTCAAGTTCAAACCCAGATGCTGATCCCACGCAAGGACCTAGAATGACTCAGCAACAAGAACATAAGAATTTCAGAGCCAAGGAGGTGCTTGCAGAAGCTGGCGTTGTGGAAGAAAGTCCCCGGTACTGGTCAGCTGATGTCTTGGCATCATGTTTGGATCTGGGCCCATCGGAGGCAAATAGGAGAGATGCAGCTGCTTCTGTCCAGCTCAGAGAGTGTTAGACTTGAAGAGAAGAGCCCTCTTGGGGTCACTGGTGCCCAAAGGGATCCTAACTTGGGTGTAAAATTGAAATTATGAAAGAAACATGGAGTTTCAATGATTGTCTTTCCACCATTCTGCGTCTATCCCAGGTGCTGCTGTAGGTAAAAGTGATCTGTATGTTTGCTCAGACCTGGGAGTGCAGAAGCACATTGCAGGGAATTTTGAGATGGAAGTGGGGGCTACCTTAAGGGATCTCAAATTGTGGCCCCAATCAGCCAATTCAGCATCTCCTGTGTCCTGGAGAAGAAGTTAATCTTAGGATTACAGTACCAGATGTACTGAATCAGAAACTGTATGGGTGTGGCCCAGGAGTGTATGGTTTAATAAGCCCTCCTCAGCACTCTCAGGGAAAGTTTAAGAACCACTTGTCTACAGTGGTTCAATCTGGTTATTTTCCTCCATATATTCACCACATACTACTGATTTTATTGCTGTGAACATAACAATGGAGCATTAATCAGGTAGGAATTTATTATGGGTCCACACAAAAATTAAAACAAGAGAGAGCCTCTCTGAGAAAAACAACACAGATGCTAGAATCTAACACCATGAAGAAGACCAGATAAAAGGAGAGGAATTCTCACGACCCAGGAAGAAACTGAAGAAAAAGAAAAAAAAATAATAATAAAAAGAAGAAGCGTGGATGGAGGGCTGGAGCTGGGCACACTCCAGTCGCTGTACTGGGCGCATCTTTAGAGTTGGGCGACTCATGATGGAGTTGAGGTCGCATCCCCACCGAGAGCGGGGGTTGGTGAGCTCGAGACCCTTGGTGGGAGGAGGCGCTGCAACAGGGAGTGGAAATGGCAAACGGACTTTGCTGAGTGCTGGGAACTGGGTTCCCCAGAGTGGGATGAACGGCTAGACGACATATTGGATTTGGGCAAGACAGGCTTGAATCAACAATTGAGGTGGTGTTAGTCGGCGGCTCCTGGTCCAAAGCAGATTGGTGGGATCTGCTTGGGCTGGGCCATGTCCCTGGTCGGGACCCAATAGCCAGGGACAAGGCTGTCCCAAACCTGTGACATCCGCAGGACACACACAAACATACTGAAGACACTCACTGGTTGACTGTCTTAAGAGGGAGGGGCAGCCCACATCGCCCCTGTGTGTACCTCACAAATCAACAACAAACAGGAGAGGGCAGTAATCCCCTAGCCAGTATGCTTCAGAAAAACTGTAAGCAATATGAAAAGGTCCTGAGACCTCCACCATTCACCTGTCTGAAAGAAACCAGAAACATGACAAGACAGAGAAACACACCAAAAGGCTCCAACCACTGACCCAGGGAAAATAAGTCCTGGAGAGGTAAATACAGAGGAGATTGAGGGCAGCAAACATGCAATATCAGACATGGCCTCATTGGAAATAAAGAAATACTTTAGTGACCTCATCGACAAATTTAAATCTGAAATTCTAACTCAGGTGAAGCAAGATGTAAGAAGATTAATAAAAGAAATGCTGGGCACTCCTTAAGAAGACACAAATGGAAGAATGGAGGAATCCAGTGAAAGGGGAGAAGCCTTTGATGAAAAATATAAACAAAATCTAGAATACATGAAACAGATCCAAAGAGAATTAAAAACTCCATTGAAAGCTGGCAAAACTTCTTAACAGAAACTAAAGACAGACTTTCAAAACTGGAAGATAGATTTGCAACGTATGATTGCAAAAGGAAGGATCTCTTAAAAATAACAAGGAACCAGGAAGTAATGATACAAAGGCTAGAAGACAACAAGAGGACTTATAATTTAAGAATAAAAAATGTGACCGAAGAAGCAGGGACAAATACAAATGAAATAAAAAGGCTATTCACAGAAATAATTAAGGAAAACTTCCCAAGCATAGGAAACAGAAGTGATGTTCAGATATATGAGGCTTACAGAACTCCAGCCAACTACAACCAAAACAGATCTACACCCAGACATATAATACTCAGGATCCCAAAAGTCCATCACAAGAACAGAATATTAAAAATGGTCAGAGAAAAGAAAAAGATTACCTATAAAGGAAAACTCATCAAAACCACAGCAGACTTCTCAATGCAAACTATCAAATCAAGAAGAGCTTGGAGTGAGATATTCCAAGCCCTGAAAGAAAATAACCTCCAACCCAGATTGATGTACCCTGCAAAACTATCTCTCAAAATTAATGCAGAGACAAAATATTTCCACAACAAAGAGGAACTGGGGAGTTCATGATCACCAATCCAACCCTGCAAAGAATACTGAAGGACATTCTAGAGAGAAAGAAGAAAACCACCATCATTCCAGGAACAATGGCAGAAAGGCCTCAATGAAAGGGGCAGACAGTGGAATGAAGGAGACAAGTAAACAACAATGACAGAAAAATAGCATAGCAGAGATGAGGCAGAGAAGATTGGCTATATCACTGTTTTATCTTGACTGATTTTATTCAAATCTGGTATGCTTGAGGGTGTCAAGTCTGAGAGTAGAGACAACTACTCTGAAGATGACAAGATTCAATAGGATACCCATTCTGGTTTGATTATTAACTGCCTTTGAAGTCCTATAATGTCTCCAATGTTCATTTTTTATTAATAGTGCTATGTACTGCTAAGTTTAATTATACTATGCCTAACGATATAGACAATTTTATTGAAAATAACGAGACATCATAGTAACTACCATAGATCACCTAGTATTGTGGTTTGATATGTTCTTTTTGTGTTTCTCTAGCAATTTGTATTGTTGACTTGTTTTGATTTGTTTTTCCAATACAGAAAGGCTAGGTATACATGTAGAGACTTATACATGTGTAGAACTTCTAAACAGTTTACGAGAATTGATTATAGTTATTGTAAAAAAAAAGAGAGGAAAAGAAAGTATTCTAAAGGCTATAACTGCATGTATGTTTAAGTGTGTAGGATTGATAACCATATTACTAAGTTTTTTGTTGGATAGATGAACAGAGCTGATTGCAGGCTCACTGTTTAAATGTCCACTTTGTATGCTTTACCTTTGCAACTTGAACAACTACTTCTAAGAGGAAAATATGTAATTATCAACTAGTGATTTTTTACTGGGTTTTTTTTTGAGATTTTGTATAATTTTTACCCTCTATTTCATTTTTTTCTTTAAATACAAAAAGAAAATAAAACAATATGGCACCTTTTCAACAGGAGTTCAACAACTCCTGACAAGAAAGAGTGTCGACCCAGCCAGCTGTGAGCTGCGCTACAGCCAAGAGATAAACACAGGAAAGGTGCAGAGAAAGAGGGCTTCGTTCCCACAGATAAGCGGGCAGGAAAAATCACCGAAACAGCGATGTGTGATTTGAATCTTGAAGGATGTGCGTAAAGTCCAGCAAGTGAAGAAGGAGAATTTATTAGGATTTAATAACAATCCTACTCTCTTTAAACTGAGCGTTTTCTTTTACACTCAACAGAGCTGAGCAGCTGTAATCCCTGATAGCCTTTATTTACCACACAAATTGGGCAGCTTCGAATGCTGGTGGCTCTCAGTGATAACAGGAAAGGGAAAATAAATGATGCTCATTAGTGCACTAGGTCACTAACCATCCAAGGTCACAGCTGGGGACTGTTAATCCAAAATGCCACTCATTTGGAATAGAGGAGCAAGAAGAGAGACAGCAAGAATATGTTGCTGTGTGTTTTTGGGGGTGTCAGACATTTGAAATAAGAAGAGGGGTGTAGAGAGACATTAACAGGGAGGAGAGAGAAAATGCGGGAGAACTTGACTGAACTTGGTGGGTGCTCAAGAGAGGATGTCAGGAGAGAGGAAGAAGCAATCACTCTGAAACATCTATACTTTGCCTCCTAAATTACATGTCAATAAAGCTGTGCAAATGGAAAGCTTAAAAGAAAATTTGTCAGACTTTCAATTACTTAACATTGCAACACAGTATATTTGGGTCTGGGTTAAAGCTGAGATCCAGGCTGGTTTGCGAGGTCAGTTTAATCAATTTTCAATCAATCTTCTCTGAGCTCAGGACTGTGGATCAGTGAAGGCCCATGCAGAAGACATTACACAGTGGATTGAATAGGGAAAGTTAGCTATAAAGAATTTACTGTGGACTGATACATAGTTCTTTCACAGCGCTTGTCTAGAAAGGAAGAGGAAGAGGCTGTGGATTTGACCCCCAGCACCACAATAAATAAATAAACAAATAAATAAATAAATAAATAAAATAAAGCAATTAACTATGATAGTGGATTGGAGTGACAAGTAATTAATTAGCAAAGCAAGGAGAACTCTACAGAACACAGAAATGCCAGATCTGTAAGAAGCAGCCGTTATTTCTAGGGCTATCACAGCCACCAGGATGAGTTGTTGTCTTAGTCATTTGCTGGGACAAAATACCCTACCTCATTAAAGCAGGAGAGGTTTTTTTGGCTCCTGGCGGCTCAGATGCAGTTCGAGGCTGGCTCGAAGGCAGAAGCAGCAAGGCAGAGATCACAGCAGAGGAAAGCTGCTTACTAATGGCAATCAGGAAGCAGCCAGCTTTGGGTACATGTGGGGAGAGACAGAGACTCTTCCAGGCCATGCCCCCAGCGACATGTCTCCTCCATCAGGTCCCACCCCCTAACAACAAATCAGCTATAAGTCAATCACCTTAATCCAATCGCCTTTCAAAAGGCTGAGCTGTGACCACATGTGGCTCACAGGCAGTATGACATATAATGCCTAGCAGTTGCTGAGTCTGTACCGGAAATTGCTGGAAAGCTGCTGGTATAGCACTCCCTCTGGAGTGCTGGGGCAAGCTGCTCTTGGAGAGGTGTCTCTGGAGGCCTGCCACTGTAAAGCTGCCACACTTGGGTGCCACGGGAGCCTGGGATGGGAGGAGCTCTGCTTACTGCAGGAACCCGTTGCAAAAGGAAGTTCACTGGAAAGAGCCATGGAGATAAACTTTCCCCCTGTAGTGTCTCTCCAGCGTCCTCTACTGGCCAAACTGTAGTGCCACCGGGAAAGGAAAAATAAAGATCCCAGCCCAGTTTTCAATGAGCAGGCAAAAAGGGTGAATTTGGAGCTGAAAAGTGGTGAATTGATAAGCAGCACACACCCTGACTACCTTAGAATGTTCAAAACTCTGACACTTTGCACATCTGAAACTTGTTAAAAATCAGGGTTCAGGCAGGTAGTAGAGACTTTCTTTATGGGCAGCCAGTCTTGCATGTATAAAAACTTACTAGAAATTTATGCTCTTTGACCTAAGATTTCCATTCTTACAAGGAAACTACGTAAGCAAATGTAAAAAATTTTTTCCTTGCCATGTTGTTTATAAGAAAGGAAAAAAAATGCTTACAAGTGTGATATCATAGAGAAAGTGAAATAAATTATAGCATCTTTACAAAATGGAATTATGTATTTTGTGATTATTCAGATCATTTTAATGGAATACGTTCAAATATAAAAAGAATTCGCATAATGGGTCTGTGGTATACTCCTGATTCAGTTAAAATAAAGAAGGATGTTTGGGCAGGCAATCAAACAGAAGGAGACCATAATAATGTATATTGCTGGATAGGGATTAATTTTTTTGTATACTGGCCTATATTTTCTAAATTTCCTCCACTTAACATATGTTACCTTTATAATTCAAAGGAAAGGAAAGAGCCCATTTTAGGGGACCTGTGCAAAGCTGTATTCTGTAGCTTACGCTCTGGGAGCGTACATGATTCCTTGCTAGGCACGCAGACCTTTAACGCCACAGGAGCGGGGGAAGGGCAGGGGTCTTTTCTGCCCATTTCATTTCCTCTTCCTGTATCTCTCAAATCTTTCCTTCCTTTGTGCAAGATGAGTTGGAGAACAAAAACAGGCAGCCATGCGATAGCGAGGTCTTCATAAAACCTGTTCCTGACGGCAGACAGCGGGGCGTTCCACAGTGTATTTATCAGCTGCAGCGCCTCTCTCCCTCCTCCTCCTCCTCCATTCCTTTCTCAGGCTCCGCTAGAGATTTGCAGTTCGTTTGAATCTCATGTTCTATCTGAAACAATCACTGAAATAAGGAGAGATTCTTTTTCACTTGCCAGATCAACATTCCAGAATCCTGTCTTTTTTTTTCTTAAACAGAACACAGTCATAGGAAAGATACACATGCTACATAAAAATATAATCCAAATTCATGCCAGGTAATAAAGCAAATGAATCCATATCCACTTCAACAGTTTCTTCTTCTTCTTCTTTTTTTTTTTTTTTTTTGTCTTTTTGAGACAGGGTCTCACTATGAAGTTCAGGCTGGATTTGAGCTCACTTTGTAGCCCAGGCTGGTCTCGAACTCACAAAGATCCTCTGCCTCAGCCTCCAGAGTGCTGGGATTACAGGCATGAGCCACCACGCCCGGCTTCAGTTTCTTATACAATAAAAAAGAATCAAGGTGGTGGGCATAATGACACACCTACTTGTGAGGCTGAAGCAGGAGGATTGCAAATTCAAGGTCAGCCTGCACATTTTGGGGGGCAGGGAGGATCTTTTTTAAAAAAATATTTATTGCAAAGAATGTTGAACATGGTGCAATGTGTGCCTATGACCAGAGCCACTCATTCCTGGAAAAGCAGGGGAACCTCTGCACCTAGGGCACATCACCTGTCCTTGCTAAGACATGGTATCCAGCAGGGTGTGTGCTTCGGGGCAGGCAGAGGAAGGGCTGCAATGCACATGGCCCTACCCTCACGCTTTCCTCTGCTCTGTCCCAGTCCTCGTTCCACAGCCGAATCCAGCAACTCCTGGATTGGGGTTCACTAAGGCAAGAGGCCTTGATATTTTGCCTCAGGTGACATCTAGATATATTTGCATAGCCACTAACCAAAGGGACCCACTATAGCTAACAAGTGGGTATGTCCAGGTGACAAAAGACACCCAAACTCTGAGGAACACAAAGGCTACCGCCACCTCGCATTCCAAAGGCAATGGATGGTCCTCTGGGCCTGGGTTGGGGGTTGGGGCCCCAGCAGGAGATGAGTCCAGGGGGAGGGTCCTGCCTTAGCCCCATCTCAGACATCTCTGCTTGTGTCTGTCCACAGCTGCCACAGCATATGAAGATGAGAGACCACTGGCCAGCAGCGGGGACACTGTTTTTTCTCAGGGGCAGGTGGTTCCTGTAAACAGTAAACCCCAGAAAGCTGTAAGAGGCAGGCTGCTCTGCCAGGCACTGTGCTGGGGACACAGCGGGCTTGGGATCCAGGGGCTTGACTTGCGCAAGGCCACCTGAGGGCAGCGGGGTACTGACTGCAGGTCTAGACACTTTCTGGCTTCACCTTATGGGCTGTCAGTCTATTCGCCAGCTGTGAATCTACAGCCTGGCCCCAAAAGAACTCAGGGCCACAGCAGATGGTAGACATCGCCAGTTTCTACCTGGCTTCCCTGCATGGGAACCAAAGCTGCAGCATGGCTGGAGAAATCCTCTGTTAGCCAGGGGCCACTTCTCAGTCCCACACATAGAGGCCAACAAGTGCCAGGATCTGGTTTACAGGAGCACAGCAGGTGTCTCTGAACCACTCGTGGTGAACATGTCTGCCACCAGTTAACATTCCTGCATGGACAAAGGCAGCCATAGACATGTGGCAGCCTCTTCTCTGGCCACCAGGGTGTACAGCTGGGAAGGAAACTCATATCTCTCCTGGGAAGGGGAGACTGGCCTCCCAGAGCACTTCACAGTGTGCATGAGGGAGGTGACAAATGCTCTGTCTGTGAATGGCTCCACTGTGAGAGCAGTTGGTATTGGCCACCAGCTGCCCCAGTTCCACTGCGCACACAACTGAGAAGGAGGGACCCCAAATGCTGTCCTTCCCACAGGTTTCCTCAGCAAAGTGAGCATGCTGCTTTCATGAGTGTCCACAAGAATGGGTGACTCAGGCCCAAAGGCCTGGACAGTGGCTGTCACTCTTCAGTCCCTCCCTCCTTGATTAAGGTAGCAGAGACTCACAGTCTCAGGAGGACCTGGCCACTGACTCACTAAAGAGCTATCGAGAAAAGAGGAAAGGACAGGCCCTGCATGGGGGTCACCTGGTCCAACCTGGGCCACAGTGGGGACATCCCAGTTTCCATTTCACATTTCAGTTGCTCACATCACAAGCCAGCTGGCCTGGAGACAATGGCCATCTGAGAGCTGCAACCGAGGGACCGGGGGCCTGGCAACCTCACCCTGTGGCACAGGGCTGTCTGGCCTGGTCGTTCCTTATGCCAGGTCAGCTGCTGTACCTAAACCTGTTGCTGTCAACAAGGAGGCAGGTGGGCTGGGCTGGGGGGTCTGAGAATGTTCCTGCACGGTGACAGCTGCACACACCATGGGGACCTGGGATGACCTTGTTCACAGATTTCTACACCTGCCCAGGCACAGTGGTGAACAAGACATGGTTACTGGTGAGTAGGAACTGTGACAAGGGCTTCCTCTGGAAGCTGACAGATGTCCACATTTTGAAACCTGTCTCCAGGCATGTTCCTAGCTGCCGCATCCAGGGATATGGACCCCACTTTAGAACTCTAAGCCACAAGTGAGCTTCAGGCCTGAGTGCTTCAGGACACTTGAGGTAGGACAGTGGTTTTGCCATCTCATCAGGCTGAGAGGCAGCATGTCATGGCCTGGTGACAGATGGTCAGCACATCCTTTTCCTGTGCCAGTTCCACAATGACAGACTCCAGTCACTGTACCAAGTCCTCATAGGAATCCCTTTGGGGGTGCCCATGCAGGCTCTGCGGAGCAAACTCCAGCAGATAATGGGCCTGAACTTCCTCTCATTTCCCCACAGATGTCTGAATCAGTCTCACTGAAGACCTTCACAGCCCACAGGGCACACCTCAGCCGTCAGGGTCATCTTCTGCATCTGGCTTGTGAAGACCTTCAGAGCCTTGGTACTCTGGTCACTGATGAATAGGATCAGACTTTTGGCAAACTCCCAGCCCCACGGGGAAGACATGGGTTCCTGCCAATCTGGCTCTTGATGTGGACTCTCTTTCCCCAGGCTGGCAGAGGGTGATGCAGTGGGTGACATGTGGACGTTCATGAGGTAACAAACAATCTGTCTCTGTGTGTGGTCAGCTACACAGTTCACAGCTAGCTCTGCTCCACATTCATGATCTTGATACAGGACAGCTCTCATCTGGGTCCTCATTCAGTGGCTTGTCTGACTCCTCTTAGCACTAAATGAAATCTACCATGGCTCTGTCACTGTCCCACTGGGCACGGTCAGGGCTGCCTGGCTTTCTTTGCACACATTGGCAAGTTATGACCTTAGAAGCCACACTGAGGGGTTCAACCAAGAAGGTCTTGTAGCCATTCTGTTCCCCCAAATTAAAGTGCATTGCTGTCTGCTGTCAGGTAGTATTGGCTGGATCAAAAACTGCCATGTGACCTCCCTCCTTACAGAGGACCTCTAGATGTCACACAGAGTTGCCAGGGCACACTGCTTCTGAAAGTAGCTGGTGTGGGATGTCTGGTGAGCTCTAGGAATGCTTGTTCTTTGCTCTTCCAACAAAGTCTTTGAATTCATAGAGGTCCGGCTTCCAATTCAAACCCCGAGTGACTCCAGACAATCCCATACATTCCCATCTCAGTCTCCACATTAGGGAAGGTGAGGCCCCACTCCTAGCTGCAAATGCTCCCACACATTGTCTGGGAGCACAGACTCAAGAGATGCACATGTCTTGGCCATCTCCCAGTGGAATTTCCAAGTGAGCACCTGAGTCCAGTTCAATATCAAGTCATCTTCCTAGAAACGTAGGGTTTGCCCAGACAGGCAAGTCTGCTGGAACAGGGAGCACAGCATGGCTGGGCATGCAAACCCCATGCTTTTGGGGGTGCAGAGCAGGCTGTCCATTGGTGTTTAGCATCCAGATCCTCCAGGGACTCTGGATCGGTTTCCATGGGGACGCCATGCCCTATCAGGATGAGTTAGACTGTGTGGCTTTGAACCCAGCAGTCAGGCAACCTTGGGTCCCCCCGAGGTTCTGCCCTCAGCCTGGAAAACTTCACAAGACCTTGTCCCAAAATAAAAGAGGGCTGGGTATGTAACTCAATGGACAAGCTCTTCCTTAGTATATGCAAGGCCTTGGGTTCGATCCTCAGTACCACCAAGAACAAAAAAAGAATTGCATTTTCATAAGAAAGTCTCAAAAGTCACTGTGTGACCAAATCAGTCATTTTTTATTTTTTGCTTTGAGACAAGGTCTAATTTGCTGAACTGTCCAGGCTCGGCTCAAAAATGCAATTGTCCTACCTCAGCCTCCCAGACGTGTGCCACCATATCCAGCTCAAATTCTTCCCCTTTTCAAGAGTCAGATGGAAGGCCAGCAACTTCAGCAGATGTCAGTGAGGAAATAATGAAAAGTGAGAGTAAGGGAAAGCTTAGTGAGGGGTATTTCAAATTATTAACCAATGTAGCCTCCCCAACACATGCGTAAGAGAGGGCATGAATGTTCTCTCTGGCTATGGAGCAGAAGACACCTGGAGAGGAAGTAAAAATCTTAATTTGATTACCCTACTTGACTATGGTTATATGTGCACAGAATAGACAGGGATATTTGGTGTTATGGTTTAAACCAAGAATGATCCCTCCCCCCAAACCCTCATATGCTTGGAGGCAGGGTTTTGGAAATTTATTGAGTCACGGGGGGAGACTGATGGATGTGACATTAAGAGATGGGGGCCTGGTCAATAGTGGTGGGCCACTGGGAGCGTGGCCTGTCAGGCTGTGTTTCTGTCCCTGGCTTTTCCTTTCCTCTCTGTTTCCTGTCTGCCATGGTGTGAGCAGCTTTTCCTCCGCTATGCCCCTCTGCCACACTGGTTTGGAGCCAACCAACCATATAGACTGTAACCGTGAGCCAAAATAAACCTCTCCTTCTTCAAGTTTCGAGGGTCAGGTATTGTATCTCAGCAACGAGGAAAAGGGCTATCTGGACACCCCAATGCCCAGGAGCTCTGCCTCTTTTCCTTCCTCTGTTATCTCACAGCATTGTCTCACGCTCTCCTGCAGGGGGAGCCCTAGGGCATTCCCACATTCAGCAAAGATTCCTGAGTTCCATACATGACTTCAGACCCAAAGGTCACCATACTTTAAAAAACTGCAGGCCTGGACGGAAAGGAAGACAGTGGCCACTGCGATGACGTGCAGTAGAGAGACACCCCTGCAGTCTGGTTTTCAGGGCTCCTTGGCCTCATCTATGAGGCAGCAGGCAGAGAGAAGAGTATCCGAGATGGATTATGTGGGGAGGATGGATTATGTGGAGCCAGACTTAAGTTCCTTTAAGGAAAATAAGTTTAGCAGGCTGAGACTGATAGCCATGGACTGATTTTTGTTTGAGATACATATTTATTTGATCACGCAACTCTCTGTTTCCTACTGACTCCTTTTAAAAGTAGATTATTGTTTATGGAAGGTAGTCTTTTATTTTTAGGTCAGTTTTAGATTCACAGCAAAACTGAGCAGAAAGTATGGGTATTTCCCACATACTTATTTCCTACGAATGCTTAGTTTCCCTCACTGCTGACGTCCCATAACACAGTGGGACAGTGACACAATTGGTGAGCCTAGGTGAGCACATTACCATCAAAGACCATAGTTTACATCGGGGATCACTCTTGGTGTTGCATATTGTGCTAATTCACAGATGGTGTCAAATTGAATAAGAAATGCTCAACTAAATTGGATCAGCACAGTTCTGGGTGTGGCTGAAGGGATTTACTGGAAGCAGAAGCCTCACCCTGTGCGTGAGTTGCTGCAAACAGTAGGTTTGCCGCTTGGATGGAATGAAAGGGAAAGGAAGATGGAGATTTGCTTCTGTGTCTTCAGAGGAGCTGCAGTCTTCACCTTTACCTTGGATGTTGCTTCCTAGTGACCAGGACTCACTTCTAAACTTTTCCTTGCACATTTTTTGGCCTCCTCCGTGGAACTGTGAGGGTGCTACAGTGAGCTCCAGGCCTTGAATCTTTGATTGTATTCCCCAGACCCCCAGCTCACAGACCGCCCTTTCGCACTCTTCCACACATGGCCATTGTAAGTCTGTCTTATAAATTCTTATGCATTGGGGCTGGGATTTAGCTCAGCAGCATAAACACCTGCCTTACAAGCGTGAGGTCGCGAGTTCAATCCAGGTATCAAAAAAAAAAATTCTTATACATTTATGTATCATTTGTTTGTCTGAGACAGGGTTTCAGTGTATAATCTGAGCTATGTACCCCAGGTTGGCCTTGAACTCATGGTAATCCTCCTGCCTCAGCTTCTTGAATGCTGGGATTACAGGTGTGCACCACCACACCTGGTTTTATGTTTATATATTGCACATTCAATTTGTTTCTCTAGTAAGAACTGACTGATTCAATTTCCAAAACAGTATCAAAAAGGAGAGGTAAAAGGCAACACCCTTGCTTTATTCCTTAGCAGAAAGACTTCCAGTTTCTCATCACTGCCTGTGATAGTTTAACAGTGTTTTAAGTATGATAGTTTTACAGTGTTTATAGATATCCTTTATCAAATTGAGAAAGTTCCCTTCTATTACTAATTTGCTGAGGTGTTTTTTGTTTGTTTGTTTTGTTTTGTTTTTGAGAATAGAGTTTCATTATGTAGTTCATTCTGGTCTTGAACTCACCTTGTAAACCAGGCTGGCCTGGAATTTGCAATAATCCTCCTGCCTCAGCCTCCCAAGTACTGGGATTACAAGAGTGTGTCACCTCACCCAGCCTGAGTTTTTATCAGGAATAGATATTGAAGTTTGTCAAATGGTTTTTCCTTCATGTATTGATATAATCATGTATTTTTCTCCTGTAGCCTGTTGATGTAATAAAATATATTAATTGATTTCTGAATGTTAAACCAGCCTTGCATACCTGTATAAGTCCTACTTGGTCATGATACATAATCTTGTTATACATTGTTAGGCTCAATTTGTTAATATTTTGTTAAAAACTTTTGATCCATGTTCATGAGAAGTTGTCTGTAGTCCTATTTTCTTTTAATGTCTTTGTCTGGCTTTCTTATTAGGTTGCTGCTGATCTCATAGGCTAAATAAGGAAGTGTTTCCTCTGATTCTGTCTTCTAGAAGAGACTTTAGAGGATTGATATTATGTTTTCACCTTAAGTCTTTGGTAGAATTCACCAATAAACCCATGTAGACTGATGCTTTCTGTATTGAAAGATCATTAATTCAAATATAAGAGTTATTTTAACAGTTAATGGAGTTGGACCTGGTGGCTGATGCTTGTAATCCTAGTTCTTGGGAGGCTGATGCAGGAAGATTGCCAGGAGTTTGAGGCATCCTGGCTACATAGTGAGTCTCAGGACAGTCCATAGCGACTCCATAGCAACACCTAATGGAATATGCCATCTTTGTAATATCTATAACTAGAAGCTATTTATCATGAGCTTCTACAGGAATTTTTAAATACAGCAAGCATGTTGACTTTAAATATGAATAACCCCAACAATTCTCAGTTTGTGTTCTGCTTTGGCTGAACTTGGTGTGTGTTCATCATCCATCAGTTACTTGTGAGGGTGTTTATTCTATATTTATATTGTTTTGTGTTTCTATGGGAAATTGTAGCTAAATATTTCATTGTCTCCAGCCTGCAAAAGAAGTACAATTCTATTGCTTTGTCTTGCTTATAGACATTAAATCATCACTTTTGCATAAAAAAGAAAGATCATTAATTACTGATTCCATTTTTTACTCATTTTGTGTGTATGTGTGTTTTGTTTTGTTTTGCTTTGAAACAGGATCTTCTTTGTAGTTCAGTCCTGAGCTCACCATGTACCCCAACTTAGCCTTAAACTCGTGGCACTTGTCCTGTCTCAGCCTCCTAGCTGTTGAAATTGTAGGTGTACACAACCACACCTGGCTCAATTTTTAACTTGTTATAGGCCTGTTCAGATCATCTATTTCCTCTTGTGTGATTTTTACCAAATGTACTTTCCAAAAAAAACTGGTAAAATTAGTCCTTTTCATTCAGTTTATGGGTATAGAGTTTATAACATTTCCTTTGTTATTCCATTAATGTCCAGGGACCTGTAGTGATGTTTCAGTATCAGATTTCAGGCTTTATTATTACACTTGTCCTTGAAGGGCCAGCCAGCCCCCATATCTTGGGTTGATTATATTGGACCATTTCTGTCCAATGACATGCTTGTTCCCGATAGACTTGCCCACAGGGTTTCTGACTGCATCCCTATACATATGTTTACAAACTGTCCCACTCAAACCCTGCTAGCTCACATTAACTTGCCTCTGATCATGGAACTCATGCTACGGTACAGGGGCTGTAGCAAGGGGCTATTTATAGAATTCACTGGTTGAACCATTAGCCACACATCACCCAGATTTACCTGGCTTCATTAAAAGGTGAAATGGTTTGTGTATGGGCACTTTGTTCAGCTAGGAGGCCATGTTATTGGCCTCTAACATGCAGTACATACCATGTACCAGTGACCAATACATGCATATGATCTGCTTCTTAGGCTTTGCCTCCCTGTGACTGCTCTGTATTGCTGTCTCCTTTTCCCTATTCATTATTTTGTTGTAGACCGAATATTGTCTTTCTCTTTGCCCCACATCAAACAACAAGATGGGATCACACAATGTGTGAGAGTAGGTGGCTCAAGGTCCCATTCTCCACAGTGTGGACCAAGTTAATTTCTCAGTTACATGCCTGAACCCCTCTTTTCCTAAGGAAACTGCAGCCTGCTGATGGGATACCTTCCTCATACTCCTCTCTGTGATTTTCTAGTTCTCTGGAATATTCCTTGTGTGAACCACTGTGGGTTTTTCCCACAGACAATTTTTAACTCACAGAATCAACTTTCCTGAATGTTCTGTGTGCATACTGGCTTCCTCCCAGCCTCCACCCCCTAGCGTACACACACACCACACTCACTTGTTGCTGGGCTCCCCGGGATCGGCAGCACCTACTTCCATAAATGTGGAATGCAAGCATGACAGAAATGAAGCACAAAGGCAGGGCACACATAAACACACTGTGCAAATGTGCACAAAGAAATATGCAAGGGATTTAGAGGGGTAAATGCTAGATTTGTTTGCCTCTGCTTTGTGTGGATGTGCTAGAGGATATAACCTGAATAGAAGGATCAACCTTGCTTTCTTAAATACAGTATTCATGAGACCCAGCTGGGGTAAATGTCAGCTACTTTAGCCTGGGTTTTTTTCAGTAAAAGGCCAAGCCTGCCTGCCTCAGAGTTAGATCCCAATTCATCTGTCTACTGAAAACATGTCGTTCTTAGTTTTCCACAGTGCTGCAACAGCAAGACGCTACCTTTTTTCTTCCTATGGATTTTGTGAGAATTTAAGGAGCAGTGCTCAGAGGATTACTACCTCTTCCAATGCTATCTAATAAATCTCTCTTGGTTTCATAGTTCAGCCAGAAACACAGAAGTTATCTTGTACTAAGCATTGGATTGGGACAGTCTGAGTCCACGATTGGCATGAATAGGTGAGCTCATGGTCAAGGGGCCACATGAGCCCTGGGACTTGGTTAGGGCTTCAGCAAATGTCCTGGTCCCCCACCTCCCTTCTTTGCCTGCACCAATTGGCCCTATGACCATAGTCCTCCCACCATCCTTGACAACTGTCTTCTTTTCTGTGTCCCTCATTTTCCGTGCTCCCATGGCCCTCACAAAAGCAAATCAGCCACAGGGTCACCAATTCTATCTTCCATTTATGAACAAGTGATCTTCTGTCTCCACATGGATGAATCTCTTGGATTTGCACCACTCTTTTGATTCTAGAAAGACTGGAGTGTGTTCCATGAAATGGATTATTGTGCTTTCTGTTTTGCCTCAGGAGGAACCTGTAGTCCACAAGGAGGCAGCATGGTTTAAGGAGGGCCAGACTTGGTTTTAAATTCCAGTTCTAGGTAACAGATGTACAGCCTTGAGTTTCACTTCTTCGGTCAGCTTCCTCATCTGTGGAATGGGGTTAACAATGTCTACCTGGCGGGGTTTTTCAAGGAGCCACGGAAGGAAGTATGTTACCATACAAAGCATAGAGAGCTGCTGAAAAAATCACTTTTCTTCCCTATCTTGCAGATAATACTAAATCTATTCTCTAACTAACTTGATGTTGGGTAATTTGACTTTCAAAGATTTTCTCTGTCCCCAGAACGTTGTATTTACATGACTGCATGTAAATGGGAACGTGTGTGAGCGTGTGTGCACACACTTGCAGTCTGCTGAAGGAGAATAGCAAAGTAGGTCTGTTTATGTGTGTGAGTGCCCTGAGTATACTTGCATTCAGTTAGAGATTCCAACGAAGTGAATGGGTTAAATTTGATTCAGATAATCACTTTATATATTAGATTTTTAATCCATCAGCAAGTTGTCATCAAACACTGCTCATTCTAGATGCCACGAAGCACAAATCAATACAAAATATGGCTGTTACCCATGGGGATTTACCAGTCAAGACTCTTCAAACTAGCATAGGTACACAGGGTAATGTCTTGGCTTAGGGAGAAATACCACAGAAAGGGGAGGGATAAACTTGACCTCAGGTTCAGCTGGGTTCAGACTCTATACTCTACCAAGACTATTTCTGTGTGTAAATCTCGGTCTCAGTCTTCTTGCTAGCTTTGCCCTCTTAAACTGGCTCCTTTATGAGGTAGGAGTCATAACATGGGAAGTTTCAGCTTTACCTCTCTGCAGTGTGCCACCAGAAAAGAAATGGGCTCTTGTCTAAATTCTAATGAGAAATATTCCACAGGAAAACTCTGATTGGCCAGCCTTAGGTCATGTGACGATTCCTGGTCCAATCACCATGCCTTTGAGAATTAATGCCCCATTTGTGCCACTCACTTTGACTATTGCCAGAGTGCAAACCCCACAGATGGCAGACTCATGTACTGGAGAACAAGAACAGTTTTCCAGGTGAAGAAGCTGCTATCACAGGCAGATGTTACACATGATTATCTGCTATATGGATTCATGCATTCTAAAGTTTGCTGTGAAATGAACATAAGTGAGCAAAATAATTCATGAGCAAGTCAGTATTTTGTTTTAAATTTTATTATGATAGTGTCAGTAATATGTTATCTTTTGCCAATTAGAACAGTCTGTCTTTTGAAATTATAAACAAATCACTTAATCCAAAGTTTCAAAAAAATGTTTGATCCAATGCTTTTCAGCAAATGATGGTGCTGTTGATGTTCAGCTTAATGAACATCCAAGTCATGAACACTTTTCCCATTTACTTTACATTTCCCTTTTTAAAGGGACTATAAGAATTTTTTTGTTTTGTTTTGTTTTTTGGTACTGGAGATCAAATTCATAACCTCACACTTTTCAGGAAGGCACTTGCTTCACTGAGTTAAATCTTTAGTCCCTAAAGGGACTAACAGAATTTAAGCCAGGGTTTGGGACTGAGAATTTCTGCCACGTCTCCCAACTACTCCAGAATACAGAGAGATTCTTTCATTCAAATGAAAGAAAGAAATGCCTGTAAGTCCTGGTATTAATGTCTGCTGATATTAATACCCTAATGTAGATCTATAGATATAATCTAACAGCCAAAAAGTTCATAGTGATGCTTTCAGAGGAAGAAATTTGTGATCCCAGGCTCTGTCCTGGCTTTTGTGATATCCTCAGATAGGACCAGATGACCCAAGTAGAAGAAGGTGTGGGCTCAATACACAGAAGTGATGGTAGAATGGGAAAGATTCCGTCTCGGTAGTTGTTATAGCAATGGGAAGCTGACCAGCAGCCTCACCTCATCCTAGTTCTGCCCTGACACGATGCATTCTTTGATTGCCCCATTAGCCATATCCATGCCTTTCACTCCACCAGTGACTCCTCCGATAACCAATCCTCAGACTCCCATGCACCAGTAACACCCTGCAAACACTTCCACTGTAATGCACGAGGCATTGCACTGTTTTCATTATGGACTACTTGTTTCTTACCTCTTGCTTATTTCCTGGACTATTACTTCAGAAAGGCAGGATTAAGATCTGACTTGTGCTGGCATCTTTAGCCCCCAGGCATACTCGTTATTCAACAAATGCTAATTAAACAAATGAGTAAATGCATCAGTGTTGAGTGCATGTAGTCAATTGCTGAACTCCTGCTTCACAATGAATCTAAAAGAGACACAGGCCACAGCTGGAGCCTGCCTTCAAGAGCATCTAGTGCAGGGCTTCTCAGACTTGTACTCATTATTGTGATCACACTCATTATTGTCCGGGCGTCGCCTCCAGGGATGGTGGGCCCCAGCACTATCTTCTCTCCTGAGTTTCCACCTTAGATGGCCAACGAGTCCCACAGTTCATCCTTGCTATCTGGATCAGAGCTCGCCTCCAAACTGCTTCCTCTCCTTGTTCTCTCATTTTGTGACTAGCTCTCCCAGCCTATTGGTGTCACCTCAGACTCTTCTTTCGTGTCCTCCTTTTCCAAGTTCTTACTAAGACCGGTTGGATTTCCTTCACGATTTTTGATTCATTAGCCCTTCTCTTCCCATGCTACTATTATAGGCGGCTAAATTATTTAGAAATATTGTAGCCAGTCAGACAGGGCTGAGCCCTCAGAAGGTCTGTATAGGAGACAACTGTGGCTGGAAGCCCATTTGCTGAAAGCCAAGCTTCAAGAAGAGGGCTGACTACCTCCATGCACTTCCTGTAGGGACTTATAGTAATGATGGATATTCTAAATATTCTAAACCTCCTTAACCCAACCCTTCCGGGAAGGCCCTTGTCCATCCCATGTGTACTTGCTGTGTGACTTGCTTCCCCAAATGATCCCCATTTAATCATTATTACCTAAGTGACTATACTTGTTGTAATCTTAATTGGATCACTGTAGTTTTGTCCCACCTCACATCCATCCTGTGATTTTACATCGGATCAATATTTCCTAAGTGACTACACTTGTAATCCTATTGATTGGTTGTAGTTCTGTCCCGCCTTGATACCACCTCACTTTCTAAATTTGCTCAATAAAATAACCTTGAGAAGCAGGGTAAGTGGGCACCCCACTTTCCAGGCCCCCTTCTGTCACTCTTAGACAGAAGCTTTCTTTCTCTCAATAAAATCTTCCTACTCTGCTGTTCCTAGAACTCATTCCTCAGTTTTGGAGAACACGAGCTTGGCATTTTGGACATCTAGCAGGTTGGTAGTTATAATATTTTCCTTATATTATATGGATTATTTGGCAGTTGTATATCATACATCCTATCTCACTCCCACCACTATAGTTTTCCAGCATTATAACAACCACCTGGACTACATATAAAGAGAAAAGATTTATTTTGGCTCCTATTTTAGGAAGTTTCCTATCCATGATCAGATGGGATAATGCATTTGGATTTGTGGCAAAGCTAGTACATCATACAGAGCAAAACTACAGTACTCACTTTCTGGAAATCAAGCAAAAGAAAGAAAGGAAGGAACCAGGGTCCCACAATCCCCTTCTATGTTCACAGTGGTCTGAAAGCCTCCCACTAGGCCTGACCTGTTAAAAAATTCACTGTGTTCCCAAAACACCATGCCAGGGCCCAAGCCTTTAACACATGATGTTTGGGGGATACTTAAAATTCAACCTAGAACAGGCATCTAAGGAACAAAATTTGAGGAGACACTTTCCATGTGAAGCCTATGCTCGTGACCTTGTGAGTGGGTACCTTAGATCACCTTCCTGTTGACTCTAGTGGTCAGTGGATCTCTGTTCTTGCCCACTCAGATCCCCTTTAAGTGGTAAAGATGTCCAACCCCAGCTGCTGCGGAGTTGACTCCTAATAGCTCACAGCTGACTCTCTCTCTCGAGCCTGGCCCTCTGCCAATGGGAGCTGTGTGGCTTTGGATATGACATCTCCTTCCCATTCTCTATCTCAGGATGGCCCACAGGCAAAGGCTCACTGGCCTGGGAACACCAAGACAGGCCAGCAGAGGACAATTCCTGGCATGAGAGCCTGGGGAGCTCCATGGACCTGCTCCTCAGTGGAAGTGGTAAAAATTGTTTTTTTTTAAAAACCCAACAACTTAAAACCTCTGGTAATGATCCCAAGGACATACAGCAAATGAAGAGGTATTTATTCAAGAAAAATATTAAAAATTCAGCACAAAGAACAAGAGTCTGTCATACTGGAGGCCACACAGGCCCCACGCCTGCACTTTCTCAGCTCAGTGAGATGGATCCTCCACTCTAGGCTTGTTTAACCAAGGGCACAGCTCTCCTTTCCACCTTTCAACTATAGAGATATCTTCCTAAGAGGGTCAGGACATCAACATTTCACATCTCTCTCTAGCTACCTGTCACAGGTAAGCGTCGCTGGCCCGTGGAGGGTTCTATCTTCTACCCAACCTCCCACTCATGGGGTGGAGGTTTTGCCTTGCGTTGACTCCACTGAGAATACCGGGACCAAACTAAGCCATTTGCTCTTGCCCCAATTTATATGGCAGTAACTTCACAGCAGGATAAACAAGCCAAGAATATCTGCAGTACTGGCTTACCTCCTCCCAAAGCTTGACTGCTAAATAGAATGACACTCAGAAAGAAGAGTGGCATTGTCTCCAACTCCAGCTCTAGAGATGCAACCTAGAGATCTCCCCACTCCAGGAGGAAACACAGACCACAAGATAACTCCTAGTTTCTTTCTTTCTTTCTTTCTTTCTTTCTTTCTTTCTTTCTTTCTTTCTTTCTCCTTTCTTTCTTTCAAGACAGGGTCTTGATGTGCAGTTCAGGATGGCCTTGAGCTCACTTTGTAGCTGAGTCTGGTTTTGAACTTGCAAAAATCCTCCTGCCTCCGCCTCTCAAGTGCTGGGATTACAGAAGCACACCACCACACCCAGCTCTATTTCTCTTTTAAAGGAACTGGATTTATTTGTAATAAAATATGAAGTGCAAATCACTCTCAAAAACAGTAAAGGTTGTGATGAAAGGCAGCTGGAAGATTATAGACCCACTGGATGTATAGTATAACTAGAATCCAGTTGGCTTTCCTGAAAGGATAGTAGAGAAAAACAGCAGGGAGCAACTTGCCTGGGATCAGAACAGATGTGAGAGAATTTGGGAACTCTCCTTTGAAGGAGCTGAACACTCTTGGCTTAGTTTTTGAAGAAAATTATGCCCCAGGATATATCAGCTGACAATTTAGGGAGCTAATATCAGGATATGGTCATGGAAAGAGCCCTGCCTGAATTCTCATTCCTGACAGATGTATCCCCTAAGAAGCAGCACCCCATAACTTATGGGATATTGCTAAAATAGTACATAGAAGGAAGTGCATAGTTGTAAGAAAGAACTAAAATTGTAACCTCATGTTCTATCTTAAGATACTAGAAAAAGAAGACCAAATGGCCTAAAGAAAGTATAAGGACTGAAAATTTGAACAGAAATGAATGACATAGGGAATAGAAAAAACAGTCATGCCTTAATTTGGATGTTTGAAACATGAAGAAAACTGACAACTTTCAGTTATATTAATCAAGGAAAAAAGAGAGAAGACTCAAATGATTAATGTTAGACATGAAAGATTATTATTATTGTTGTTGTTGTTAGATTTTTTGAGATAGTCTCACTATGCATTTCAGACTGGCCTTGAGCTCACTTTGTAGCCCAGGCTGGTCTTGAACTTGAGCTGAATCTTCTGCCTCAACCTCCCAAGTGCTGGGATTACAATTTTTCACCACTATGCCTGGCTGAGAGATTATTATTGACAATACATAAATAAAAAGAATAATAAAGGGATACTATAAATGTATGCCAACATTTCAGATTACTTAGATGAAAAAGACACATTCCTGGGAAAATAAACTATCAAAACGGACTCAAAAACCCCACAAACCTAGATGATTTTAATAGGCTTGTAACAAAAAACTGAATTAGTAATCAAGACTACACATAAAAGCCCAGACCCAGAAAACTACTCTTCTAAATTCTACTAAATATTTTTAAAAATTAGTATCAGAGGTTAGGGGTACATCTTAATGCTAGGGAGCTTGCCTACCATGCACTAGGCCTTAGTCTTAGCCACACGCACTCACATATGCACACACAGAAATTAACATCTTATCTTCAAACCCTTCCCAAAATATAGAAGAGGAGAGAATTTTGCTGACTTGTTTTATAAAACCAGTATTATCCTGATTTCTAAACCAGACAAAAATACCACAAAAAAGAAAACTACTGATCTTTTATGAATTTGGGCACAAAAAAGTGCTCAACAAAATGTCATCAAACATAAACAACTAGTAGCATATAAGAAGAATTTTATGCCATGAGCAAGTAAAATTTATCTCAGGAAGGAATGGTTGGTTTAACATCCCAAAATCAATTCATGTAATATATTGTATCAATAGAAAAAAAGCAAAAGCAGCCTGGTTATTTTGGTAACCACAGAAAAGCATTTGACTGAAGTCTCAAAACATTTTTGAGGTAAAAATACCAAAAAACTAAGACTACAAGGGAACTTAATCTGATAAAGGACACCTCAAAACAATCTACAGTTAATGTCATAGTTACTAAAGAAAGCATACGGAAGAAAATACTGAAAATTTGAGAACTTTCTGGCGAAAGACTGCATGTTGCCTCTTGACATCATCACTTTCTATTCAACACTGTAGCAGAGATTCTAGCCAGGCAATTAGGCAAGAATGAGAAATTGAAAGTGTCATGGCTTAGAGCTGTAATGTCTGCAAAGTCTCATGGGTTCTTTATTATTACTATTATTATTATTGTTGTTTTAGGCTTCAACATTTTGGAATTTATTTTCTGCTCAGTTTTTATTTTCAAGAAAGCACAGCTGAAGGAGGGCACTGAAACTTTTGTTTCTCTGTCTCCAGACACTCGGGGCCCATCCACTTACACTTTCGGTTTTCCGGCCTCTATCCCTGAGGACCTCATCCTAACTGTGTTCCCAATCCTCCACACCCCTCTCTCCACATCCAAAACCTTCTGCAACACTCCCTTTCTCTCCAGTCAGACCACACTGCCCTTCCTGTGCTCCCCTGTACAAGAGGTCAGGTCACAGAGTCTCGGTCCTTCTTCAGGACGCCCACTCTGGGTGGGGGTGTGCACAGCAGGACACCAAAGCGCCCCATGGTGACTGGGAGACTCTGCTTCCTCCTCAATCCACCCAGTAAGCTGCTATGTGAATTTAAACACACAGCAGAGTCTGCTTTCTGAAGGCCAATTTCTGCCTCCGGCTTTTCTCGTTCTCCTGTGCATTGGGAGCCTTGACTGCTCTGGCTATGACTAGCCTTTTGAGCCTGTCCACCAGGTTACTCTTCAGCTGCCCCACATCAGGAGAGTCCTGGGAAGGTCTCGAGCCATACATCTCCTGGAGATTCATCTCAGCTGGTCGAGAAGCCAGAAAGTTTTCAGAAAGATGCACTCAGGGCCCAAGGGGCACTGAAGAGGGGCACGGTGAATGAGATGGGGAATTTGGTGGTGTGGAAGGTGTGGCCAGGGTTTTGGGGAGCAGCTGGAGAAGGGGCTTCTTGGAAACTGGGCTGTGGTACACTTTAGCAGAGGTGCCCCGCTCCTGCAGGAGTTTGGCCAGGCTCACAGTGCTGCTGAAGGTTGCGGTAGAGTCCTGTTTGGTGATGGACTCCCCTGGACTGAGCCGCTAGGACAGGGCTGGGGAATGCCCAGTTTTCCTGGATGAGGCGCTGCCACGGCTGCCACAGGCCACTGAAGGAAACCCCAAGCTATGGGTAACCTGAGTGATATCAGAGGAATGTAATATCCTACAGGTGGCGGAGCTGAATGCCAAGTTCATACATGCCAGACACTTGCCTGGGTTTGAGGTTGCAATGGTGACAGGTCCATGTGCTGACCTGAAGGGTGGCAGGAAGATCCCCACCACTGAGCTAAAACCCTCTGATTTCTGCTCCACCTGAAGAGGCTACTGAACCTGAAGAGTGATTCCTTCCTCTTCACCTTCCTCTAAATCTGAGATGTGATAGATGGTAGCATCCTTGGGCAACTAGGTAAAGCCTTTAGTAATGACACCTGGTTTTGTGTCAAGAATGGTCCCCAAATTTGGTTAAGCAAGGAGTAGTGTTTGTGATCCTTCCAGGGGCTTGAAGATTTGTAATTTTTCTTGCATAAATCCTTGAAGGCAACTGGCACGTCCAGCTCTGTGCTCTCCGACTGGTCAGTGAACAGGGTGGCAAGGCTCTCTGGGGGGCTGTCACAACTGCCAACCCCTTCTTTCTGGCCAGCCAGAACTTGGATCTTCTGTTCCCACTCTTCAGCAAAGAACCGCTTCTCACTGAAGTAGTTCTGCTGACGCAAGCTGAGGCAATGCAGTACTAGAGCCAGATCGCTGTCTCCAGAGCTCCTAGGCTGAGAGCCATCGGAACCTCCTTGGAGTTACTCCCCTGGCCCAGCAGTGTTCTGTCCTCTGAACAAATTCAAAGGTTTTGTGGTCATGATGACACTTGAATGGTTGGACCCCAGAATGGATAGCAGAACTGGGAGTGGGAAAGAGTGGCCTCGGGTGTCACTGGCAACCTTGACAGTATAAATACCCACTTCTGTTGGGCTTTTTGTTTAAAGAGAGAAGATTCCTCATCCAGTCAACTTGTTATGCATGGTTCCCTTAATCTCAGCTGGCTAAGATTCCCCATAGGACTGGGAGAAGTACAGAGAAGCAGCAGGGCCAGATCTACTATGAAGTTCCTTTATTTCTTCCTGGGATTCGTGTCACATCCCCAGACACTCCGTGTTCCTGTCCTGTGACTCGTGCAGCTCCATTGTCAGCTGTCGCTGGCATCTTTAGACGCTTGCAGGTGAAGTCTTAGCTCTTCTTCTCAATCACATATTCTTCAAGTTTGCGCTGAAGATCTATGATGTGAGATAGCAGAGAGGAGATCTCTTCTTGGTATTTAATCAGTTCATTACTCTTCCCTGACAATTCTTCAGTCATTCTGCACATCTGAGCATTTGTTTCGCAGAGTTCTTTAACACAGTCACTGACAAGCGGCTGCTCCTTCTCTTCACAGATAAAAGTTTCCATCTTGATATCACAAGCTTTGGACTGAAGGGCTCTGTTCTCTTCTTCCACTTCCTTGAGCTTTTCTTGAAGCATATCCAATTGCAGTAAACCCTGAGATAAGCTAAAGGACTCATTGAATCGAAGAGGTGTAGAACAGCTGGAATCAGTTTCACTCTCTTTAGAAGCAATGGAGACGATTCAGAGTAACTCTTCTTTCTTGGACAGCTTATGCTGCAACTGATTAACCTGATCAAAGGCTTGCCCCAACTGCTCCTCCAGGGTGTCATTCTGTTCAGATAAGACATGATTCTGCTTTAAGAGAGTTTGTCCAATTCGAGCAGCTAGCTCCAAGTCACAGTCTCTCTCTGCCAGGATATGTGTAACCATGTCTATGTCATTGTATGTTCTAGGCATCTGTTCGACCCTGTCTGTGCCTAGAACCATGTATTGGAAAGTTTCTTTGGTAAGCACTGGGGAAAGGGTATCAGATGCATGCTGGGGCTGGAGTGGTGACTGCACCCAGTCCTGGTTCTTGTACAGGAGTGAGTCCACACTCAGCTTGTACTGGTGCAGAGGCTCCTCCAGCAGGTTCACCAATTCCACTTCAGGGAGGTCCCATCAGAGCAGACATCAGTGATGCTCTCCGAGTCTCTATGATTGCCATTCATGAGGCTTTCTTCACCTCTTGGTGATGTAAAAATGGCATTCTGGGACTGATTCATGCAGGATCCTTTCTTGCTTTGGTTGAGAAGGACAGCTTTGGTATGAATCAGAGCAAAAGGGATCCATCAAGCCATTTGATAAAGAAAAGGAGGTGGTCATATGGATGTTTTCTTTCAGACAGATTTTCTCTGATGAGCCAAATGACACCCGTACCTGTGCTCTCATGTGATTATCATCCTTGGAAGGTCATGACCAGACAGCCTGGTATCTCCAAGGTGATGTGCTGAGGAGGTGTAACCAAAGTCTCACAGCCTGGTGGCTGCCACAGTCAGGAGGTGCCTGGGTGTGGTGGGCCCAGCAGGTGGCTTCACCCTCTCCTCACGCAGCGGCCCTGGCCTGGCACAGACGGGGTCTAGGAAGCAGCCACCGCATCTTCTCATGGGTTCTGAGGTGGAGCCTTTGGAAGATGACTGGCTCCTGCGGCTGCTGTGCTCATCAGTGAATTGGCGAGTTGATGGCTGAAGGTACTGTTAGGAGGTGGGTTGGAAGAGGTGCCAAAACTGACTGCGTCCCTAGGTATGTGTATCCCCTCACTGGCTTCCTCTTTCATTCTCAGCTTCCTGACTGTCATGAGGTGTATGGCTTTCTTCTATCACACCTTTCATCGTGATGTTTCTGCCTTGGGGCCGGTCATCACCCCCAAACTGTGAGCCAGATTATACCTCTCCCTCTTTAAATTGCAGGTGTCAGGTATTATGTTCTGGTGATGTGAAAAGTCACTAATGTAAAAGTCACCCAAACTGGAAAAGAAATAAAACTATTTCTGTTTATGGGGGACATAATCTTGTGTAAAAAAAATTCTAAGGAATCCACCGAAAATTTATTAGAACAATCAAGTGTACCATGATTGCAAAATATAAAATAAATAGAAAAATGAAGTGTACTTTAATATACTTGCTGTGAACAAACCAAAATGAAGTAAAAACCAATTTAGTTAAAATAGTATTGAAAAATAATAAAGCACTTTGGGATAAACTTAACAAAAGATGCACAGTACTTATGGTCTGAAAATTATATATCATTGTTAAAAGAAATCAAAAGAAGATTTACATAGATGGAAAAACATCCCATGTACATGGATTGGAAGACAATATTGTTTGCAGCAATACTCAAATTTATCAACAGATTCAATTCCATCACTAGCAGAATCTCAGTGTACTCCTTTGTAGAAACTGACAACCTGATTCTCAAATTCAAGTAGAATTTCAAGGGACTCAAAATAGTCAAATAAATCTTGAAAAAGGGAAATGAAGAGGGACTCAAAGTTTCCTATTTCAAAACTCACTACAAAGCAAAACTAAGCAAGACAATGTAGTTTGGCATAAGGAAAGACATAAAGATTGATGAAATACAATCAAGCATTCATAAATAAAGCCATGCATTTATTGCCAATTGATTTTTGACAAAATTAGCAAGACAATTCCAGGGAGAAAGAATAATATTTTAAACAAATAGTTACAAACAACATGAAAAAGAATAAAGCTGGTTGCTAATCTCACACCATATATAAAAATTAACTCAATCGACCTGAGGGTTTAAGTGAGTGGTAGAGTGCATGGCAAGAATGCATAAATCCCTAGGTTTAATCCAGGTTCTGCCTGTCCTTTACCAAAACAAAGCAAAAACCTTCCAAATGGATCAAAGACCTAAATGCAAGAGTAAAAACTTTTTAAAAAATCTCTTAGAAGAAAATGTAGATGTAAATCTCCATGACCTGTGAATTGGCAGTGGATTCTTAATAAAAAGTAAGTTGAATCTCAGTAAAAAGAAAAAGCTTATGTGTTTCAAAAGGCACCATTGAAAACATTAAAATAAAGCCCACAGAACAGAAGAAAATATGTGTAAATCATATACTTGATAGCTGACTTATACTAGAATGTATAAAGAATTCTTACAGCTCAATAATGAAGACAATGCAATTTCAAAGTGGGCAATATATCTTCTGCTTAAAAAAAAAGATATAAAGGACTAAGCAGCATTAGTAAAAAAGCTGAAATCAGCAATCATGGAAATGCAAATCAAAATTACAATAAGATACCATTTCACATTCTCTAGGATGGCTAGGTTCAAAGTGCCGAAGAATATTTTGTGTTGTTGAGGATTTTAAAAAATCAGAACTCTCAGTCAGGCATGGTGGCTCACACCTGTAATCCCAGCATTTGGGAGGCTAAGGCAGGAGGATCATTGTGAGTTTGAGACCAGTCTGGGCTACAAAGTGAGCTCAAGACCAGCCTGAACTGCATGGTGAGGACTTCTCTCAAAAAGACCAAAAACAAAACAAAACAAAACAAAAAAACAAAAACAAAAAACCCAGAATCCTAAAAAAAAAAAAAAAAAAAGGAGTCAGCAACAGGAAAATAATGCAATGAGAGGAATAAGTCAGGACTGTTCAGCAATGCTTCTCAATTTGAACAGTCTCAGCTCCCTAGTCAAAAGACATAGATTGGTAGATTGGATCAAAAAACAAACCCAACTGGTATGTGGTATACAGGGAAAATATTTAGTAAAAAAAAAAAATCAAAGGGTGGAAAATAATGTTCCATGCAATGGGAACCCAAAAACAAGCAGAAATCAGACTATCTTACTTTCTTTCATTTAAATTATTTTTATTAGTACATGTTTACAGTACATAATGATTACACTCATTGTTGGGACTTGGTACATTTACATAATACATCTCAATTCTTTTTGTGTCCCTTTCTTCTCCCATTCCTCCCCACTTCTTCTGTCTTTGGTCCCCTTCTCATATGCAAAAGATTTTTCCCTTAGTTTGAGATATAGATAGATAGATAGATAGATAGATATTAGTTTCTCCTATAAGAGAAACCATGAAATATTTATGATTTATTTCACAAAGCATTATGGTTTCCAGGTGCATTCATTTTCCTACAACAGACTCAAGTTTATCTTTCCTTATGGCAGAGTATATCATACTCCATTCTGTATAAACACACAATTTCTTTATACATTTATCTGCTGATGGACATATTGACTGCTTCCATGATTTAGATATTGTAAATTGTACTGCTATAAACATGAGTACACATATATCATTGTAAAAATGATGTCTTTAACTCTTTTGGGAAAATGTCTAGAAGAGAAAACCTGGGTCAAATGAAATTTCTAGTTTTGGTTTTTGAGGAACCTCCATACTGATTTCCATAGCAGTTGTATTAGTTTACACTCCCACCAATGGAATAGATGAGCTTCTTTTTGCTCTGCAGCCACAATAGCATTGTTGGTATTTGATTTCTGATTGCAATTGTGTTAAATCTATATATCAGTCTTAGAAGTATAGCCATCTTGATTATAATGGTTTTATCTATTCAGAAACAGAGGATATCTTTCCATCTTCTGATGTGCATCCGGATTTCCTTTTTAAGAGTGATGTAATTTTCATTGTAGAGGCCTTTCATGTCCTTGATTAGGTTAATTCCTAAGTACTTAATTTTTCTTGATACTATTGTGCATGGTATTGTTTTCTTAATTTCTTTCACATTGAATTAATTATTCATTAGTTCTTTGTATTTTTTTCCATTTCATTAATTTCTTGTCTGATCTTCATGATTTCCTTCCTTATACAAGCTTGGATTGGGATTATTCTTATTTTTCTAGAAGTTGAGGTATATCATTAGGTTACCTATTTGTGCTTGCTCTGATTTTCTGACATGGGCATTCACAGTTATTAATTTTCCTTTTATGACTGCTTTCATTGTGTTCCATAAGCTTTTATATGTTGGCATTATTCTAAAAACTGTTTAATTTCTTCTGTGATCTATTGATTATTAATCTCCATGTGTTTTCATAATTTCTGTGGTTTCTTTTGCCATTGATTTCTAGTTTCATTGCACTATAATCTGTTATTATGCATATGATAATTCTGATATTTTTTCATTTACTAAAGCATGCTTTATGAGCTAGTATGTGGTCTATTTTGGAGAAAGTCCCCTGTGCTACTGTGAACAATGTGT
Organism: Hydrochoerus hydrochaeris; assembly: GCA_004027455.1. Classification (NCBI taxonomy): domain Eukaryota; kingdom Metazoa; phylum Chordata; class Mammalia; order Rodentia; family Hydrochaeridae; genus Hydrochoerus; species Hydrochoerus hydrochaeris. The sequence goes on along the minus strand of PVLA01001472.1, from coordinate 298,602 downwards.
AATCAGTTGTTGTTGTTGTTATGTGGAATGCTCTGTAGATATCTATTAAGATTTGGTCAATTTTGGAAAAAAAAAAAAAGGAAGCCAGAACAAATGAAAAAAAAAGATTTGGTCAATTTTGATATTTCTTCATTTGTTTGAAGATTTAGTCCACTCCAACATTTCTTTGTTGATTTTTTTAATCTAATCGAGCTAGTTGTTACAGTGGTATATTAAAGACCCCAATTATAATTGTTTTGATATTTATCTCATCTTTTATATCCCATTATTATTTGTTTTTCAAAGTTGGTGTGCTGATGTTTGGTGCATATATGTTTATAATTGTTATCTCTTCCTATTGAATTGTTTTCATAACCAATGTATAATAACCTTCTTTGACTCTTCTGATGGTTTTGGCTTGAAATCCACTTTGTCTGAAATTAGGATAGCTAGTTTTGTATTTTTCCAGGTTGCTGTTACATGGAATAATTTTCCATCTTTTGAGTTTTAACTTGTATATTTTTATATTAAAAGTGTTCCTTGTGTACTGCATATCACTGAGTTTTATTTCTTGATCCATTATGGAATGTGGGTCTTTAGATTGGGGAATTGAGACTATGCACATTGATAGCAATTACTGAATGGTATTGGCTTATTCTTATCATTTCACTGTCTTCCTGTTGCAGAGTTCCTTTTCCCCTCCTCTTTTTTTCTGTTTAAATGTTCATTTGCCTGGTACATCCATTCTATTAGATTTTTGGCTTTGTTAGCTTCATTGTCTCTTTCTAGAATATCCCTGCTCGTTTGGAGGTCTTGCATTGCTTAAGGTGCTGTTTGCCATGAAAATACCTTATTTCTCCATGAATTTTGAAAGTTTTTCAAGGTATGTGTAAGTCTGGTTGGAAGTTGTTATCTTTATGGTTTGAAAAACTTCACTCCAAGTTCTTATGGATTTTAACATTTGTGTTAAGAAGTCTGCTGTAATTCTAATGGGTTTATCTTTACAAGTGGTTTGTTGCTTTTCCTTGACAGTTTTTAAGAGTCTGTCACTGTGTTTGATTTCTGGGAGTTTGTGATGGCACTTGGAGTTCTTACATGCTTCATTTATCTGTAAGTTTATTTCTTCCCCTATATAAGGAAAATTTTCTTCTATTGTTCCTGTAAAAACTTTTTTATGCCTTTTGTGCTGTCTTCTGATTTCTCACTAGCTCCATTTAATTGTAGATTACTGTGTTTCTCTCAAACTATGACCTAGCTGGGAAGTAACTGGCCTTGAAAACTAGAGATCAAAAACACTAGCCCTAATCAGTCTATCTTTACAAAATAAAAATTAGATAATAGAAAATATCAAGATAAATCTTTTGCATATGAGGAGACCAAGAGATAGAGGAAGAGGGGCAGGGTCAAGAGGAAAAGGAAACATACAAAGAATTAAGGTGTGTTATATACATAAGCCAACTCCCCACAATGAATGTAATCATTATGCATTGCAAACATGTACTAGTAAAAGTAAAAATTAAAAAAAGAAACTGGGACCCTCATTTACTGTACATGGGAATGTTAAATGATATTACCTCTTTGGAAAACCATCTTATAGTTCCTCAAGCAATTATGCATACAGCTAATATATAACCAAGAAATTCTACACCTAGATATGCACACAAGAGAAGGAGAAATATGTGTCTAGACCAAAACTTATACAAAAATGCTCATGACCACATTATTCATCATAACCAAATTTCCAAAAACATATGAATGGATAAATGCATTATTGGGCCATACAAAGCAAAATTGTACATAAAAAGGAATGACATACCTTTTTAAAAATGGATGAATCTTGAGAACCTACATGAAAGAGGATTACTGCCTCTAACCTCTTTGGTCTGCCTTTGAGGTAAGGATTGTTCTATATGGACTTAAAGAGTCTTTCACCAGTCTCGATCTACATAGGGGCCAGTCAACTTTCTTGTCAAGACCAAATAATAAATAGCTTAGCCTTTGTGGGCCATATCGCCTCTGTCACGGGTTCCCGTCTTGGCTATTGTAATCTGATAGCAGCCATAGACTGTTAGTAAATGTGGATAGCCCTATTCCGATAAAACTTTATTTATGGGCACTGAAGTTTGAATTCACATACTTCTTTTGTTTCTTAGCATGTTATTCTTTCTTTGATCCCACCCCATAAACATTTAAATATATGCAAGTCATGCTATATTCATGGGCCATGTGTTTACTATATCTGTACCAGGAATTGCCCTAATGCTTCATGTTTCATTGTGATACCAGCTCTTTTAGAACAGTGTTGTTATTATATCTATTTTGCAGATAAGGAAACTAAGGCATGAAGATGTTAAGGAAGTTAACTTCTTGTCTCAAGGAAAGCATATGATACAGTAAAAAGAGAAGCATTCCACAAGTCTAAAGGGAAAAGAAATTCCCAGACATAAACACAGAGCCTTGAGGGAATTTCAAACGGGAGAAGGGAGGATGGGTTTTCAGATTGTAGGAACAGATACCCAGATCTTCACTGCCTTTTGAATGAAGAACAGTTTTATTTATTTTTTGGTAGTGCTGGGGATAGAACCCAGGGCCTTCTGCATTCAAGGCAAAAACTCTACCACTGAGCTACCTTCCCCGCTTTTCATTGTCTTTTGACAGCCTCAAAAAAGATTCCAGAGTCTTTTGCAGGCATGGAGTAGGGAACAGCAGAGCCCTGACTCCGGTGACTGAGGATCAGATGGGCACCAGACACACCCAACTCCAGGGCCAGTGCAAGGTCCCTAAACCAAACACAACTGTAAGGATGGGAACCCTGGCCAAGATTCAAGTTAGATTCTTCTGCTCGGTCAGAAAGTAAATTTAAGGTGAGTTATAGGAAGTAAACAAGCTTACATTTCTTACGTGCCTGTACTCACGGCCCGAGATTCACACCATTCGCTTGCTGAAAATAGTTTTTTTCAGGAGCGAAAAGGAAAAGAACATGAACACCAGCACAAAAATAATCCCTGCTGCACTCCCACCAGTAGCCTGTACATACTGGTGCTGCCCCCTCAGCTTCGCGTTTGCATGCTGCCCCCAAGCTCAGTGACAGTGTCCCTGAAATAGTGTACCACTTGGCTCGGGTAGAGCAAGCTAGGGGTTCACTAAGAATATTATCTGGCCCTAGAGATACATCACAGCAAACCAATATATGAAAATTATTAAGTTCTATTAACCAATGTTTATTGCTAGACTCATAACATTTGAAGAACATTTCAGTTATTTTTAAATGGAACAAGTAAAACATGCACATTATACATGCATATAGATTTCTAGGAAAATAACGAACAGCCCAAAGGTATAAGAAAGAATCATTCCACCTCTCTTCTCTGAATCTCCAGTCTCATTCTCTGAGCTAATACTTGTTATCAATATGTTGAACTCTTGTATGGAAATGGTCCATATAGGGACAAAGATAAGTTTATGTATGAATATTATTTGTATATAATACAAATGCAAGTAAATGAATGATACACATTGTTTTACACTGGATTTTTATTTTATAATATGTCCTTATCATCACCCCTAGCTATCTCTTTTCTTCCTCCTGAATGCATAGAGCTGTTTTTATTTCACCAATCAGTCTTAGGTGAAAACTGTCTTTCCATAAGTCAGTAAGCATTCACACATGAACTTGAATAGATTTGTAGAATAAAATCTTAGAAATGGATCTGTGGCCAGGTGTGGTGGTGCACTCCTGTAATCCTAGCACTCAGGAGGCTGAAGCAGGAGGATTGCTGTGAGTTTGAGGCCAGCCTGGGCTACAAAGTGAGTTCAAGACTAGCCTGATCTACATAGTGAGACCTTGCCTCAAAAAGATAAATAAATAAATAAATAAATAAATAAATAAATAAATAAATGGATCTTCACAGTAAGGGTGAATGTTTACTAAATTTTAATAGACATTACTAAACTGCTTGTCTTAGGGTTCTGGGTCTCGGCTTTCTCATTTGCAAAGTAGGTGTGGTTTTATTTATTTATTTATTTATTGCAAAGTAGGTTTTATAAAATTCTCCCTTCACAGGAATTTTGCAAGGATTCATCTCAACAATGTAATATAAGGCAAGAAGAGGCCACATATGAAGATGCAAAAAAAGGGACCAGATAGCTTTTAGAAGAACTAATGGTTATAGGAAAACCCCAGCCTAACTGAGTAGTCTGGGAGGTTTACCATGAGAAATAGGAAGCTTGGTGTTGACTGACCATAGGGTCCCCACCATGGACACCAAAATCAGCTGGGAAATAGTAGGAAAACTGCCAAGCAGGAACTAAATTCTTCATGGATTGTGCATCAGTGACAGTAAGAAGGGAAGAAGGTGATACAAGCTGGTGGCTCCAGCCTCAAAGCAGAAAGGGCCTCCACACAAAGGTGAAGACCTTTGGGTGTGAGCAGAGACCCTCCCAGTAGGTGTAGGGTGTGTGGAGGAGGAGGATGAAGGAAAGGGCGCAGCAGGCGACAGTCCCAGTCAAAACCAAGGGTGAAAGAGTGATACTGGCCTAGCAGAGAAGGGCAGTTCTGGGAACGTGACTCACTGGCCCCCAAGGATTTTGGGGACCAGGCCTGACATCCATTTGGGAGCAATAGGGGGTGGGATCAGGTGAAGAGAGAGGAAAGACAGGTGGCAAATGACAGGGAAGTTCTCCATGAGCAGAAAGGCTCTCATTCCAGGAAGCATGATTTATTTACCTTATTGTTCTTTTTTAAGCGTTTCAAGGCGTGCCCAAGAGCATGTGAAATCTATTGAGAGAAACCGGAGCGACAGCTGTAGCCATAGTTGAAAAGAAATCTCCTCAGTTTGTGGTAAGAGTTTTTGTCGAAGCTTTCAATCTCCCACCAATTTCCTGACAACCATGATGAAGACAAACAGGAAAGAGCCCAAGTTTTAGAAAAAGTTATTTTTCTAAAGCAAAAAAAGAAAAAGATCAAAAAGGAAAGCAAAGTTATGGTTCAAACACACAAAAAGAATTCAAAATAAAACCGAGAAGCTTAGTGATTCACATAGTAACTAGTGACATGGTTCAAATACAAAATTATTTAAAAAAAAACATAAAATCATATAAAATGTGAAAATTAATAGCAACAAAAATACCTAAATGACTTTTAAGGATGAATAAATTCCAAAGACAATATAACATGTTCAGAGAATAAAAGAGAATAAAAGGCAAAGAGTTGAAATTATAAAGGTAATAGGCATAAGCTTAATAATTTAAAATCTAAACATTTAAAAAGTCAAAACAAATTGAAACAAGTAAAACCAGAGGATCAAAAATGTCAAAGATAAAATAGTACCTGCTAAGCAGAGTGAAAAAAAGAAATATTAAAGTGAAAAAAAAACGAGCAAAACAATTTTTTAAATTTAACAAAATGTCAGAAAAATAAAGTATCTTTCACCTTATATCCAAAATACTACCCTAAAGAAGAAAGCAAAAGAAATAGGAAAGGTAGAAAAGATAAACTGAGAAAACAGAAAGACTTGGAAAATGAACAAAGAAGAGAAAACAGTTCAAAATAATTCAAAACACATAGAATAGTTCTGGAGCTCAAATGTCTTAAAATCAGAACAAAAATCAAAGACACCACCAAAGTAGAAAGAATAAATATTTCAGACAAAATCCTTAGTAAAAATAGCCAAGGTGAACGTGTCAAAAGGGCTCCAGGGCTGAAGCAGCCCTGCAGAGGCGGGGCAGGAGGTCCCCGATGGGGGCAGAAGAGGAAAGAAAGGCAGCAGGACCCCAGCCCTGCAGTGGGAGCCCCCGAAGGCTGGGTCGCACCCCGGGGAGGAGCCACTTTCTGCAGTTATCAGCAGCTGGCAGCGCAAATCTGTCAAACCAACTGGGCCTCCCAGGAGGCCCCTCGCAACCGCTCGCTTGTGCCCAGCGGCAGCTGCAGCTGTCAGTAAGGTCCGCGGAAGAGACAGGCACTTTCTACACCACGGGAGACCAAGAGCACAGGGCTTCGGGACAGAGGCTCGCCCTTCCCAGCTCGGCTCTCCCGCAAGTTGCAGCGGCTTCTCAGCGTGCGATTCCGGTCAGAAAAGCAAGAATAACTATACTTACCTCTGAAGACTATTTTGAAGATTCCACAAGATAAAGATTACATATTAGGTTTTAAGCAATCAACAAATGATACCGTTTACTAATTTTTAAAATTTTATTTAAAGAGGGAAAAAAAAGCAAAACAGAAAAAAAGGGAAGAAACAATACAGAATTTCAAAGAAAAAGAAAAAAAAACCAGTAAGAAATCACGTTTACTATTAACACACGGGGAGGAAAAAGTCCACTCTATTTCTGTTTAAACTATTCGAGGGATTTTCTTGAAGGAGAAATAGAAAAAGGTTCACCTGGCTTTACTTTTTCTTTTCTTCTTGGTTAAAACAACGCATATTTACTACTTGTAGTTCTGGAGCTTAGGAGTTTTTAAATGTTTGTCTAGGGGTTTAAACATTGTAAATTTTTATTGGTACACATTTGCAGTACATACTGATTACGTTCATCACGAGGAGTTTGTCTAGGAACAGTACTTAACACATCTGAATTCTTTTCATGTCCCCTTCATCTTCTAGTTCTCCCCTTTCCCTCCATCTCTTGGTTCCCATCCCCTTTACAAAATATCTGTCTCCTTGCTCTCTTTTATCTATCTTTTATTTTGCTCTTTAATTTATCTATACTTTGGATTTCTCATATAAGAGAAACCATGTGATAGCTAAACTTGGGTGTCTGAGTTATTTCACTTATCATGATGGTCTCGAGGGGCATCCATTTTCCTACAAATGACTCAAATTAAAGTGGCAGCAGAGCTGTGCTCCTTTTGCAGACTCTAGCTTCACGCATTCGTTGGTCCATGGCCCCTTCCTTCTCCTCTCTGCCAGCTCCAAAGCCAGCAACACAGCATCTTCAATCCCCAACCCCCACTCTGTCTCATCACATTTTCTGAATTTGTCCTTATGAGTCCCAGTAAGGACCCTTGTAATTCTATCAGGCCCATGTGGATAATTCAGAATAATCTCCCTTTCTCAAAATTCTTAATTTAATTTCATATGCGGAGTTTCTTTTGCATGTAAGATAATACATTCAAGTGTTTGAGGATGAAGACACAGACATTTTTGGGGGGTCATTATTCTATCTACCAGATCCCTTGTACGGATTAGCCTGGTATCCATCCTGATGTGTTTAGGTTTAAGATCTCTCACTAGGGGCAAATCATTCAGCTCTGCCTCAGAAGACAACAGTGTATCAGACTTGTGCTGCTCAGGACCTTTGGCCTGTACAAAAGGAGCCCAGCTCTCAATGCAGTGGTGAACAGAACTTTCTCCCAAAGTCCAGGATGTGGAGGAGTGGAGGTGCAGTGGTTAACGGGAAAAGCCAGTGGGACAATGTGTCCTGTGCGTGTCATACCCCAGCTCTTCCAGAAGTCATAAGAAAGTATGACAGGAAGGAGAACCCTTTGGAAGGAGGAAGAGAACACATGGCTTCCTACACTTTCTCAGTTCCACTTAAATAGTGTGTGTATGTGTGTACATTGAAACCAACACAGCGTTCACCATCTCAATCATCTTGAAGCACACGATTCAGTATTATTAGTACACTGATAATGCTATACAACCATCACCTCTATCTAGGTCTGCATGTTTTCATCACTCCAAAGGAAGTTCTAAACCCATTAAGCAGCCACTCCCCTTGCTCTACTGCCAGCCCCTAGCAACCATTAATTTGTTTTCTGTTTCTACAGAGTATCATATTTAGGATATTTCCTATAAATAGAATCATATAATATGCAACTGTTTGTGTCTGGTTTCTTTGACAAAATATTTTCAAGGTCCAACTCAGTTGTGGAATTTATCAATATTTCATTACTTCTTATGCTTTCATATTCCATTATATGGATATATCATATTTTTGTTTATTAGCTTATTAGTCAATGGACATTTGGATTATTTTTACCTTTTGATTATTGTGAATAATGCTGCCATGAATATTTGTGTGTAAGTTTTTGAGTACTGGTTTTCTCTTCTTTTGAGTGTATAATTAGATGTGGCTTGGCTAGAACATATAGTATGGGCCATGTACTAAAAATATTACACAAATGAGTAAATTCAACAGAAATTGTTATCATGTCTAATATTGTAAGAAAGAGTTCTCTAAGCCAGGCATGGTGGTGCATTCTGTAATCCCAGCACTCCAGAGGCAGATCGGATCCTTGCAAGTTCTAGACCAGCCTTGGGCTACAAAGGGAGCCCAAGGTCAATCTGAACTGCATAGTGAGACCCTGTTTTTTTTTTAAAGAGTTCTCTAGTCACAATCAGAACTGGAAAGAGACAAGAAAGAAAGAAAGAAAGAAAGAAAGAAAGAAAGAAAGAAAGAAAGAAAGAAAGAAAGAAAGATGTACTGGGATACAGATTCTATTGCTATAAAAGAAAATAAAGTAAGTGATTATTTTGAACAAATGGTTTAATTTTCAGTTATTTAAGAATCGTATTAGGAAGGTCCACTTCTTCCCTTCACCATGCAACTTCCAAAATTGCACCTTTAGTCGCTACCTTCACACCCTTACTTAGGGTGACCAGCTCATCCACTTCCCTATGGATTGCCTAGCTTTAGCCCAGCAAGTCCTGTGAGGATCCAGCACAGCTGGGGCACTGGGTCACTCTCTAACACTCCAGCTGCAGGAGAAAAAGGAGCAGAGTCACGTCCTCCCTTCTAAGGAAAGTCCCGGAGGTGCAAGTGCCGGTTTGGCTCACACCCGCCTAGCCAATGTTGAGCCATGTGGCTCAGCCGGCTCCAAGGCAGGCTGGAGAGTCATGGGCCCTGCAAAACCTTGAGTGTTTACTACTAAAAGGAGAGGAGAACAGTTACACAGAGACAGCACAATGCAATAGAGAGACATGCAAGGAGAGCAGGGCAATGCATCACAGGGTTTGTCATTACTTGGTTTGTGAGCTTGATTGTTAAGAGGTTGCTTCCTCTTTGGATACTTTGTGTTTTTTTGGAACAAGGTCTCACTAGGTAGATCATGCTGGCCTCAAACATGCCTCAGCCTCCGGATTGCTGGGAATACAGGCCAGACATGTGCCCCATAAAGTTCCTCTTGTGATGCTTTATGATTCACCAATTGGCAGTACTGAGGGTAGGGACTAAAGGTATCATTTTAGAAGCTGCATGTTGAAGAGAAGAGGTTGGCCTTCCTAACATGTTTCTTAAATAACTGAAAAATAAACTCTTATTTTGTTCAAAATAACCACTTACTTGTTTTCTCTTATAGCAACACAATCTGGATCCCAGCAAATGCTTTTCTTTTCTTTTTTTGTCTCTTTCCTTTTCTAATTGTGACTGGAGAGCTCTTTCCTGCAATACTGCCTTCCTTCTTTCCTTTCTTTTAGTAAAGAAGATCACTTTATCAGTTAGGATTCCGGTGATAACAGTTCTCATTCAAGTGAGTTCATGGAGGAGTTAGAACAGAGTGACCATTTACACAGCGAAGGCAGGACAAGGGGAGCCACAGCCATGGTGCAGTATCCACCTCTGGGAGGGTGTGGAGACACTGCCACACCCTGCCAGAAGGGGCCTGAGGAAAGAGGGCTTACTGGAGCATCAGGAGCAGCTATGACTCCCCAGGAGGAAATGTGACTTCCAAGAGAGGATCACAGTGACCCAAGGCCCAGCAAGGAAAGAGCAAGCATGGACAATAGACTCCCCAGTCTCTTTTCCCTTCAGTCCTCCAAGCTCCTACCCAGCAGGGGGCCCAGCCTTCAGAGGCACAGAACCAGAAAGGGGCAAATCTACAAGGGCAGACAGAAAGTTTATGATTCACTAATTGGAAGTATTAAGGATAAGGATTAAAGGACAAATGAACCTTGCATGAAAACAGCTCAACCATATGGTTACTAAGTGTGCCTTACAATAATTAGAAAACATTAAGTGCAAATACTGTAGGTGTCCTACTATTCATTTATTTGTTTTATTTATTTTCTGGATACCAGGAATTGAACTCAGAACCTTACGCTTGCCAGGCAGATGCTGCACCACTGAGCTATATCCCCAGGCCCTCCTAACTTTTAAATTAGACTTAAAGTTATTAATTGTAATTTTACTGGATCTTGGCCTCAAATGGATTTGCAATTTTAGTTGGAACTTACTGTGAATGTCATTTTGAAGCTTGATCTGTTACCCACCAGACTCATGTGGTAGATTTCTGTTTCTTAGCAGAGTGTTTTACCATACTGTGAAAATTTTTTCATTTATCCACCCCTGCAATTATCCCCTTGATGTGGCTTATTCAATAAAAATTCATAAGTAATAATTAACTCTTCCTTCCAATAAAAACAGACGAAAAACAAACCCATCTTTCTGAGCATGCATGTATCTGGAGCATCCAGTGAGATGTCATTAAATAGATCTCAAACTCCCAGTAGGCTATTGATCTTTAAAATTCTATCTATCATTATAAATAACATTTATAAATCAGCAACACAAGCACTAACTCCCTAAAGGACCAATGGATAATGGATATGAGCTACAAGTTCTGATTTGCTTTTTCTCTGACAAACATAAGCAAATAAACAAAACAGATCCCATATATCTTAGCAGCACTCAAAAGAGTGCAAGTGAGAGAATATGAGTTTTCCAATTTTTGGAAACTATTTTGGCAATATGTATCAAGACTCTTTTAAATGTTAATTGCATTTCCACAGTGGAGCTTTTACCGTGCTATGCTCTTCTCCAAGGTTTTCAGCCAGGTTTTCTGCAGTTAACAAGTCACATGTATTTCCTCTCCCTCTCTGGTGGGGTTGGAGCTGGATTTAAAAGAAAAAAAAAATCTAACAAATCAACAAAGTAATTTCAGATAGTGATAAATTTCAGAAATAAAATATCGTGGGTTCATGCTGAGAGAGCTGCTTTAGATTGGCTTTTTGAGGAATAAAGAGGTAAATAAACTCTCCCTCCTTCTCTTTCCCTCCCCCTCCCCTCCTCCTCCCCGCCCCTCCCCTCCATCTCCCTCTCTCTCTTAGCTAGACATTAACCCATGCACAGGCAGGCATTCTACCACTGAGCTTTATCTCCAGTACTAAGAAGTGACCTTTGAGTTGAGACCCACAGGAAGAAGGGAAGCCAGTCTTAGGAATATCTTGAAGAAGTGAGTTCCAGGATGGACTGCAAGGGCCAGGGCGCCAGGTGGGAGCAGCCTGGTGAGTCCCAGCAGTGGCTGAAGGCCTGCGTGGATGGAATGACAGAGTAGGAGATGAGACCAGAGTAGTGGCAGAATCAGTACAGAAGGTCACACAAACTGTGGGGAAGAGTTGGATTTTATTCTACACACAATGGAAGGTCACTGGAGACATCTAAACAGGAAAATAAGATGTGTCAAAAAGAGCAATCCACAAATTTGTATCCACTAACATAACTGGTGCCAGCACTCCACATCCATGAGTTTTGTATCTATAAATTCATTCAACGGTGTATTGAAAATATTTAAAAAATTATGCCCATATTGAATGTATACAGATTTTTCTTCATCATAACAGCTACGATTTACATAGCATTTACATAATACCAGCTACTGCAAGTAATCTAGAGATGATCCAAGTGTCCTGGAGGATGTATATACAATACATGCAAATACAGTGACATGTCATATAAGGGGCTTGAGCACATGTAGATGTTGCTACCACAGGGGTCCTGGAACTGATCCCCAACAGTTACCAAGGGACACTGTCAGTGTCAGACCTTTGTAATGAATTTTATAGCAGACTAATAGAATAAGGGTTTGTAGCAAAAATGAGGTTGAATGATTGAAAAAGTTACCTATTTTGTACATCTCACTCGCCACTTGTTTGTATGAAGAGGGAGTACCATCACTGCAGCCAAACTGCACAGGTTTGAGCCTCAGGGTTATTATGCTGTGTCCTTAGGTGAAGTCAGTCACCTGGGCTAGATTGTGCTGGGACAATAAATGACCTCCAAGCCATAGCTGCTTACAATTGCAGTGATGATTTCTTCGGATGCTTTATATTTATTGAGGAGTGGACGGTGTCTTTGTCCTCCGTTATTCTTTAGAATATTGTCAATCATTGTGGCAGGAGAAGGAAATGTAGAGAATCATGGGCTAGTTCTTAAAGCTTCTATCTCAATGCAATGACTAATGTGTCTTAGTATTTCTGAGTTCAAAAACACATGAATGTAAAATCCTCCCACAGAGAGAGTTCCTGTGAGGTTGTGTGTGTATATGGTTGTGTGTTGGGTGGGTGGCAGGTGGGTGGGTGCTTTAATAGAGGAAAAAGAAATTTCAGGAAAAATAAAAGTGTTAAATTAGTATTTCAAGATACTACATAACAAGTGGGGTGCAGTGGCACTCACCTGAAATCCCAGCTACCCGGAAGGCTGAGGTAGGAAGTCGCTTGGGCACAGGACTTCAGGGCCAGTCTGGGCAATATAGCAAGAAGCTATCTCAGAAAAGAAAAGGAATGAAAAGAAAAGAATAAAGCACAGGTCATTGTAAACTAATATTCATTTAACAAGAGAGATAATGAAAAGACTTTAAAAGCAAGTACAGGAAACTACATAGCTGTAGGGGAAAAAAAAATCAAAGAACAAAACACAATAAAACCCAAACTACAACAAAATATGCTGGGCACAAGAACAGAACAGAAAGCTCCTAACTCCATAAAGGTCATGCTAAGAAGATAAGGAACTTGAATCTTGTGGTCATGTTACAAGTACCATAATGAGCACCACTGAGCTCATAGATTCACAGCAATAAGCTTTGTGGTGAGCCACAGAGGTGAACGCAACCGCTTAGGGAAAGCCACTCCCAAAGGGCATCTGTGAGTAAGGCCCCTGTGTGGAAAAGGCAGCGGTGCCTTGGCCTGGCTCTGTAGAACTCATGATGTCTCACACCCCATTTCCAACCCATCATCCAAAAGACCTTTACAAATCTGGGCATAGTGGCATGGAACTGCAATCCCAGCTACTTGAGAGGCTGAGGCAGTATGATTGCTTTAGCCTAGGTATTTAAGACCAGGCTTAGCAACATAGTGAGACCCCCATCTCAACACACAAATACCCTGAAACATCCGTAACCTGAGTGTGTCTCATCAGCTCTTGTTCTTACCATCTTTCACCCAGACCAGTTGCCTCCTAAAGGACTCCCAATTTTTGCTCTTGTCCAAAGAGGATTCTGGTCAAACATACGGGATATGAAGTACTACCACAGGACATGCCTTTCCTTGTCTGAAAACCTTTCAGAGGTTTCCTACCAACTCCCCACAGTATGATCATTATGTACCACAAACATGTACTAATAAAAAATATACTTAGGCTTGGAAGTTCTAAAGTAAGAAAGTTTATGTTGGCTCTGGTAAGTGGCTGTGGCCTCCCAAGCCACGGCCGCCCCAGGGCGAGAACCATATCAGCATTTCCTGAGATCTGCACCATGTTGGAACTTGGGGTGCTGAGAAAACAGGCTGCCAGCATGCTGCTCTCATAGGTGGCTGTGAGCCTCGGACATCCATCTAACACCCACCCCCACTCCTGCACGCTAGCAAGTGAGAGCCAGAGATCCGGGCATCTCTTGTGAGTTCCACTATATGCAATATAGCAAATAAGGGGGATTTTATTCTGCCATCTCTTTGAAGGCAAATATTTTTATCTCTCTTTTGCTCTACTCTGATCAATGGTATTGCTCTATTCAATATTCTGTTTTTATAATTTTGGTATTTCCTTCAATATTGCTCTATCTGATTGAAGGAACAACTATTATGAAGAAAACCAGATATACTATTGTATCTATTGCTATTATCCCTGTAACCTGCTGTGAAGTTCTGTACCAATTTCACTGCACTGCCTCAATTGGCTATGTCCTGTCTTGTTCTGCTGTATTTTACTACCTTCAAAATAAAATAAATAAATAAAATAATAAATAATTTAAAAAGTAAATAACAATAACAAAATAGGTCCGTAAGGTACTGATCAACCTGAAACATGATATAACTAAACAGATAATGGACTTAAAAAGCAAAAGGAGGAAAAGAAAGTGCTCTAAAGGATATAACTGCATGTATATTTAAATGTGTAGGATTGATAACCATGTTGCTAAGTTTTTGTTGGATTGGTGAATAGAACTGTTTGCAGCCTCACTGTTTGAATGTCCACTTTGTATACTTTAATTTTGTAACTTGAACAATTATATCCAAGAAGACAATATGTAATGTATCAACTAGTGATTTCTTACTGTTTATTTATTTTTTTTTGGAATTCTGTATTGTTTCTACCCTTTTTTCTGCTTTGCTTTCCCCCCTTTAAATAAAATTTTAAAAAATATAAAAAAAAAGTTTATGTCTCTAGTTCACAAGTCTGTTAGCCAGAGGAACAAAACAGCATGCAGAAGTGTTCTGGTGACGGTCCTGGGCTACATTACAACATGGCTGAGAAGCGGAAACAGAACGAGCTGCAGGCACAAGGAGCCAAGGCACGGGATGCTTCACTGTGTAACAATCCACTCTTGTAAGAATGAACCCGGTTCTGCAAGAACTGCCTTAAACCTGTCTGGGGTGATGCTTCACAGCCTCCTGTGAAGCCCCACTGCTTAAATATTTCCCACCTCTCAATACTATTGCATTCAGAACCAAGAGTCCAGCACATGAACTTCCGGGGGACACACTCAACTATGTCCAGGTCAGGGTGGGGATTTAGCTCAGTGGCTTAAGCGCCTGCCTAGCAAACGCAAGGTCCTGAGTTCAATCTCTGGTACAAAAAAAAAAAAAAAAAAAACTGTATCAGGCCATAGTATCTCTCACATCCTTGGGTCCTTGCAAAGTGTCATCTTCTCTGTTCCTGGCTTGATTCTTCTTCATAGCACTTATTGTTTTCAGACATCCTCTATAATACACTAATTTATTTTTTCCCACTTCCCTACTAGAATGTAAACTTCAGAAGGGCAAGAATTTTTCCCATTTTATGTATGATGATATTCTCTGTACCTAAAAATAGGTCCAGCACATAGTAAATATTCAGAAAATCGGTTCAATGTTAAATGACTCCTCTATGCTGCTCAGAACTTTAACATTACACTGTAAGTGCCCTCAGGCTGACTCACACCTGCACTTTCTACCATTCTCCTTCTCGTAATCATGTCACAATCCAACAAAGAGCTTCGTGGAGCCCTCTTATATGGTTGGGACCATCTAGTCTTGTTGACCGTTCATCACTTTCCAAATGCTCTGATTTCTCTTCACCCTCACTGTTACTTTGCTGGATTAAGTGACCATCATCTCCCCCTCAACTAAGAAAGCATCTCCCCGCTGCTGCTCTAACCTCCTGCAAGTCATGCTGCATGTATGGTTGATCACAGGGACTTTTCGAAATGCAGATTCTCTTTAAGTTGTTTACGTTCTTTCATGGGCTGCCCTTTCTCTTCAACATAAAGTCTAAATTCCTTGACAGGGCTGAAAAACCCCTTTCTGAGAATTTCCCTGGAGATGTGAAAACTTTATCTATAAACGTGGAATGCTAGAAATGAAAGATATGATACAAGAGATGAAGAATTATTTTAAAGGCAGGTTAAATGGAAATCAGTGAGCTTGAATACAAGTCTTAAAAATTACCTAAAGTAAAACACAAAGACAGGAAGTGGGGATGTGAGGAGAATTTCAGGCATGTAGAACAGGAGAAGAAAATCTATGCATGAACACAGTCTCACGATGAAGAGAAATAGAGTGGGACAGAAAACATTTGAAGAAATACTGGCTGAAGTGTTTTCTAAAATTAATAAAGTCACTAGCCCACAGACCTAAGAAGCTCAGGAAACCTACGGTAGGTTAAATACAAAGAAAATCACCTCTAGGCACATCAGAATCAAGGTGCTAAAAGGAAAGATTTTAAAAATCTTGAAAGCTGATTTGTGCTTTTAAAAAGACACATTCAGGGGATGGATGATAGAGTAATGTCTGCTTCCCATCAGGAACAAGGAATTGGCATCTTTCATAGGTGAAAGGAAAGAAATCGCTTTGTCAATCTAAGATTTTATGTCTAGCAAAATGCCCTTCAAAAGTGATAATGAAAATAGGACTCATTAAACAAAGATTTCAAGAATTTACCCCCAGCAGATCTCAACTACAAGATCTATTAAAAGAAGCTCATTTGTACAAAAGAGGTGCTGCACTTTACCTGAAAACTGCAAAAACAACTGGTTTAGAACATTTATAGTAAACTCATTAAACTTTCTCTGTAAAAAGAAAAAAATTAAAACCCCAGATTTGAAAGATGGTATCTAATGTTCCAATTAGCCTGTTCATTTGTTCTTTCCAAACTAAAGTCTTATGTCAGTGGCCAACATTTCTCCCTACTGGATCCTTTCATGCCACTGTGAGAACAGCAGAGGAACACAGACCAAGTCCACCCAGAAAAGTATACACAAGGAAAAGAAAACCTTGTATGAACATTTTAGTATTAAATTTATTGAGACATCGAGATTAATACAAGTTACCTTTGGCCTCTACACTTACAGGAGGTGCTCAAAGTGGTAGTCATTAGCTTCCAGACATTTATTAGTACGACTAACTGCTGAGGCAAGTACACATTGATTGGTGGACTCTATATTTTGGCAGACTCTATATTTAAGAGCTTTGCTATCAGTATATCAGTGTTGGCCTCTCTTGCTCCATTAAATTAAATACAAATCAGCATTGGTATTTAATTTTTAGTATTTAATGATGCAATGTTGCTTATGAAGTATTTTTCAGAGCTGGACAGGTAGTTTAGAGGTAAAACACTTGCCTAGAATGTGTGAGACCCAAAATTTGACCCCCAGCACTGGATAAAAAAGGTATTTTTTTCATATAATTGTGCAGGAATTGTCTTTGCTCCTCGAAGTCAATTTTTAAAAAATTTGTTTGTTTGATTCTGGGAACTGAACTCAGGTCCTTGTGTTTGCCAGGCAGGCATTTCTCAAAGTCCATTTAAAGACTGAAGCATTTTCTAAAGCAAAGCAAGTAAGACAAAAACTAATAATATCTTCAGTTATGACCATATTGAGATAAACACTGTCACAGCTAGGAAGTGGCATTTTGTCCTTTTCCCGTAATGCTTTCTATATTAGATACTAACCAAGCCTCGATATTGTTGAGCTGCTCTTATTGAAAAGAAAAAAATAATATCCTGCCATTCTGTACATTTTGTTGTTAATCAAATCACACAGAAATATGCACTATAACTCAGTGGAACATACATCACAGTTTTTGTTTAATATTATCAATAGACAGAAATGCACAATTAACAAGTATCATCTTATTCCTTTCTTTTGTGGATCAAGGATTGACCCAAAGGAGTGCTGAATTATATCCTTAGCCCTTTCTATTTTTAAATTTTGTGACATCTTGTTGAATTACCCAAGCAGGCCCTGAATGTGTGATCATCCTGTCTTATTCTCCCAAGGTAGCTGGAATCACAGGTGTGAACTGCTATGCCTGGCATATTGTTACTTTTACTAGGCCTCTTTCTATCAAATGACTGAACAAATTGTTAACATATTTTAAAAGTTCATTAGGCTGAAGTGATAGAAAGCTGGCTTTTCAGGCAGAAAGATTAAAACTCCTGTAAAATATAAAGATGGGGCATATCAGGCAAACAAATTAAGTACTATGAAGATAGTGGCTTAAAGCATTTGTTATAGCCAAAAACTAAAACAGACTAGATACAAAGAAACAGCATAAACATCCAAACTGTGATATAGTCAGACAACAGAATCCTTCCCAGTAATGAAAGAGAATGAATTTCCCATAGGTGGAACAGCATGGCCGAACTTCAAACACATCCAGGGAAAGAAAGCTAGACACAAAGCAATGCATATTATATTACTTCATTTAAATAAATTCAGGGCTGGGGAGGTAGTTTTGTAGTAGAGCATGTGCTGTGTGTGTGTGTGTGTGTGTGTGTGTGTGTGTTTGTGTGAGGCCCTCGGTTTGGTTACATTCCCAGAACTGCAAAAACAAACAAATAAGCAAACAAATAAACCAACAAATTAATTCAAGAACAAGTAAAGCTAGTTTATGATGGTAGAAATGGAAATGAAGGATACACTGGGGAGGGGTCTTGGCTAGAAAAAGCATAAAAGCACATTCAGTGGTGATGAAAATGTTCTGTTGCTGGGTTTGACAAATCATTCCCTCCAGGAGCCAAAGAGTAAATATTTTAGGCTTTGAGGGCCTTATATTCCCTGTTGCACCCATGCGACTTTGCCACGGTAGTATGAAATCAACCACAGATGAAACATAAATGAATGTCTGTATTCTAATAAAAGTTTATTTACAGACACTGAATTTTATATAATTTTCATGGGTTACCAAAAAATTGGCCTCTGGCTTTAAAAAATATTTAGAAATGTAAAAACTATTGTTCATGGGTTGTAGCAATTTAGACAGTGGGCCAATTTGATTTTGTCTTTAGTTTGCTGATTTCTGTTATATATCTTGATAAGGGTGGGAGTTATTTGACTTATGCCTTTGTAAAACTGATAAAATTAGTCACTTAAAATCTGCACATATCTCTGGATGTAAATTATCTCTCAATGGGTGGGGGGGAACCTCTTCTGGCATAGGGCGTGGTGGTGCACGCCTATAATCCTACCATTTGGGAGGAGACTGAAGCAAGAGGACCATTGTGAGTTCAAGACCAGCCTGAGATACAAAGTGAGCTTAAGGCCAGCCTAAACTACAGTGAAACCCTGTCTCCAAAAAAGAAAAAAAAAGTCTTCTAAACAGAGGCAAGGAGCTTAGTCTCTGTGCTGGCTTCATGGTCACAGGTGCAGCACATTAACAAAAATAGCAAAGCATATTCACATGTTCACACAAAGCATCATTTACTCTTGCCCTATTCAAGGAAGGCATATTTAGGCCAAAAAATTATACTCTAATTGTTTTGTAGTTGAATCAAGGTCCAAGCAGATTTCAAATTTCCAGTTGCTCACTTTAAAAGTGAGCAACTTTAAGAAAGTGAGTGTTTAAGACGATTGGAAACTTCTGATGTCCCTTGGAGTAAAAGCTAATTCAACTGGTTAGTGGGAGGGTTGACCAGAATGTACATGGGTGGAACTTGGACAATGATTTTCATTAACCAGTAGAAGTAATTTCTCACAATAACTAGAGGCCAACATATATTTATTGGCAATGTCAATATCCCATTTGACCTTCCAATAGCCTTTGGTTTCACTCAGGGGTGTTCCATGTTGAAAAGTTTTCTGGCTTTATTTCCAGAATGTCTCTCTCCTAGTTCTCCTCCTGCTTTTAAAAAAATTTTAAATAGAATTAGATCAAACAAAATAAAACAGAATAAAGCAAATCAAAACAAACCAGGGTAAGTGATACAGGACTTCAACATGATAGGAATTCAACAAAGGGTATCATAATATCTCTTGTTGTCTTCAAAATAACTGCCCATACCTTCAGACATAGTAAAAATCAAACAAAACAGAACAGGATGGAACCAATAAGAACAAAACAATGAATGCAATAAAGGACTTCAAAACAAGATAATAATAAATCCAAAATAGTTACCATAATATGTCTTGTTATCTTTGAATTAGCTGCCCATGCCATCACATACAATAAATGAGGACTGGGGATTTAGTTCAGTGGCTCAAGTTCTTGCTTGGTAAGTGCAAGGTCATGAGTTCGATTCCTGGTTATATATATATCAAACAAAACAAAACAGAATAAAACCCAACCCAGCAAAACAATGAAAATGATAAGGGACTTCAAAGCAAGATGATAGGGAATTAACAATGGCTACCACCTTCAGAAGGAGATCTGCAATAGACGCTACATTGTGTATGGTTGTCCTCTGAATAGATAGACTACCTCTGAATAGATAGACTTGCAAAGTCAGTGAAACATTAAACACAATAAGCATTAATTTGTATCTTACCTCAATAATATCATCGCAGCCTGTGTTTCTCTGGATCAGCGGCTTGCTTACGGGGTAGGGAGAGTGTTTGGCTCTTCTTGCTTCCCAGCTAGTGCGCCAGAAGGGGCTGGCATCTGGCTCTTGCTCCAGGGCCTCTGCATTGTGCCGATTTGCAGGGAGGGCTTGTTTCTTGGTGACTTCTTGTTCTCTTCCCCTACAGTCCACAAATGGTACTGACTCAGGGGAAAAGGCTGGCGTCTGGCTCTCCCTCCAGCGGCCCATGCCTTTCCTTTTTTTTTTTTTTTCACACAGACATGAGTCTAGAAAAATACCACATCTTTTTTTTTTTTGTACCGGAGATCGAACTCATGACCTTGCACTTGCGAGACAGGCGCTTAGGCTGCTGAGCTAAATCCCCAGCCCTTCTCCTTTTACTTTTAAGATACTGATCTTTTCATTGCCCAGTGCTGGTCCCTGCATGAATGCCTTCCTCACTTGCCTTAGGTTCTGACATTTCATACCAGACCACATGGTTTTCTCCTTCTCTTCATGCCACACTTCTCCCCAAAATCAAGTCTCTGGCCCTAATTAGGCCCTCATGAACTACACTATGCTGACACCTTTCATTCTCATCTCACTGGAGCTCTAGATCTCCCATGCTGGGTTCACCACCTGCGCATCTACCCTTCTCCTCCCGTTTGGGTGCTGACTTCCAATGCCAGGCTTATTCCTTGCTCTTCTGAGTTCCAACATTCCATGCCACACAGCCTCTCCTTATGCAAACTTACCACGCTCTGCCCCTCCCAATAGCTTTAGGACTCGAACATTCAGGAAGAGGAAGGGAAAGAGAGGTATAAAAGTGTTTCACTAGATTTTTACAACACTTAGTTCTTGAGTCACATGGAATAATTTACATTACTTTGTAAATAATGACATGGGAGCCTGACTTTATTTTTTTAATGGATAACCAACAAACCCCAAAGCATGTATTGAACAATTTATGTACATTCAATAAAAATATTATGCTAATCATAAACTAACTTGTATTATGTACATTTGTTTTTGCAGTCTCTTAACTATATATTTCAGTATTGAACTTTTTCATTCAACAGAATAAATGACATCTTAGTCAAGTTTATAAGGAGATGAAAATTTTCAAAACTTTGATACATATTGATAAGGTCTTATAGTTTCCTTCACATAGGCCTTGTTCATTTCTTATTGTTTGTTTATTCAGATATTTTGTAGTTTTTTTTATTAATGATTTCATTTTTCTACTATGTTTTAAATACTTGTTAAATAAAAATTCTTTTGATTCTGTTGATATTTCAGTGCACTATTTTCTGAACCTTGTATTAATTCCAATAATCTGTCATTAATATACTTGAGTTATGTATAAATTGTGTAGGTTCTTTCCATTCCAATGTTTATACTGTATTATTTGTTTCTCTTTTTACATTAGCCATTAAACCTGTATAGATTGAATGCTAACACTTACATTTTTTGTTTTGCTTTGGTTTTGGTATCAGGGAGCAAACTCATGACCTTGTGCTTACCAGGCAAGTGCTTAAGCCACTGAGCTAAATCCCTGGCCCCTGAATGCTAATACTAATAAGATCATTGCTCATCCTTATCTTACTTTTGACTTTATTAGTGTGAATTCTTCTAGAACTTTATAATTATGATGTTCAAGTGTATTTCTGTGGATTTAAGTAGTCTTTCTTCTTTCTTTCTTTCTTTCTTTCTTTCTTTCTTTCTTTCTTTCTTTCTTTCTTTATTTTGTCTTCTTGAGACAGGGTTTTGCTATGGAGTTCTGGCTGGCTTTGGACTCACAGAAATCCTCTTGCCTCAGACTCTCAAGTGCATGAATGGCAGCTGTTGTCCACCATGCCTGGCTCTGGTAGATACTCTTTATCAAGTTAAGAAAGTTTTTTGTATTTATAGTTTGTGAAGAATTTTTATGACTGGAATTAAAGTTTTAGCAAATAATTTTTGTACATCTATTGAGATAAATGTATGTATTTTCTCTTTAACCTGTTAATGCAGATTCCACTAATCGAATCTTAATATTAATTTTAAATTACAAAAGTAGCACATGAACACAGTCATCTTATAAAAATGAAAGAATTAGAGAAGTGGGGAGATTGGAGAGCTGTTACTCAAAGGACACAAAAATTCAATTAGGAAGAAAGTTTAAAAATCTATGAATATTGTCATGACTAAAGATAACAAAATATTGTATATTTGAAAACTAAGAGTATATTTTAAGTTGTTTAATCACAAAAAGATATGAAGTAATATACATTAGACTTTTATTTGTTCATATATCAAATGTTTTAATTTATTTTTTGTTTTATTTATTATTCATATTATATTTATGTTATTTTAATATATTTTATTTACTTATGTTTATTTATTCACATATCAAATAAACCAAACATGTTGCATACTAAAAATGTGAAACAAAAACATGTTGCAAACCAGTTATTTTTAAAAATCTACACACATTGAAACATGTTGCAAACCATAAATGTCAAAATTTTAAATTCAAAAACCAGAGATTTTCAAATAATATTAACTATCTTTGACAAAAACCTCTTCTAGTATTTACCCCATAGTACCAGTCATGATTACTATGTTTTAGTGTAACTATTTAATAGAATATAATATGTATATGTGCATATTATTTAATAATATCACATGCAGCTTTCTTTTTCATTAAAAATGTTTTGGTAATCTTTTTTTCTGTTTGTACTGGGAATAAAACTCAGGACCTTGCACTTGCAAGGCAGGCACTGTGCTACTGAGCTATATCCCTGGCCCTGGTAATCTATCTTTATGAATACATCGAGATGTCTGTCCTACCTTTTCAAATGCTCCTATATATCTATCATATTTCATTTATTCATTTCCCAATAGAAGTACATTTAGATTATTTCTGTTTTTCATATTCTCAAACAATACTGAAATGAGTTACCTCATAGTTCTCTTCTATGAGTGTTACTGTATTTTAGGATGACATCTTGTATTCTTAAGATTCTAAGAAGTTTAAAGTTTTTCTGAAGATCACAAATGGGTATTGATTGTATATTGTTTAATATTTCTGGTTTTGTAGGAATTTTAGAAATATTTTTCAAATCATGAATAAGTGTTCAGTTTGAGTGCATGAACATAATTTTTCTTTAGCATTTTCTTTAGATTTTTCTTTCAGTGATAAATTGTAGTACTTTCCTAATCTTTTTTTTTTTTTTTTTTGAGACAGGGTTTTGCTTTGTAGTCAAGGCTAGTCTTGAACTCAGATGTAGGCCAGGCTGGGCTTAAACTCAGGGCAATCATCCTGCCTCAATCTCCCAAATACTGGCATTACAGGCATGTACCACCATGCCCAGCTAGTTTCCTGATCTTGAAGTAACTTTGTTCTAATCTGACAACCCTAATTAATCATATCTATAACACTGGGAATTCAATTTGCTGACAAGTTATGTAAAAAATTTTTTTCATCTAGGTTCATAAATGTAATTGAGTGTTAAGTTTTCCTTTCTTATGCTCTCCTGGCTCTGATTTATAATAATAGAGCTTTATAAGTTTTACCAAACATACCAGATATCTGTTTTCTGAGTACTGGAATAATGAATACAAAACAGGATATGCTCTTTAAAGTTTGGTGTTATCTGTCCCTTAGCAATCGTTTTTGTGTAATTTAAGTCTTCCACTTCCTTTAAAAAAAAAAAATCTACCTGAGGTGCCTGTATCTGTAATGTATCCATCTACTCTAACTACAAGTGGTTAAAATTTTCTCATATAATTCTTTTGATATTAGGTTAGGCTATATTTTCAAGCCCATAACAAGTCAGTAGTATACACTACATTTGTAGACTCAAACATTTATTAATATAATTTCTTTTTTAATGCTTTCATTTTTAATTATAGTCACAAATCAAATAGTGGTATTTTGGTCAATGGTAGGCCATGTGTATGACACCGATTCCATAAGATTGTATCATTGTGTAAATACACTCTAAAATTTTAATAATCATACAATCAACTAACAAGGTATTTCTCAGAAGATAGCCCCATTGTAAGCAATATATAACTATATATCAACACTGGCATGTTGCTTTTCTTTGATTTTTAGTACAAGCTTTCTACATTGTAGGAGTCCACTTGTGGTAAATTTTCAATTGGATTTTTTTTTTAAAACAAACTGTCTTAAAATTTATTAGTAAAATTAATCCATTTATATTTATTGTAAATACTGATATTTGGACTTCTCTCTTTTATTGTATCATGCTTGTAGTTTCTTTTGCTTTTGTTATTCCCATTTCTGGCATTTGTCCCATTGGGTAGGTTCTCTTTTATTTCTTCTCCCCCTTTTAATGGTTTGTAAATTACAAACCAAATTTGATTCTTCAATGTTACCGTTACCGTTAAAATTTAACGTCACAATATGCGGAATATATATTAACATGAAAACTCGTAATTTATTTGTATTGTACAATCAACACATTTCTGAACTACTTCCGACTTTTCTCATTTTTATTCTTGTAAAATAGGGAGCATGAATTCTTCATCCATCTTAAGTATTAAACAATTTTATGTCAAGCATCAGCCTTTATTTAAATAAATAACTTCAATCCCTTCATTTCTTTTTCATTCAACCAAGAAATTTTTGGTCCAATGCACACAATCAGCCTTTATCTTTTTTGTCCTTCAAAGTCACCTCTTTCATATCTCTTGCATCATCATGGCCTTCATCTGTTCTTGCAATTTCTTTGTAACTCTCAGATCTTTTCATTTCCCTTCTTTGCATTAAAAAAATTACATTCCACCTTGTACCGAATGGCCTCTTTTGCTCTAGATTTGATGAACAACACTTTCCTGTAACTCCATGCCTTTCTTCATTTATCCTTCAAAATGGCGGACTTCAGGTTCACGATTAACACCACGTGCGCCTGCGCCTCCCGCGGCCATTTCACCCAGCAGCCCAAACTCCAGCGTTTGCTCTGCGAGGCGCCTGCGCACGAGCCTCCAGAGCACGGTTGCTCCTCCCTCTAGCTGAGTACGCCTGAAACCGCACGTCCTCTTTCCTTCCCTCCCCCGCTGACTCTGCACCGTCCTTACCCCTTTCCTGTGAGATTCTTCCGCCAAGTGGAAGGCCCATCTTCGGTCGACAGCCTACGCACTTGAAGAGTAATCCAATAGACACTTAAAGCCCTGGGTCTCCCCATTCAATATTAGCTATGCGCCAGGGCAATTTCCCTCCGGGCCCCAAAGTTGATAACCGATTTTGCGGGACTTTTTTGCATACAACAACAAACGGAAAGAATGGACCGGTGGCGGAAGGATTTCTCGCTTACGCTCTGTGTACTTTAACCTAATAGGGGTCGCCCGGGAGTCGGAAGGGGGAGGGGAAAAGGGAGGAGGTAGCCAAGGAATTGTTTTTTCTCTCGCCCCGCCCTTGCCATCCCGGCCAATAGAGATGAGGTGTTTCCTCAAGAGCCTCGCCCAACTTCTGCGATTCAGCCAATGAGAGGCGGAAGCGGCTCCGAGGGGGCGGGCCCGGGAGGCAGTGCGTGTCTTGTGAGAGCTCTTGAACCAAGTCAGAGCTAGAGTCGGCTGGGCGGCTGGGAACTGCGGCTGTCGCCGCTGACTCAGGGAGGCGGGAGGCGGGGTAAGAGCGCCGCGGCCTCGGCTGCGGAGAGAAGAGGAAGAAAGGTGAAGGCGCCGATCCCGCCGCCCCCGCGCCTTGGCGTAGGCGGGGGTGAGGGCCCCCCCCCGGGATTCGGCAGCCGGGGAGCGGGGTTCGGCTCGGGGCGGGGCAAGTACAAATCGAGGGCTCGCCCACCCTCAGCCTCAGTCTCAGCCTCAGCCTCACCCACCGCGGGCTTCCTGGGGCGGGACCCGGCCGCCTGGGACAGAGCCTCCGTGCCGGGGGCGCCCTTTTCCGGGGCGAGGGGCGAGCAGTTGGAAATCCACTCGAACCGCCCACTTCGTGTGCGTTGAGCTGTGAGGTCCGCGGAAAGCGAAACTTGGTAGAGCTGGGGTCACGCGGCGCCCGGGCCGTGCTGGGGGGAGCCGGGGGCCGGGCGGCGCGGCGTCCGCGGGGCTCGCGTTCTGAAAGCGGGCTTGGGGCGCCGCCGTCGCCCACTGGCCGCCCCCAGCGCGTCTTGTTTTTGTGCTCCTTGCAGGGAGGAGCCCTTCCTGCCGGCGTGGAAACCATGGTGTTCACGCTCGGAGAAAGTTGGCCGGTTCTGGTGGGGAAGCGATTCCTTAGTCTGTCCGCGGCCGACGGCGGCGGCGACGACAGCTGGGACGTGGAGCGAGTCGCCGAGTGGCCCTGGGTGTCCGGGACCATCCGCGCCGTCTCGCACACCGACGTGACCAAGAAGGATCTGAAGGTAACCACCCGCTCGGGGCTGGGACGGGGCGCAGTTACCTTGGTAACGGCGGCCGTCGGCCCCCTTCCCTCCCTTTTCTGAGAAAGGACGATCCCAAAGTTGGCATCTGATCTGAAGGTGCCGAAAACTAGACCTTGAAAGTCTCTTTGAAATGGTCGTGCAGAGCCGAGGTGGGTTTGGCCTGGAGTTCTTGGCTGCCGGTGTTGAATAATGGGCTCCGGGTTGTTGAGACACGCTTCATTAATGCCGGCTCTGTGCCCCGCAGGACTGTCTTGTTTATTTCCCCGAAGGGAGGAGGAGCATTGTTGTCGGTACTGGCATGGGCAAGTGGGTGACGTTTGGAGTTGTTAGGAATTGGAGGGTTGGGGCTTCGAAGTGCGTTCAGATGGTTTTGGAGGTTGGTTCCTAATTTCTTCACCCAACTTTTTAAGAAAAAAAAAAAAAACTTAAGAATTGTTAAAAATGAATGAGCGCAGAGGGAGGAGCTTAGCTCTGTTTGGGTCTATGGTGGGTCAGGGCAGGCAGGCGTGGGTTCCCAGTTGTCTAGAGGAGTGTAGGTGGGTGTGGAATGTGACCATATAAGGAGGGACGGGGTGGAGCCGCGCCATATATGGCGTGGCGGGGGACTGGCTTGGAAATGTTGCACTTGGGTGTTTGGGGGAGGGAGAGAAATAGGAACAAGTGCGGCCAGTGATTTTCAAAATCAGAATGACACTTGGAACCCTTTCCAGTTAGACCTTTTTTGACAAACGGATGAATTCCAGTTGTTGGCTCTAACAGAAACACGGTGTGAAAGATTGTCTGGAAACAACCAGTGAGGAAGCCATTGTACCAACAAAGACTCCTTTGTGCAAAAATAACTGAAAAAAGATCCCTAACAAAGACTCCAAAGTGGTGATAACTTGAAGGAAGCTTGTCAGGACAGAAGCTGTTTCTCCCCCGGAGTAATGCTTGTGTTCAGGGTCTTACTTGGACACCATCTTTGCTTTTTCTTAAAACTATGCTCAAAGGCTGCAAGTTTTAGTGTTGGCAGTGTAATGTATGGTGGTTGGAAACACTGTTCAAACACTTGCAGGGTGACAGTGGGGAAAGGGTAGGCTGTGCAGCTTTGAAGTTTCCACCTTGTGCTTTTGTATTCATGCTGGGGAGGAGGCAAGAGCACTTAACCCTCTTCCAACATTCTGCCAACCGCTGAACAGCCATGATCTTATCTAATCCAGTGCTTTGGGATAGCTACTAATATTGGTCCCCCCTCCTTTCTTTCTTGGCTTGTGAAAATACTGTGTCTATAGAAGATTAGTTATTCTTGCCTGGAGCCACATACCTGGGAATTAGCATAACCACAGTACATTGAGAGGTATGGTTTATCTCCTCCAATCCATTCATTCTTGTACCAAATCAGGTTTTCATATGTATAGACAGTGAATTGTGCAGGGATGGCCAACTTATTTGCTTCCTGTTAATAACTATTCTATGTAAGATGAGCTTTGTGTACCAGGTCATAGTTGTAGTTTATTTCATATGTCAAGTATAATTTTCTGTAGTACGTTTGTGTAATCATATTTGAAAGGAGATGATACAGGCTTTGTAAACTTTAGCTCTTAAGCAGAGGCTGTTTCCTTCCTTTTTCGTGATGGAAAACTTATGGTTAGGTAGCTATTTAGGAGGTCTATAGCATGTTATTCTTTTCTATCCATGCCCCTGCCACCCCAAGCCTGAGGAGGAAGTCATACCCTTGTTTTTTAGAATGTGCAAGTAGTTTTAGGAGGACTTTCCTGGCTAGCTACTATGGAGGGAGACTTTGAACCCACGTTTTGCCATGTGTTTTCACCACTGCGTTAAATGCCTAAGTTGGACACAACTGGAACTTCAAGAACAATGTAGGTCGTGTTGGGTTTTTCCTTGCCTGCAGACTTTACAGTCCATCTCTTATGTAAGGAGAACATCCTTTTCCTAATCAGGATTTATCATACATTTCTTAGTTAAGTGGTAGATAAACTAATTGGTTTCATTTGGGGTACATGTGGTATTCAACAAAAATAGACAAGTTGCGATAGGTGAGATGCAGGCAGAAAAACTTAAGACCATGCTTATATCTGGGCTTACTTAGGGTCATTGAGGTTTTTAAGGGGCTGGGATTGGAGGCTGAATATGAATCATAAAATTAAGGTGATATGTAACTGTTCTTCCAGTATTACAAATACAGGTTTCTAGACTGCCTGGCTTAGTTCATAAGTCAAGGTTTGTTAACTTTGTTTCACTTAGGAAAAGACTTTGTAACAAAAGTTACTCTTAGAGAATAAAAAGTATGTCTAGTTGATTGCAGTGAAGTTAAGTTGAAGACATTGTAACAGTAGCTAAGTGAACAAATGGTTCTTATGTGGCAACTACCTTAATCCTCTCAAGAATCCTCTTTAAGACTTGCTTCTTGGTATGGGAAACTGAGGTTTAAATAAGTTACATTAAATTGTCTTAAGTTTATGTCCAGGCCTTAAATACTGGGCTTTAATATTTAGAGAGAATGAGATCAGTGTATTTTATTTTGACAGATTCAGTATTCCTAGTGCTGAAAGCATTTCTTGGCATGTAATGTGCAAATATTTGAGTGAATGAATGAATGATTCACAGAATCATTTTAGAAATTATGAATCTGTGGAGCAGAGGCATTTTCTACATCTAGAATATAACAGACCTTAATTAAATGTTATAAGGACCTCTTCAATCTTATTTTATTCCTAGTCTTTCCTAGAGTGTGAAGCAAGTTGCTTCCCAACTGGCTTCATTCACCTAATTAGGAATGCTGGGAATGTCCTCCTTCCCTAGTTTGCCTAAGTAGGTCTTTATCTTCTTTTGACTTTCCCTTTCCCTTGAGTCTTCTGCCTCTCTACAGTCCAATTGAGTGTATGTAGCAAGTAAGTAGGCTTTGCCTGTATTATTTACTATTAGAGGCTGGTGTCTTGAGCAATTCTAGTCTTGGAGTGTAGTGAAATTAGTGGTACTATAGGTACAGAGTTGATATGTAATTTAAAATTTCTTAACTAAAATTTTGAACTTCAAAATGTTTTCTTTGGCATTTTGGTGTTTGTGATCATACTCAGGTGAGACAAGTTTGTGCTAGGATTGCAAAGTTTTCAGCTCAGCTTGATTAATTATAACATGAAATCAGGTTTCCAGAAGAGATTTTCTGTTGGGGGAAAATCAGTTTGAAGTAGTTAATTTGAAATATCCAACATCTCTGATCCACATAGTTGATAGGTTAATAAGGTACACATTTACAAAATGCCCTCTTAAAAGAATAGCAAACTCGAAATGTTGTAAAGCAAGAAATCATGATCATTTGGCCTCTTCTTGATCTTAGTGTGGTCAGGCAGCATAAATAACGTCTCTTTGTAGGCCCAGGAAGCATTGCAGAAAGGATACAATGAAACTGGCATAAGCATAGCAAGTCGCATAAGCATAGCAAGTCGCATAAGCAAATGGTAAAGGTACTGTAGCTTAAAAAAAAATTTTTTTTTTTTTTTGTCTTTTTGAGACAGGGTCTCACTATGCAGTTCAGGCTGGTCTTGAACTCACTTTGTAGCCCAGGCTGGTCTCGAACTTGCAACAATCCTCCTGCCTCAGCCTCCCGTGTGCTAGGATTACAGGTGTGAGCCACCACGCCTGGCCAAAAAATATCTTTTTATAGAAGTGTATGCAGGCTATTGGAGGAATTGCTCTTAAATATAGACTCTCAGACTTCAAGACACCTGGGTGTGAGGGTGTGTCCAGTGCTGGGTAGAACCCAGGGCTTGGCACCTGATAGGCAGGCACTGCTCCACTTAGCTACAGTTCCCACCATAGAAAGACATATGTGGTCTTGATAGGGAACCTTTGAAAGAGTGTTGACAAAAGCCAACAACTTTTAGATTATAGTATGTACATCTTTAGAGAATTATCTTATCAGACCAAAAATCTCTGTGGAATTTTGATCACCACCACCTTCTTAGGAGCCAAACTTTTTTCTCAAAGCACTGACAGATTGAGTTATGAATCTGAATTTTGGTTTGAGTAATGTTGAGCTTTAGATAGTGCTCTGTTAATTCATTTATTTATTTATTGAGACAGGGACTTGCTGTGTAGGTTAGGCTAGCCTTGAACTCATGGCTCAGTCTCCCAGGTGGCGATTACAGGTATGCGGCACCACGCCCAGCCTCCCAACCTCTGCTGACACTTGTGATGCTGCTTGAACTTTGGCAGGCTGCTTAAAATCTTAATCCTTCACTTTTTTTTCTTGCATGCTGAATAAATATTATGTAATAATGTGGAAAACCCACTTTTCACTCCTAACTGATGAAATGATATGCTAATAAGACTTTAAATTACTTTGGAGGTCTTAAGACTAATTGTTTTGCCAGATACTTGGCATGCGTTATGTTTTAAAATTCTTTTTTTTTTTTTTTAATTTTAATTCTGCCTATAACAGTTGGGGAGGTAGACACTAGTACTTTCATTTTGAAGCTAGTAAAATGAGATTCAGAGGACTTAGACTTAAGCACAGGTTCTTAACCTAGGGTACAAGTTAATTGGTTTTCTTTCTTTTTTATTTAATTAAATTTCTTATCTTGTAAGACAAGGTCTCACCACGTAACCCAGGCTGGCCTTGAACTCATGGTGATCCTCTTGCCTCAGCCTCCTGTGTGCTGGAATTACAGGCATGTGTCACCATCTCTGATTTTCTTTTAATCATATGTTTTATACATGTAAAGTCATGGAAGCATCAGCATAGCTGGGATTCAAGCTAGCTCTTGCTGACTCTAATAGATATGAAAACTGGTATTAAAGGCTAAGTTAGGTTTTAGGTTCAAGTGAATACAAGGCAGAAAGACAAGTCAGTCTAAGGGAGAAGTGGTAAAACCTGAGTTCTGTTGCAAAGAAAATAAACAGTCCTTACACACCTCATGAAAGACCATTTGGCTGGTTACAGTGATAGAGGATACACGGGCAGGGATACAGGTCTTCACCTGATTCCATTTGTGTTTAGTGAGAACTATGAAGTTAAAAGCCTGTGTACAAAGAAGTTGCCTGGGAAGCTGGGGATGCACATTTCTCGTGGTAGAAAGGTAGAGTGGATCTTAAATTAACTGACCCCCCCCCCGCACTGTTCAACTATTGGTTAAGGAAGTAAGGGTGTTTTGTGTGCATGTATCTGACCTTTAAGGTTTTGTGAACAGTTCCCATCTTTGGGTCACTGCTAGAGATCTACTTTTGTGCTGATTTTTGTTTACATTTTAATATATTCACACAAATTGTAAGGGTAGTAGCCTGAGAGTTAAAAAGTATTCTGAAGAACCAGTTGTGGTTCACACCTGAAATCCCAGCATTCAGGAGGCTGAGGCAGGAGGATCGATGGAAGTTTGAGGCCAGCCTGGGCTACATAGTGAGTTCAATCTCAGCCTGTATTACATAGCAAGACCCTGACCCCCACCTCCAAAAAGCATTCTGCATGTTAGAAGCAGGAAACTTCACAGTTACTTGGAAACAAGTATTTTCAAGGTGGTTTAACTTAGATGGGCTAGAGTGGAGTTCAGTGGTAGAGATTGCCTAGCATCACAAAAACTCTGGGATTATTTCTTAATTATTTGTTGCTATATTTAGTAGACACAAAAGTAGTTTTGAATTCCCAACTCCTAGGAAAGTTTCCCCCTTCTTCAATTGAAAGGGATGTTGAAGATGTGCCATATATTAGCTGTGCTAAGTCTTTGGTAAACCCAGAGGAATTCAAAAGCAGGTGGTGGGTTGTGGTGATGGGAGACATCTTAAGCCCACTTGGAAGGTCAACAGAATTACAGTACAATGCAGTGGGGTAAGTACTACTTTTAGGTTTCAAATTTGTGTCTTCCACTTCCCAAAGCTCACTTGTCAAATTAACATATATAAAAAACCTCCAGAGAAGGAGTTCTTTGGTTTCTGGGCTTTCCAGAGGTTACTCTGAGGGCACTGACTTCAAAAACCCCGAACTTCTGCATCCCAGAGTAGTTTCAGAGCCAAGGCTTGGTCTGCATGTAGTTATTTTATTGTGAGCTATGAAGGGAATTAGGAGACAGCAGATCTAGATAAAGATTTCGGTAGGATAATAAGGGTATAATTCCACAGCATTTGTAGTGTTTACTTTTGTTAAATTTTTCCTCTCAATTTTGCTAGGTGTGTGTGGAGTTTGATGGGGAATCTTGGAGGAAGAGAAGATGGATGGAAGTCTACAGCCCTCAAAGGAGAGCATTTTTAGTAGAGCATCATTTGGTTTTGGCTGAACGAAAGCCACCTGAAATTTCTGAACGAATTATTCAGTGGCCCGCAATAGTGAGTAAAAGTGACTTTACTGATGAGAAGAGAGCACTTCATGTTTTGGGTCCAAATATAAGACAGGATAGAAGAGTCAGGATACCCAGTTGCCTAACTTGCATGAGGCATGGGGTTCAGTCCCCAGCACTGAACCAAAAAGAGAAGCTCACCTAGCATCTTCTGCCAGCCCCAGTATCGGCTCCCAGGCTCTGCGGGGCCCTGGGCTCTTACAGGCCTCATTTTCTCCACTTGAAACAGGATTGGAGGTGGCACTGGGAATGCCTGGGTTAGGAAGCAGAAGTGAGCAGTCATACAAACATAGTAATCTCTGGCTTGGCCCAGAGTTGGTGCTTTAAGAAAATCTGAGTTGTGCCAGATGCACAGTAGTCAGGTGCAGTTGGAGGAAATGAGTGATGTCTACAGCTGGAGAGGACAGTTAAGGATGTGTGGGCTGTGAACTGGGGCTTGGAGGAGGAAGAGTTGTGTATGTACAGAAAGCTGGAAAGGCTGGGTGGCCCTGTGAAAGCTCACTGCATTGTAAAGGGCCTCGTGGAGCTAACAAAGCTTAAGATTGTGCCCACAGTGAGAAGAACTGCTAGAGGTATCTGAATGGTACAAGACTGTGATTAAAATTTTAGCTCACCCTTTGTGTTTTCTTTCCCAGCTATTGAAAAATTTCTAAAAACACAGCCTTGACTCCCAAAGAACATACATACCTATATGTGTTTTTTTGGGAAACCATGAATCTGTAGACTTACACATTAATGACTCCCAAATGTGTATTGGGTTTGAATAAGAACTCCATGATCTTGTGGCTGCATAGTTATGAGATCCTTAACAGTAAATAAAATACTTAATGGCCTTGTCACTTTGTGTGGAAAATTGCCAGTTCCTATTTTCAGAATAATGCTGGTAACAGGTATGATGCCAAAAACATTTTCTTTTGTTTCAGATGTACAAATCCCTATTGGACAAAGCCGGTTTGGGATCTATAACTTCTGTTCGCTTCCTAGGAGATCAACAAAGCGTGTTTCTCTCCAGAGACCTTTTGAAGCCTATACAGGTAAGACACAGGAAAAGTATTAAGCCATAAGAATAGATGTACACATTTTTTCACATGAGAAGCAAAGTACTGATATTGATTGCCCTCATTTAATGCCTGACAGAAAAGAGTCCACCACATAGAGGTGTTGAATAGCATTTCTCAGTGTTAGCCTTTGGGTTTAAGGATATTCAGAGTTGAAAGGACAAAGGTCTTACAATTGATTGTGTGTGGACACAACTAGGTGATATGAACATAGTTTTTCAAAATTGACCATCATTCAGAAGTGTGTGTGTACATGCATTAGTGCTTGTTACT
The DNA here is from genome assembly GCA_004027455.1 of Hydrochoerus hydrochaeris. Classification (NCBI taxonomy): domain Eukaryota; kingdom Metazoa; phylum Chordata; class Mammalia; order Rodentia; family Hydrochaeridae; genus Hydrochoerus; species Hydrochoerus hydrochaeris. The sequence goes on along the minus strand of PVLA01001472.1, from coordinate 264,618 downwards.
CATGGAGTCTATGTGAATTTGCCTGCTAACTTATGTTTGTAACCCTCAAATCAATACTTGTGATGGTTTATGGTCTTTTACAGTAACACAGTAGTAATAATTTTAATTGCACCACACATGCTCCCATTCGAGGTCAAATAAGGTGATATTCTGCTTTCTTGTTTCAGTTCTCAGGCTATCAATAGGTATCATTTTTGCCCCTTATCTAGTGTTACACATGTGTGTCTAGTGACTTCACTGTTTTAAATGCCCCTAAGCCTAATGCTAAAGTGCTGTCTGGCCTTTATGAGTGCAGGAAGGCTGTGATGGCTCTTAAGAAATACATGGATTAGATAAACATTATATAGCTATCGAGTTCTAGTGCTTTTGGCCATGAGTTCAAGGTTAGTGAGTCAGCAAGAGATATTAAATAAGGCATCTCTTAGCAGAAACACACATAAGACAAGGTTATATATTTTTGTTTGTTTTGTTTTTTGTTCCAGGGATCAAATTCATGACCTCATGCTTGCCAGGCAGGCACTTACGCCACTGAGCTAAACCCCTGCCCCTGACAAGGTTATATATTGATCCATTGATAAAAAAGTGACCAGAATCTCATATGACTCCTATTTCTCTCAAGAAATAATAATAATCAATAATGGTTCATCATTCTGAGTTGGCAACCTGTAAATAATGAGAATTGACAATGCACATACACATTCTTTCCAACAACCTGTAGACTCCTGAGTGTGGCTAGTATGTGATTATTTGTTGTGCACATGTTGAAAGGAATGCCTTCAACATGATGTTGCTTTTGTAACCATGTTCATCTTTTAGATACCGTTTATGAAACTTAAAACTCTTTTACTCAGTTGTGTGTGACTTCAGATCTGACTCTCCGATGAGGTGTAGTACTATTAAACCCGTCTATTTGCTAAAAAACACTTGGGGTCAATGGTCATTGGATTGCTGTACCTATATTGAAAAGTCCAAAGCACTGTCTATTTGCATTTTTATTTGGGTATCCTGGAAGTGAGGGAAAACACTGCCTATAATGTGGACTGTATTTTCTGTTTGAAGTAAATGAAACAGAGGAAGATGATTTCACTTTAGTTTCAGATGTAAGTTACCTATGTGTGTTAGAAGAATGACTTGCTTCTAAAAACCAAGGATCATACAGGGGTATTTTACATATTTTGCTTTATTGAGTAGTGTATTTTTTACTTAACATTGTTTTCTGAATTTTCCTGTATTGTGTATGCAAGTAAGGTCAGAACTTTTAGTTTTGTTTCTTGAGATGAAAAAGAAAAAATCTAGATGAGTAAATTTTTCATTTGTTCTTTAGGAAAGGAGCCATTCTTGGCCCTGTGTGTCTATTTTACAGTGGTGGAAAGGTATGAAGGTCTTAATGCAAGGGCTTCTGTGGTAAGCACTGTTTGTGCTTTGCCCAACTGGAATTTGGGTTTGGCAGGTTATTCCTACTGACAGTCTCTGTATACGTTTGTCATAACTGGGTGTGCATGCAAAACCTGAAGACCATGGAATAGTGCCAAGAATGGAGCTGCTGCCAAGGATCTGGGTATTTCAAAATGTTTACTAGGAAACCTTAGGCTAGTCATTGAGATTTTCTGTTTGTCTCCTCCCCTTCCTTACCTTTTGTGAAAGAAGGCACTTGGAATTCTAGTTTAGTAAAATGAATCTGTCTGATATGAGTTGTTAACAATAGTGTGCGTAGTGTATCTTATCTCTGTCTTTTGCCCCTTTGATTTGGATCTGTGGTTTCTCCATTCCCAGTGTTGGGGATGTAGAGTGTTTTTACTTGGATAAGGCAGCTTCGTTTGTTTGCTTATGATTTTCCTATAACCAGGGTTATGTCATGTGTCATACTATGCCTTGAGCCACTGTTGTTATTTCTTGTGCTCCTGGCTTGGGGACTTCATTTCAGTCCCCCTTATTACCTGTAATTGCATGATAGTTCCCTGGAGTTGGAATGGTCTGGGGCCAAAAATGGCAAGTTGAGGCCACTTTAACTTATTAAACTAATTTATCCACTGTAATTTTTAAATGTTTATTTCCTTAAAATAATTGACTTTACAGGATGTGAACAGTCTTCGGCTTTCCCTTACCGATAATCAGAAGGTCAGCAAGGAATTTCAAGCCTTGATTGTGAAACATTTAGATGAAAGCCACCTTTTACAAGGTATGTGGATGATCTGATGGTGACAGTTGATGAGTTGATTGATGTTAGCTTGTAAGAAGTTAGGATTCAGCTTTTCTCATTCGGTCATTGAAATGTATTATTTTGAAAATGTGAAAATAATTTCAAAATTCAAAAATTAAAAAATTTTTCCTTCGTTTTTAGTGTGCAACTAGACAATTTAAAGGACTTAACACAGTCTAAATCTTTTAAATTTGGAAAGAAGATGATGAGAAACTATAGAAGCAAAACAGATACTTTAAAAACTCATATTTTACTGTGGAATTTGATGTTTGGTATTTCAGACTGTAAAATTGATAGGGCTTTTATTTAAAATCTTTATCTTTCTGTTTACTGCTATTGGGGTTCTTACTTTCACAGTCATAAAGAATTTTTTTAAATGTTTTTTAAATTTTAAAAATACAGCATTTCTGTTGGCTTCTTTAAACGACACAGGAAAATGAGTTGGTTCTTAATGAATTGTTTGATAATTCTTGGTCTGTTATGATATGCTAGAATAAATATATTGCCAGTGTTAAATGTTTAGGAAAGTGGAACTTACAGATAAAAGGTTTACATTTGGTTCCTAGCTTTGCTGAAATGTCTGTCATATTAATAGCAATTCTTTCAGTGTTTACTTTTGTCTATGGCGTATTTTTAAAAAGATGCAGGAAATAGTTTAGTGGGTATAGCGCCTACCTGGCAAGCACAAGATCATGAGTTCAATTTCTAGTTAAAAAAAAAAAAAATAGGTGCAGGAAAAGATTGTCCTGGTAACAGTGCTAATAGGAGATGATGCAAACTGCTCTGCAACTTTTTCTCTTTTTAAGGTGACAAAAACTTAGTTGGTTCAGAAGTAAAAATTTATAGCTTGGACCCATCTACTCAGTGGTTTTCAGCAACTGTTGTAAATGGAAACCCAACATCAAAAACACTTCAAGTCAACTGTGAGGAGGTAAAAACAGTAACAGTTGCATGTAAGGTAACTTTGTGGGCAAGATAACTACAAAATACCTTCAGAAGCATAAACCCTTTATAAAATGTTAGAGCAGAAGTAGAAATGATTATAATTGTTTTGAAAACTGTAGCTGGATGTGGTAGTGCATGTTTGTAGCACTGGGAAGCTGAGGCAGGAGCACTGCAAGTTCAAGTCCAAACTGGGCAACACAGTGATTTAGACTCTATCAAAATTTTAAGTGGAGAGGGTGGGGAGAGCTGAGAATGAAGCTCATTGTGAAGGCCCTGGTTTCAATCTCCAATACTGAAAACAACAAGAAATAGAAACTGTTGTTGTTTTTATTGTTATGCCCTATTGTTATGTTAACAAAGCTAATTTTCACTGTGTTCCCTTGTTTTAATTTGCCAGTGTTTTTGTTTTATTTTTAAGATCCCAGCACTGAAAATTGTTGATCCATCACTGATTCATGTTGAAGTTGTACATGAAAACTTTGTGACATGTGGTAAGATACATTGCAGAAAACCTCTCTTCTCCTGCCTTTTTCCTCTTACACTAAGAGAAGTAGAGAAGCCAACTTAACTATTTTTATATTTTAGGCAATTCTACAAGAATGGGAGGTATAAAACGGAAATCTTCTGAGAACAATGGAAGCTTGGTTTCCAAACAGTCAAAGTCTTCCTCTGAGGTAACCTTAATTTATTCTCGTCACTGCATAAAGCTTTCTTTGTTATTGCATGGCCAGTCTTTGTTAATGGTCACACAGCTGTCCTTTCTGTCCTGTGCTGTCTTGTCTGCTCTTTGTGGTTCCAGATCTTGGCCATAATTTCTACACTCAAGCAGATGGAGATAATATAAACTTCTGGTTCACTACTTTTTGTGGAAAAGAATAGTTTTCTTGTTTGGTTATTTGCTGGGAATTCTCAATAGACATGACACTTTCACCCTGTGGGGGTGTTTTTGAAAGTAAATTTGAGTGGCACATGTTAAATTGTAAGAATGGTGTGAGAAGAGGAAAGAGCCTTAGAATTCTGAGTTGATTGAGTGGAAAATAGGACCACTTTTTCAGGAGAGATGATTTGCCGTTATTAATTTCTGCCCAGAAAAGTATAGACTGCCATGTTGGTTTAGGTGCCAGAATAATTCTCTTGTGAAATAGTTCTTTTTTGAATCAAGGAAGCTTAGACTATTTCTTCTTCAGGTGAGTTCAGTCACTGTTAGCTATTTGAGTGCAAATGACTTTCACAGTTTAGGCAGATAAATGCACTTGTGTTACATGGATAGTTTCCTAAATTATATAATCAAAAACGCCTTCATTGGCTGGGGATGCAGCTCACTGGGTAGTGCTTGGCTAGCATGAGCATCAGTCCCCAGCACCACCAAACAAAATTCCCTGGCTTTTCCATCCGTGCATTAGACTTTTGAAATCGACTGGGATGCTACTGTTCAAGACTGTTGACAACACTTGAGAGGGACCTTGAGGTTTAGGAATGAGGCAAAGAGAGGAACAACTTGGAATGGGTCAGAACCCTTGGTTCTAGATAAAGGGTGGACTGACCACAGCTTGAACTGCAACCAAAGCAATCAGTGTGCTACATGACTGCTATGCCGCTGTGTAACTAGATAGGCTGATGGGCTTTCCTGAGCCTTTTGCCTGTGGATAGGCAAGAGGAACCTTGACACTTTACCAAAAGCTTTGTAAATCATGCTGTCTAAAACCCATTCTGCAAGCATAACAGCTTGACCCCTTAATTGGAGGCTCAGGTTGTTCCAGAAAGTTTAAAGAGGTTATTGTGGATTGTTTTTCACTTTTGCCTTAAACTAAATACTGAATGTGGAAATATTGAGCGCAGTGTGCTTAGGTACTTGGTCCTGGAGACTGTGGTGTTAAGTTCCCATCTTAAGGTACAGATACTCCAGAGGGTCACAGTCTCTCCTGGTGGCTTCAAAAACTCTGAGGGCGTGCCTGAGCAGGAGGCAGACTGTGCTGAAGCTTGAAAAGAACTTTTGCCCTAGCTAGAGCATAGGAGGTATGAGAAGAAAGAAACAGTCAGAGGTAGGTAGAAAGAAGTTTGAGTTTTATCTTACAGTTGGGTATGAAGGGTGATTGAGAGTATTTAGGGGTTTTGAATTTAGGAGCTTGGCTGAGTTGTGGAGATGATGAATGAGGAAAAATCCTCAGAATAGAAACAAGTGAAAGGTCAGCAGCAGTGTGTACCATTAAGGGGCCGGAAGTGAGGTAATGATCTTGGGACGGATTGCTGTTCAGTAAGAGGCTGCATTGGCCTAACTTGATGAGAGTCTAGGACTGCAGAAGGGGCGCAGCCCACGTCCGAAGAAGGTAGAACAAATGGAATGTCTCTTTCCTACAGCAGCATAGTTTCCTTCCAAAGCTCGTGTGACATGGTCAGGTGATCATGTATGGAATGGTATAGTCTCCCAGTCCAGGGGGAACTGAGCTAGTGGAGCTAGGGGTTCTTCTTCTAGAAAGAAATGGCTTTGGTAAGGCTCTGGGTAAGTAATAGAGCTAAAGACTGTAAAGACAATGTCACAAGTGATTGTTACATTTTAGAGTTAAACTCGGGATGTTGCCAAGTAGTGCACACTGTTAGCAGCTGAGAGAGAGACAGTAAAATTTCAACCTGTCGGGTTTTGATGTGGAGAAATTATTAGCAGTGTAGAGTAAAGGCTATTTTGGTTGGGTGTTGCCTGTTGATGCAGAAAGTGTCAGTGTCAGTGGCCAGAAGGATGATGAAAGGGAGAGTTGCAAGGTGGTGTGTGGGACAGGAGTCTGGAAGGAGGAATGACCTTCAAAGTATTGAGTTTATTAGTAATGGGAAAGGTGCATGAGCAAGTACCTTTATAATCTTCAAGGGGATGCTCGTAAAAAGTGGTAATATATACATACATAATATTGTCCTCTGCCTGACTGAAACTTGTAGGGCAGGGAATATTTTAAAAGAAACTTTCTCAGAGAAGTAGTGTAAAGCAAAGAAACATCACTTGTAATGCATTTCTCAGAGACTTTATTCACACTTTGGAATACTTCCCTCCTTTCTCTGTTTTTTGTTTGTTTGTTTGTTTTTTAAAGTAAAGATTTTACTCTTTTGTAGCCTCCTTGATTCCTTTGTGAACATTTACCCATATCAGTATTCTTTTTCATCCTGGGAGAGTATTGTAATTAGGCAAGTTTTGTGCATGGCCCCTAGATTACAAGAGGGCTGAAGAGCTAAAGGAAGCAGGGGGTAAGAATGTGAGTTAATGCAAATGTGTGAGTGAAAGGTGAGTATAGTAGTGCTCTTGGCATGATTCGAACTGCCCTTCTCTGATGGGTTGAACTGCACAGGATTTCTTTCCTGGTGGTGTTTGGAAGACAGGAGTTTGGGGTTAGGTCAGCAAGACTCTAGTGTGCCTCAGTGAGTACTTCTGGTTAAGGTAAACCTGTTTGCCAGTAGCATCTGGCTCCTTGAAGGTCTTCTCTGCCTAGCAGACTCTTCCTCAGAGTTACGATGGACGTTGTCGGTTAATTGGGAGAGTCTGCTGAGGGGCGTGAGCCAGCAGTGTCCTTTTTAGAATACTATCATACACTCAATTATATTATCTCCGTCTGCTGGCAGGGAGGAACTATTGCCATGACTGGTATAGAAGACCTTCAGGGAAACCCTTCAGGTAAGAAGAAACTTTGACCCTTTGTCGAGTCAGAGGCCGGTGCAGAGGTGTGCACGTGGAGATGGGCTTGGGAACCAGAAGTCCTGTCCCTTTGGAGCTAAACCTTAGGAGAGTTGTAGAGGGAGAGACTTCATTTCCTAAAACCCCTAAGTATTTCTGATTATACCCCTTGGGACCTGACTGAAACTTTTTACAGTATTTTTGTTTTAAGAGAGCTCATCTCTAAAATTGATGTTATTTTGGGCCAAGGCCTGTGGTAAAAGCACAACCCTCTAAAGTATACTTTATTATTCTCATTTTATAAGTGAGATTGTGTTGGAAGTGTCAAGAGACTGAATTTAAACTAAGATCTGTCCCTAAAATCAAATGTTCTTAACCACTCTGCTGTTTCCACTCTTCCCCAACCCATTTCATCGAGTACGGTGAATCTCCATCACTGAAACAGCAAATTCCTTCTTTCGTTCCCTCTGTCCCTTCCTCCTTCCAACAAATGTTTATGAATCTTTAATACGTGGGAGACACTGATCTTCAGTGGTGAGCATTACTGCTGCCTGTCTTTTCAGGTAACTCATAAGAATTATTTATAGCCATTTAAACCTACAAAGTGCTAACCATGTTAATTCATTTATGCAGTACTCTCATTCCACCAGTCTTACCTGTTGAATATCTGGTGTATGTCTGGCTTGATGTGGCCTGATACGCAGGAGCAGGACCTCTGTGCAGTTCATTGCTAGGAGATTGATAGTAATTAAGTAGGAGGTCCTTTCACAGTGTGACCTGTGCTGTGATATAACCATAGAAATATGACAATAGGGCACTACTTTGGGATAAATAATCTAGGATTCTGAGGAGCTGACATTTGGGCAAATGTGCGGGTGAATGGGAGGGACCAGCCAGCCTCTGCAGACTGCAGGCAGGGGGACTAGCAAGTACCAAGACCAGGCTGCACAGGGCTTCAGCTGCTTGAAGCCCAGAGAGGAAGCCAGTGTAGCTGGGGTGCTGTCTACAAGGAAGAGTGAAACGAGATGGGGGCAGGACAGTTGGCAGGAGCCTGGGCCACATGGGGCTCTGTACGCTGATGAAGCACCAGGTTTTGTAAAGATGGCTCTGTGGTAGAATCCATTCAGTGAGAGATGGAGGATGAGCAAGAGAGAAGAAAGGCAGGCCTGCCAGGAGACAGCCAAGGATAGGAGAGATGGTGGTGGTGTGGGGCTACAGAACAGTGGAGAGATGAAGTAAGTTCTTTTAAAGTGAGGGCAGGAGTTAACTGATTCATTGACTGGATGTAGGAAATGAGTAAGAGGGAGAGGTTTATTTTTTACTTGAGCAGCTTGATGGAGACGGTGCAGATAAAAATTTATGCATGAGTTTTCTTTCTAATCTCATAAACACATTATTCTTAGTAATTTAAGGGAAAGTGTTGGTGCATCAACTTTACACATGTCTAGAGCAAACAAGTGGATAGACAGGAGGTGATGTGTAGGGAAAGCGAACCTTGAATAAGAACTTTGTAATGATTTTGCAGTTAAACTTTGGGAGGCTAACCTTTAATAGGTGATTTTCGGAGAATTAAGAGTATAGCCTAAAGGGGCCTTTTAAAAATAATTTAATTTCTTCATTTAAAAGGGTTGGAAAAAATGCCAAGCATATAGTCAACTCTGTTCCCCAAAAAACCAAAACCAAATCAAACAGCAGACTTACTACATTTTTTGGTAAACACTAAACTAATATTTCACAAAAATTCAGTTGACAGAAATAATGCATGATCAGATGATTTCGTATGTAAAAATAGTTTGAAGCTATGCCAAAATGTTGATAGTGATTAACTCCTTTTTGTTTTTTAGATAGTTCTGTGGGATTGTTTTGTTTCTTGAGGCAGAATCTTGCTTTGTTGTCCAGGCTGGCCAAGAACTCCTGAGCTCAAGTAATTCTCCTGCCTCTCAGCCTCCTGAGGTTATAGGTGTATGCCATTGTGCTGGGTTGATTTTTCGCTTATTTCTGTTAGCTTATAATCTTTTCAAGTTCGCCAGAGTAAATGTCTAGGATAAAAAAAATCATAGGCAATCATAAATATTTTTAGAATTGTAGGTTTTAAATATGTGCTAAAGGAAGTTCTGCATTAAATTTTATAAGTTCATTACTACAAGATGAAGACACTTTGAAGACTTTTAAGTTTAGATTTGTTGACAAGGTAAAGGTCATTGCAGTGTGAAAGGTGATAGAGGAAGGTGTGTGGCTTAGGCACAGGTGCAGAGCCAGGTAAAGATGGGAGAATGATGACATGTGTCCAGCCATAGAATATTTGGTTGTCTCGGTTTCCCCTTCCTGTTTTCATGGCGGGAAGTTTATTTTCATGGCTAGTACAGCGTAGAGTAGGAAGAAGTGGATCAGTATTTGTATTTTTGTGGAGGTGAAATCACATTAAGAGGGAAGGAGAAAGGATGTCCCATCTGTGTTCCATGGGCATGTCATGACTGAATATTTTTTGCAGCTTGGGGATGACCTTTGTGACTTGATGAGCCACATAAAACCAAGAACCGTGTCCTCAACCTTTTGCATTGCAAAAGCTTGTCTTGGTATGCAGTAGGCATAGGCACCACTACCTTCAGGAGTCGTATGTGGTCTGGTCTGCTGTCAGTCTGCGCAGTAAGTGCGTGGTGGGCATTCAATTCATGTTGAAATGAATGCATGTGAAGCTGCCTCCTTTTAAGACTGTCACTTAAAAGCTCACTTCCGTTCCTTGCACCATTGAAGTAATGGCTACATGTCTTTTCCCAGCACAATGACACATCTGAAAAAGATCAGCTTGTGATCTTTTACAGGAGTACTTAAGTTCTCTGAAAAGCTGAAGCAGTTTGTTTACAGCCTTCAGACATGAATATTTAATTGTGTGATTATCATGTGTTTACTGTGCTGCTCTTTTATTTGGTGATGGAATAGTGCTTATTCAGTAGTTAAGCAGATCATCTTGAATTATGCTAGCACTTTGTAATTTCTTAGACTTTCCTTTTAATATCTGTTGCTTTGATATTTTGTAGGCCTCCCCCAGTGTGTGTCCTGTACAGTCTGTTCCCACAGCAGTGTTTAAGGAGATCCTGCTTGGCTGTACTGCAGCAACACCACCGAGTAAGGACCCGAGGCAGCAGAGCACTCCCCAGGCTGCCAATTCTCCACCTAACCTTGGAGCAAAAATTCCTCAAGGGTGAGTAGTGCTTCATTAATAATGTTTGATCATAGTAATGAAGTGTTGTCATTATGGTTCGTTACTCCTTCTCTGGTTGCCAAGGGAAGTTTTTTGTAAGATTTTTCCAAGAGGAGAGATGGATCAGATCCCTTCAGAGGAGAGAGCGTAGAAAGCACATGAACAACATGGAAGATAGTGGAGAAGGGAAGGCGTGCCTTCAGACAACAGCGCTGAGGCTCAGTTGAAATGGTGCCCTCCTTTGGAGAATAGGTGTCTGCTTTTAAGGAAAAGGGCACAAATTGATTGTGTATGGAAGGCTGAGGTCAGTGAGAGTGTGAAGGGGAGACCTGGCATCAGTGAGGGTTAACCTCAGTGTGAGGGGACCCATGTACAGGTAACAAATGCAGTAGTAGATGGCATTGTAAGAATAGGAACAGGAGTAATAGCTGGAGGTGACGGTGATACTGTTGCTAATTTGTTTAAGAAATGTCAGGTTTAACTGGAGGTTTAAAGGGGTTTAAGTTTGAGAGAGAGAGGAGGGAGGCTGTCTTCAAAAGGGGCAGGGCCAGCACAGGCGATTGCTGAGGACTTAAGACATGGGTCAGAGAGACTGGTACAGAAAAGAAGGTTTGGAAGACTGCCAAAGGTGGCAGAGTAGGTGAGCAGGGTGCTGCACTAGAGGAGAAGTAGGCAGCCCAGTAGGGAACTTGGAGGATGGTGAGACAGTGGTCACTGCAGTGCCATCCAGGCCACAATTTCTAGCCTGAATGTGTACAGGAGAAATTCTTCCAGGTGAAACCCTGTGTCAGAGGCTGGAAAAAAGAAATAGAAACAGAAACATTATGTTTTGGTGGGGAAGAACCCTAAGATGAACTTGGGGAAAACAGCCTCTTCAGGGATTTCTCTGGAAAGATGCGGGGAAGGACGGGAGTTGTGCGGCCAAGTAATTCTGTATGAACAGGCGTGGAATCAGGTGGGTATTCTGTTGGCTTTGGTCCTGACCACCGCTGGTCGTATGATGTTCATAGTAGCATTGGTGCTTTTTTTTTTTTTTAAAGTGAGTAAAACAGAACAGTAAAATGAAACCAAATGAAATAGTGATAGGACAGTAGGAAATGCACAGTTGTTACTATATTGCATATTATTATCCATTAAGTAGTTGCTCAGACTACCAGTCTGAGGCCCCAAAGTCAATCAAATAACATAAACGTCAGGTTGCTTCCCTACTTCAGTTATTACCATCTGAGCCAGTGTCACATCTAGTTGTTTGGGGCGGGGTGGGAGAGGTGGAGGCGGCTTCTTGCTGGTTCTCCCTAAGCGGCATAGGGTTTTGCACTACTGGTGGTTTATAACTAATTTTTAATTTATGTTTTATGTGACTGCCTTTGAAGGGATCCATCCACTAGTATTTCTAATATACAGAACATTGAAAAATTTTTATCTTGACACATTTGCCTATCATGAGATCGAACTTCTAAGACGTGGCAAACAAGAATATTAGTTTTAGTTTTGAAATTTGAATTTAATTTTCATTACACAAGAAAGGAGAATTCAATAAAGGTTTTCTGAAATTAAAAAAAAAAGAAGGAAAGAAACTTTCACATAGCCCTACACAGGCTTTTAATTTTGACACTTTAAAAACCCAATGAGCCTTTTAATTGCTGAGTAAGTTCCTTGGTTTCATGTGACACTGTTTATTTTAAGGGAAAGCTAAGGTTCATTATGCTGAAAGAAGTAGAACAAACTGAAGTAGTTAAAGCTTTAGGAGAACATGCAGATAGAGTTGAGGGTTGTATCTTTCTGAGTGTTTTAAGATACTTTTATATAGAATTGACTGCTGACTTTGATCAGAACTCATAGAAACCTATCCTAAATTCTTTGCAATAAGCAGTTTCTTTCTCTTTCATGCTGGTTGCTGTAGAGAACCAAACAATTGGTTTTGGAGGGAAAGAGATAGAGGAGACCTGAACAAATGCTACTTTTGTTTTTTAGCTGCCATAACCAGAGTTTACCAGAAGAACTTTCTTCCTGTTTAAACACAAAGCCTGAAGTACTGAGAATAAAACCAGATGTCTGCAAAGCAGGATTGCTGTCCTCAAAGTCTTCTCAGGTTAGCACTGGAGACTTAAAAATTCTGAGTGAACCCAAAAGTGGTTGTACCCAGCCTAAGACAAACAGTGATCAGGAAAAAAGATTGGAATCTATTCCACAACCGTTGACTGGCCTTGCTAAGGAGAGCTTACCTGCGAAGACTTCTAAAGCACAATTGGAAATTGTCAGTACTCCTGAACTGCAAAAGCACCTAGAACATGCGCCTTCCACATCTGACATTCTTTCCAATAAGCTAGAAGTGGAAGTGGGTGTTAATAGTGCTAGCGCTTGTTCAGGAAACAAGGTGGAACCTTCAACTTTAGGTTGCCGGCCACAGAATTTAAAGGAAACTTCAGTGAAAGTAGATAATGAAAGCTGTTGTACAAGAAGCAACAATAAAATCCAGAATGGTAAGTGTTTTTAAGTATCTTTTTTGGTAGAAGGTAAGAAGTGGTAGATACGTTTCTTATCCTAATATGACTTTGTATAAGGTTTACTTAAGCTGTATTAGTCAAATGGATCCCTGGATCCCTGCCACTAGTTTTACCCTGTGGATTAGCGTATGTGTCTGTTAACATCTTTTTTTTTTTTTTTTTTTGTACCGAGTATCAAACTCACAACCTTGCGCTTGCCAGGTAAGTGCTTATGCCACTGAGCTAAATCCCCAGCCCTGTCTGTTAACATCTTAAAGCTGTAAGGATTCTACTGTATACATTTACCATGTTACTTAACTGATTTCTGTTAGGTGGGTAATTAGATGGTTTCCAGTTTTTGATGGAAAGAAAATAATTTTTGTGATATTATAATGATACTATATTAGATTAGTGATTTGGTGATCACTTCTGTGCTGTTACTGATCTTTCTGTAACATCTAGGTTGGAGGAGAGGCGATACATTATATTCATAAAAGTAGCTTGAATGTGAAATTTTAAAATGTGGATGCAGAATTGTATCATCACTGTGGAAAAGGGACTTCTGGGTGAACACAGGGCTGGAAACCCAGGCAAGAGGCTCTGTTCCTAAAGCGGTGGTCCTGAGCACTTAACTAACCCTTCTTGAAGGGAAAGTGATACTGTGTTTCATACAACCTTAGAACATACCTAATTCAAAAGTTCAGTATCTGAAAGTATTTCCAAATGTGAAACTCAGGGCCAACATGACAGGCCAAGTGGAAAATTTTGTATCTGATCTCATGTGACGGATTGCAGTCAAAATGCAGATGCACTAAAAATATTGAACCTGGTTGCTTGCAACCTCTGCCAGGGAAGTATATATGAAATGTTACTGAATTTTCTGTGTAGATTTTGGTCTCATCCCCAGGTTGTCTGTGTATATGAAAATATTCCAGATACAAAGAATCATGCACAAATCTACAGTACTTCTGGCCCTAAGCACTTGGGATAAGGGATACTCATGTTGCACACACTGGTGTGTTAGGGTTAAGGGTATACCCAGTGATGGTAGTTACTAAAATTAGGGTAATGAGATAGCTTTAACATGTCACAAGGGTCAGGGCTAAACTTAAAGCCCTGTTCACTTGGATCACTAAAACAATGAACATGATCACACTAGCTTTTTTCGAAGGCCTCTGAAGCCAGAAGTTGGAGTGACTGGAATTGACTTGCGGACCTATTTAATACAGAGTTGGAGAAATAGAAAGCACAGTTTCTTTGTCTAGGGACTCTTCGCACCCAGCTTCTTCATTTTTGAGGCATAAGTTAAATAGCTATTCATTTACATAAAATTAATTACATAAGATTAGAGTGTTCCTTAGGAGTTATGTAACTCCCCAAAGAAAGTGAATATTCATAATGATAAATCTGTTTTATTTCTTTATTTTTGAGTCATCAGCCCTCACACTCAGTTTTGAAGCAAATCATTTTAATTTATATGAAGAGAGAATCTACCTGGGCAAGTGCATGACAGATGCACAAGTCTAGCTTTGCTTCACTTAGTCTGACGTGTGGCTCTTTCCTGTCCAGCATGACTTTAAGAGGGAGGGAAACTCTGGTTGCATGTCCCACTGTCTGCAGTGACTGGCTGAGGAGGGAGGGGACCACAGTCTGCAGGGTCTCTGAGCTGCGCCCATTCATGTTCCCTGTGGGTACAGATAGCCTCCATTTCCATGGAAAGGAACTCTGTTCCCTGGCTGCATTTAGGGCTAAGAACAAAAGACAGCTGGGGCGGCATGGCCCCCTCTTCTGATTAGATAAAGCAGTGGTGGCGAACCTTTTAAAGGCTAGTGCCCAGACTGCAACCCAAAACCCACTTATTTATCACCAACTGATAAATTTACCACTTTATTATTTATCACTGCAATTAAACTGAATACTAAGGTTTTAGTTTAGAAAAACTCATTCATTAATGTTTTTTATCTTAAAAACACAGTAACACACATGACATAGATAGGTCTGTCACCCAGATAAGAGGTGTGGCTCTTGAGAAGTGAGCCTTCCCTTTTGGCTCTGCTGCGCTGTGAATGGAGGGTCTGTGATGGAACCTGTTTCTGCTCTCCTCACTGGAGAGCTGGATTTAGCTGCTTTCTCTTTTAAGTCAGGACACACAGCAGATAAAGTGACCTTTGCACTTTGCCTGTGTTTGGTGGGACCGTGGTCCAATTCAAAGGATGTCTTTACCTGAGTAAAGTACCATCCTTGAACTACTGATCTGCTTATTTTCTCTCCTTTCTCTTAACTGAGTAAGAATGTTTAAGGTATCAAAGACTGGCAGCCTCAGCTAGCATTGTACTATTTATTTTACTCTTTCATTAAGAGGGTAGACTAGGGAGGAAAAGGGGACATAAAAAGAATTAAGATGTGTTACATGCATGTGCCGAATAGCCCTGATGAATGTAATCATTATATACTGCAGACATGTACTAATAAAAATCAGGGGTAAGACAAGATCACCTCTAACGTAAATTTTTTTTTTTGGTACTGGGAATTGAACTCATGACCTCATGCTTGCCAGGCAGGTGCTTGTGCTGCTGCGCTAAATCCCCAGCCCTAAAATACCACATCTTTTTTTTTTTTTTTTTTTTTTTTTTTGGTACCAAGGATCTAACTCATGACCTAGGGCTTGCCAGGCAGGCACTTAGGCCACTGAGCTAAATCCCTGGCCCCTTCTAGTGTAATTATTGAGAATATGTATTTAAAACTTTCTTAGGTTTGAGGTCTTTCTTCTGGTTTTGTCCAAAATGGGGCTTTCCTACGTCTGAACTGGTTCCCCAGAAGTTGTTTTCTGTTTGGTTCATTATTTCATCTGTCTGCCTAAGGCCCTGTTTTCCTCTACTCAGTTCCCTTGAACCCTGAGGAAAGGTCTTTTCTGTGAAATAACTCCTTCAGCCTCTTGACTTATGAATAGAGTCCCTTCTGGGTTGAGTGGACACCACAATTGGTCTTTCCTGTCACATCTCTCTTCCTTTTTCAACCATGTTAGCATTTCTTTCCAGTTCTCCTTTCATTGCAAGTTAAAACTTAAAACCTGAATTTATTTAGAATCCTGTCTTTCTAGCTGGTGTCCTTAAATCTGTGTGGACTATAAATATGCAGAAAATTGAAGACACATTGAGTGAAGTGAGGCATTTTTGGAGGCATTTGGAAGACAGCTTTTGCTTCTTAGACCGCATGACTGAGCAGGAAGACTTTTGTTTATTTGTTTTTGTCTTTTTGAGACAGGGTCTTGCTATGCAGTTCAGGCTGGCCTTGAGCTCACTTTGTAGCCCAGGCTGGTCTCGAACTTGCAACGAACCTCCTGCCTCTGCCTCCCGAGTGATGGGATTACAGGTGTGAGCATGCCTCTGTTTGACTAGTTGGTTTTTATAATGTTAAGAATGGTTAGCTTTTGTTTAGAGTTATTTAAAGAATACACTAACCAGGTGTGGTAGTACACAGCCTATAATTCCAGCCTTAGAGGCTGAGGCAGGAAGATTGCTGCTAGTTTGAAGGCAGCCTGGACTACATGGTAAGACCCTGTCTCAAAAAATCAGAAACGACACCTCAGGTCATTTTCTTCTGCATATGGCAAATGGCAGAACTAATCACCATAAATTTAAGGCCTCTGCAGAAGTGCACCTGTGTCTGCATTGCCCAGCTGCAGTGAGTTTCAGTAAGTGTCTTGATTTGGAAAAGTCTCTTTGGTGTGTTTCTCTCTGCCAGGGCTGTGATCGGAAGGATTTGCTCATCTGGAACTGTGAGCCTGGCTGTTGAATTTGGAAAATCTAGTTGCCAAATGGATTCACTAAATGAGAAATGTAAAGAACCTTTCCAATTGTTCTGATAATTATGTTCTGTTGAGCTGTGTTTTCTAGACATTACAACTTAAACCAAGAATGGAGAAGGGGTTTCTCTCTTTGTGAGCACTGACTTTTTTATTTAAAATTCATTCAGACCTTGATGAGATTTTCAGAAACTTGAGCTTGTGTCCTTCATCTTTTGTTTTCCCAGCTCCAGCCCGGAAGTCGGTTTTAACAGACCCTGCGAAACTCAAGAAGCTGCAGCAGAGTGGCGAGGCCTTTGTACAGGACGATTCCTGTGTGAACATCATAGCACAGCTGCCCAAGTGCCGGGAATGTCGCTTGGACAGTCTGCGCAAGGACAAGGAGCAGCAGAAGGACTCACCGGTGTTCTGTCGCTTCTTTCACTTCCGGAGGTGAGGAAGAAGGGAGAGAGCAGATAATCTGCCGCGTACTTTTTTTTCTGTCACAGTAAATGTAAAAAGGTAGAGATTGTATTTTTAATCTGGATTGGGGAAACTAGGTCTTAACTGCCTATTTCTTTTTCATTTTTTTCATTTCATTTTCATTTTCATTTCATTTTTTTTCCAAAAAAAAAAAAACTTTTTTATTAAGCAAAGATGCTTCAAAGCATGAATTTGTATTTCCAAAAGTAACATCAGAGAAAAGTGCTGACTGTTAAGAAAAACCACCATAAATAACTGCTGTTAACTTTTTAGTATGTTTCAGTGCTTGTGTGGTCATAAAGTCTACTCAGGCACACCCCGGGGCTATCCTGCATATGCTGCTGTGGGTTGTATTTTCCCTGTGCGTAGTAGGAGCCTTTCTAGGGGAATTCATTGCAGCAATCTCTGTTTTGTTTGCTGTGCTGGGGGTCAAATCCAAGGCCTTGTGTGTGTACTCAGCAAGCGGCCTAGCATGGAGCTGCATCATCAAGTCCTAGCAATCAGTGCTTGATGAATCAGTTCACCTACAGGTGTCCTACTCCCTTGCTGGTATCAAGATCACTTTGTATTTTGGCCACTACAAATAATGCAGAATTGATCATCTCCTGGTTTACATGTTTGATGACTTTGGAAGGATTACTAGGTCAGAATGTGTGTGTGCGTGTGCACGTTCTTTGATAGGCATGTTCTGCCAAGTTACCTTCCCAAAAGGTTGTACCTTTGTCCATGCCCCACTGTCTGGCTTAAGCATCCTTGCTTCTGTTCCTTTGCTAGCGGGAATCATTTTTTTAAAAAATTTTTTGAGACCAGGTGTGGTGGCACATGCCTATAATCCCAGGACTCAGGAGGCTGAGACAGGAGGATCACTGAGAGTTTGAGGCCAGCCTGGGCTAGCAAGTGAGTCTAAGGAGTTTCTCAAAAGGACTTAAAAAAAATGGTTTTTCCTGGAACTTTATGAACACATTGTCATGTTTTTGTTTTTTTGAAGTCACACTCATTTTGTTTAAACTTTTCTAGCTTGAGTGAAGAAAAGGGCAACCTTGTGTTTTGAGACAGATGACTAGTGTTTTTCTGGGTATAGGCGAACTTTAGGTACAGTCCACTTTTTCAGGATTCTGGATATTTTCAGGTTCAATCAATTCTTATGAGCAGAACTATTGACTTTAATTTCTTCCTGCTTTTGTATTCTAAGTTTCAGTTAAAAGATTGATGAACTGAATTGAATGCATGGGTATTTTAGATCATTAATTATGTCTGGGTTGGTAACTTTCAGATTTAGGCTTATATAGTAAAGTATATATTTTTTCAGACACCCTGCCCTGTTCATTCCTGAGCAAATTGCAGATGCCCGTGATAGAGTATGTGGCTAGCATTTAGAGCTGTGATAGTTAACATATGTTTCCCACGTAGACACATGTTAATACATATTCTGCATAAACATCTGGCCCAGTAATTGTCGGTAAATGTTAGCTCTGTTCTGTTTTCTCTCAGGAGGTATTTTTTTTTACATGCATATGTTAAGATTCATATGTATTTGCAATTACAGATATTTTGGAGAAGTGACACGGTGCTTACGCCTTCTGCAGGTCTCTGCATTCTGTGTAGGCCTGATTTCCTGTCACTGGGGCTCTGCTGGGAAGGTGTAGTTTGATGAGAGATGGGATCGGTTGCAAAGGCATTTTAGGGAGGTGGTAAATTTTTTCTTTTATCCTTTGTAATGTTATTAGAGCTTTTCAAAAATACACTTTTGTAACCATGTAAAAATCATTGACTTTATGACTTGGATGCTTTTTCACTTTTGACTTCTTGAAAAAGTACCTTTGTTTAGTGTTGCATAATGGAAGCCAATCTAATAGAAACTAGAGCAGACTCACTTCTTTGGTAAAAGAATATCATAATTTAACTTTTTCCTTGATGTTTGGAGTGAAGAGTTAGGCTGTCACGAGCTCCGTCTCCCACTGAATTCCTGCAGATAAAGAGGAGTGAGGGTAGGGCTTGCACGGTGAAGTGTGGTTGCCAGGTCCACTGAGTTGCCTCTACCTTTGAAAAGGCTTTCAATCCTATTTTTTACTTTTATGACCCCCTGCTTTGAGCTATCAGTTACAGACTTACACCTGTCCTTTGAACTACATGTAAGAAATACATGTGCATCTGTTATGGAACTCTGTGTCTCCTCCTGGCAATTTATCTTATGCTTTTTTGGACACATGGTTTTTTCTAAAACATACTTTGTGTCTTAAAGCCTTGGATAGTCACCAGTGCCCAGTGAGGTCAGAGCACGGACAGCATGTTGTCCTAACTTAACTCCCCAACTTCCTGATTCTTCCCTGTGTGAATAAACCATTAGTTTGATTAGGTTTTGTTGCCCAGTTTACCTTTTTCTTGTTTTTGTATGAAATGCTATCTCCTGAACATAGCTTCTCTTGCTTTATGTCACCTTTTCTTGCATATCTAGCTCAGTTACTGTCTCTACCATGAAGTCATTTTCATATTAGCCAACAGTTCCTTCTCTGTTCCTGTAAGATATAATGACTGTCATATCTGTCACATCTTCTTCACTGTTTTATGTCAGTTTCTTATGTCTCCAATTACAGAAATACTTAGATGTGTTTCACAAAATTTAAATCTAATGCATAGTTTGTTTTAAAGAAATAAAACCTAGGTGTTAATGGAGTACTGAATGTGAATACTGAGAACCATTATTCTGGTTCTGTCTCACTTCTTAGGTTGTGAAGCCTTCCTTAGTTCTTCCTCCCGTTCTGGGAACCTGAGGTATAACTGAAGCTTAAGTTTCATGGGAGTGCTGAGAATTCCCAGGTCCACGTGGCCATGGCTCAGTGGCTGCCTAGAGTTCTCTTCTTTTGCTGAGCATTATTCTTAAAAGTCGTGATTGTGTTCACTCCTGACCAGATGTTCATCACTTCTGTTGGTTGGCTGCTTTTATCTGTGATGACTTGTGCTTGTTCTTGCTATTAAGTAAAAAATTCAGCAGGTTGAACAGTTGTCTCTGGAGACAGTATGGTTATAGTTTGGCTAAATAAAAAATGCACATTCTCGCGTCTTCTTCCCTCCCCCTCTGTAGCTTGTCTTTTAGGATAAAACCTCAGTTATTTTATCCCCTCCACATCACCACTGCTTTTCCTCTTGCTTCTAGACATCCTGGGTCCTGATTGAGCACTGTACTTGGGTACAGTGTTGCACTGCACAGTAAGCACGCAGCAATGCTAGGATAATGTCCGACAGACACAAGCTGCTTGTGCAGTTTGTTCACATCTATGAATGTTCATGATGCGAGGTCTATTCATGTCTGAATGTTCGCAGCTTGAATGTTCTTAAGTCAGGGAGTTGCTGTAATTGGCTGTGGAGATCATAGAAAACTGAAAGATGTTTGTTGATTTAATTGTATTTAAATAATAATCACAAGATGTGAGTTAATTTTGTATGTTTTCCCACTCCTAGGTTACAATTCAATAAACATGGTGTGTTGCGGGTAGAAGGCTTCTTAACACCAAACAAATACGACAGTGAAGCAATTGGCTTATGGCTGCCTTTGACTAAAAATGTTGTGGGGACTGACTTGGACACAGCGAAGTATATCTTGGCCAACATTGGAGACCACTTCTGTCAAATGGTGATTTCTGAGAAGGAAGCTATGTCAACTATTGAGCCACACAGTAAGAGCATCTCTTAGTGGGTAGGATGTTTGAGTCCAACTTGATTTTTGTTTCTGAGTGACACCTAAATCCCTATTTGCGTGGGTGTGATTTTCATCCACAAGTTCAGATTACTGTGGTATAATGAGGTTGCATTTTTCCTTTTGCGACAGGTTTCATCTGAGCTGGCCACTTATCTTTAGGTTTTATTTTGGGACAGTTATCAAGGGAGTGACTCTCCTTTTCTTTAGGAAAGCCCAAGGTGAAGTATTGGCCTCTCTAGCTTTGCAGCCTTGCCAAAGTGGTGGGGTAAGGCTTCAGCCTGGTTCATGCAAGACAGAGATTCACAGTGAGAATATGTGTTGAAGAAAGTACGAGATGGAGTGCACCTTAGCCCTCCCAGGGGCGTCTGGAGGACTGGGTCCCAGGCATGAGAATGGGCACACGCTCAGCTGGAGTGATTCTGTTAGATCAGCATTTGAGGGGCTCCTTGGAGGTTCCGCTGTGTGTGTGCCTGTGTCCTCCACTCTTTGGAGCATGCTCTCACTGCTCTGACAGCCTAGAAACCACAGGCAATAGTGTGGGTGACAGATTAGAACCAAGCCTCCCATGTGACATTTCAAGTATGGGAGGACAGCACACCTCTCCCAGTGTCTGTAGAGCGAGCTACCCAGCCAGAAGCATCCGTCACTATATCTTTCCTAAGTGGTTCTAAATTGACAGCAAGGCCTTTTGCATTGCTCTAGTTGCTTTGCATAACCAAGTATGTTTGAATACAAGCATCCTCACCAGTCTTAATGATTTTGGCTACAGCTACAAAAGATTGATGGACAGTAGCTTAAGTATAAAGGCGTTATTAGACAGATGTGGATTCTGGTGCTTCTCAAGAACAAGGAAAAGGAACCAGCAGCAGGAATCCAGAGCTGGGGAGGGTATGGGATTGTGACTCCTGGCACAAACTGAGTCATGCTGAAAGGAAGAGCACTTTCATCTGGACAGCAGAGACTCACAAGTCAAGGGTCTTCATATCCCCTACCTACCCCATCCTTTTAGTACATTCGGAAAAAATTTCTTAGATTAACTCTCTGTGGTGGTACGAACATGTCCACATGACTGCATGGTGGAAACATTTCCTTGGAACAGATCAGTTGCTTCCTTTGTGAATCAACAAAGTTGATTTAAGTAGGCAATCCCCACCCCCACCCCCACCCCTACCCTGTGTGTGCGCGTGTGTTCTTGCTTGCTTGCTTTCTGTCTGTCTAGTTATTTTTTCCTCTCTGGCTACTGGTAGTTGTATTTTAAGACCACGATTAAGGAGTGGAGCACTCCCCTCCTTGGAGGTTTAAATGTTACTAACCTTTTCTTGCTTTTTGAGACTATCCTGTTCCTCTTTCTTTTGTGACAGTGTGGTTAGACTGGAGAGAGACACTCAACACTGAATGACTTGGAGAACGCCCCAGTACTCACCCAGAGGGCTTACCCTCTGATCCTGCTATTAGGAAGCAGGCCTCTACTATTGGACCTTTATTCTGTTTTCTTAGTATGTAATAATTGAGGGATCTAAGACTATATTCTAATGTAACAGTCATCCAGTTGGCCATGGTGAAGTTTCTAAAATCTCATTTATAAGCTGCCTAAAGCTTCTGTGTATTGTGGCTGGGCTGTTACGTTACAGTGGAGGGAAGTTCACTTAGCACTTGGAATAACGGCGTATACTGAGGCCTAGCCATTTGGGTTGTGTTCAGTCATTCAGAAAGAACGAACTCACCAGAGACAGAATTGGGACAAAGCCATCCTATGGGACAAGAATGCAGTGGTGTTGATACGGGTTTGTTCAGGAAAGAGAGACTGGTGACTGAAGGGAGTCTTTGGTCAGTGTCACTGCGCTTGCTTAAACTCAGAAGTGTCCCCTTTTGCTTTTCCTACTTGGAGCCCTGTGTACCTAATTTGGTTACCCAGTTGAGTCTCCCCTTGTTGGGAGAGGTGTCCCATAGCCTGCCCTGTTATGGAAGGGCCCCTCTCTGGCTGCTGGTGCAGGAGGCTGCTCGTAGGTCCCCAGATCACACCTTGGTCTGCTGGATGTCTGGTTAGTGTGAGGCAGCCCCGCTTGTGTCCACTGGACTGCTGTGTCCATGCTGAGTTCATGTGGCTTGCTTCAGGCCCCCTCAGCATGGTTGGGTTTTTATCAGACTGGCAGCATGTGTGACTACACTGGTGTCCCGGGCCACTCAGAGGGCTTGTGTATCTGAAGAAAAGGGTTTTCCCTTGGAGGAAGCCTGGCCCTTGCTGCCCTCAGACCGGCAGTGGGCTTCATGAACAGGTTAGGCGCGTCCCCCTGGGATCCCTGTGTCTGTGTGCCTGCTGTGTGACTAGGTGAGCAGCCTAATGGAGCTCTGTTGGTGTGTAGGGAGCCGCCTTGGGAGGTGGGACTGTGACCATGGACACTGCATGCAGTCATGGCAGCAGCACAGGTGACAGGAATCCAGCAGAGGTTCCTGGAGGCAGCTTGTGTGATGGAGCTGAACAGAGTTCATGGGGACCCCATCACAGGGAGGAATGATGACCGCCCCTCACAGTCAACGCTAGGTCTTTCCTCCCCACCACTAAGTGATTTCTTGATTCTTGCAGGACAGGTTGCTTGGAAGCGGGCTGTCAAAGGTGTTCGAGAAATGTGTGATGTGTGTGACACCACCATCTTCAACCTGCACTGGGTGTGCCCTCGGTGTGGGTTTGGGGTGTGTGTGGATTGCTACCGCATGAAGAGGAAGAACTGCCAGCAGGGTGAGAACCGACCCGATCTCCCTCCAGCTCCTGGCACCCTGGAATTAAGCCCTTGGTTCATTTGTGGCGGGTGGGCTTGGGAAGTGCAGAGGCCAAAGCACACGAAGAACAGTTACCACAAGCCCACCGTTTGCAGGTGCTGCTTACAAGACTTTCTCTTGGCTAAGATGTGTGAAGAGTCAGATACACGAGCCGGAGAACCTCATGCCTACGCAGATCATTCCTGGCAAAGGTACTGCACATGATGCTGGGATTTTCTTTCCTTGTGTCGGGCTGGTAGTTTAGTTTCAGAGTGTGTAGTGTTGTTACACAATAACCTTACTTTATATTGTGTTCTGTAAACTGCCTAGAAGCATCCCTACACTTTTTACTTAAGGGCTTGTAGGTAGTTTTGTGGACAGGAAATGGCGCCTTGGGGAAGGTGGGGTAGAAAGGAGGGATGGAGGGCCATGCTGGGGAGAAAGGCTTCCTGAGAGGAAGGCCCACTCCACTCCGCAAGGCGAGGTTGGAAGGACCTAACATCCTTGCTCAGATGTTTGCCTCTGCTCTTTTTTCCAGCCCTCTATGATGTTGGAGACATTGTTCATTCAGTAAGAGTGAAGTGGGGAATAAAGGCAAATTGTCCTTGTTCAAACAGGCAGTTCAAACTCTTTTCAAAGCCATCCTCAAAGGAAGACTTGAAACAGGTATTGCTACTTGTGCTACCCTCACCATCTTGTGATTGCATTTTCCAGATAACCTTAGGATTTCTATCAGTGTTTTTTTTTTTAAGTGAAGTTTGGTGGTGCATTTTAGGTATACATAATGATTACGTTCACCATAGGAAATTTGTACCTGTACATGATATAATTTGATTTTTCTCCTTTTCCCCTACCCTTCAACCCCTCTTCCCTCCTTATTTACAAAAACTTTGTTTCCATTTTTCCCTTTTCTCTCTCTCTCTCTTTTTTTTTTCCTTTTCCCTTCCATTCCTCTTCTCTCAGTATATTTTAAAGGAAAGTGGCAGCAGCTGTCAGCAGGGAAAGAATTCATTCCTTTAACAGTTCAGAAGCCTGCTCTCTCTCCCACATTTACTCTTGTGGGCCTCATTTATGGATTTTTATTAGTAGGCTTCATACTTTTGTTTCTTGAAAAAGCAAAAATCTTTTGCTATAGTCTAATAAATTGCTGTCAGGTTTGTTTGAGTTTTTAAAATCTCGTGTTTTGCAGAACTAAAATTATTCAGATATGCATTAAAAATGTTTAACTACTGAGTCCGTTTTCTCCATCAGCTGTGTGAAGCATTGATGGGAAGGATGCATGGGTCTCCTCTGCCTGTCCCTGGCCCCTCACACGCCTGTTCATGTTAGCAGACTCCCTTTCCTGCACACATAATCTTGGTCTCACATTGTGTTTATCAGAAATTCTTTCACATTTTTATAGAACTGTGATGTCGAAGATAGCATGACGTGAACTTAAGTTTTTTTCTTGCTGCTTCCTGGCGGTGTTACTTGGGCTCACACGAGGGAATTTAGGTGTGCTTGCTTCGGCTTGCTCGTCAGTGACACAGGGGTGGGCAGCATGAGGCCCGGGCAGCACAGGTGAAGCAGGGCCCGACCATCCCAGGAATTTCAGGGTTCTTTATTTTTCTCGTGTTTGCACAAACTGCCCAGTTGAGTAATGGAGGAAGCAATGTGCTCTTCCTATATCCTTTTCAGTTTATGTTTGATGACCTTCAAGAGCTCCTTGTCACATTTTAATGCTTACTCAGAAAAGCATTTTCCCTTTTTCTGTGTCCTGTTTCCTTCTGAAATTCTAGCTTTCCTTTCCTACCTGCCTTATTCATTCAGCAACCATGTTTTGAGAGCATATTCTGGATTATAATTTTCCAAGGAAGGCCGACACTTTTTCCAAGGAACTGGCCACTTTAAAGCCACACAGTACCTGGGGGAGGAGGGTGTGTACAAAGATGTACATAATATGCAGGAGAACTAAGAGGGTGGGAGGGAAACACCTGTGTATTTTACTGTTACTGTTGTGTCTTCGCTAGTGATACTTAGAATCTAAAAATGAGAACCTGCTGTTACTACAGCATTTCTGCAGCAGTGGTGATACAGCTTCGCTTTGGAGATGCAGTTCTTATTAGAGGGATCTTAGCAGAGAAGATAAGAAAAAAGAAATGCCATTCTTTAGCTTATGCAAAATTCTCCTTTTGTACTTCACACAGACCTCCTTAGTAGGAGAAAAACCAGCCCTCAGTGCCGGTCTCCAGCAAAGTCCCTCCGCAGCGGAGCCAGCAGCCGTGGGTGAGGAAGTAGCCTCTAAGCCAGCCGCCAGCACAAAGCCTGCCTGTCCCGCCAGCTCTGCGCCTCTGAACTGGCTGGCCGACCTGAGCAGCGGGAACGTCAACAAGGAGAACAAGGGTGAGCCGCGCCACCTTCCTGTAGCCTCTGAGTGCCGGCCTCCTCACGGCGGGGGCAGGACTTGACAGCTGCCGGAGATCAGTGGTGAAAGGCTCGTGACAAGTGTCTGGGCCGTCGTCCTGGGCCCGCGCCAGTGAAAGTGTACGCGCAGTGTAGCGCCCGAGAAGAGCTATGCTGCTGACAGCTTTGATCTGTAGGCCAGGTTGAGATGGTATTTGGCGAGAATGGACCGGACTTGAGACTGACGAAAAGTGACTTCTCACCTGTCTGTCCTAACCCTGCTCGGAGTTCCTGTTTGGTCTGTGTGCAGATGTGCTACCTCTGGTCTTACTCTTGTCATCTGTGCTGCTATTTTTTTTCCCAGGGATATCGAACTCACGAACCTGTGCTTGCCGGGCAGGCACTTACGCCGCTGAGCTAGATCCCCGACTGTGCTGCTGTCTTAAGATAACTGATGATAGTGTAAAGAATGCACTTTGGTATCAGAGTTAGATTGGAGTTGTGATTTTGCTTTCTGCCTATGTTACTAGAGAAAAATGACAGGTCAATTTCTTTCCTGCAAGCACATTGAATAAAATTTCAGTGATCAAGTTTGACACCATAAATAGAGAAATTATATAGCTTGACCAAATGGGGCTTTTCTAGAAAGGCATCTAACGTTTTGAGAGAAAGATCATATACCAAGTTATAGAAAAACATTCCATAAAGTTCAGTGTATACATAGTATTTAACTGTTTCTCTCGACATTTAAGAATGAGATAAGGATACCTATTTATCACTGTTTTAGAAAGTACAAGTGAGAAATCCTAAAGAACCTTTATTGATGAGTTAGGTTACTAGAGACAAGGTCAGTTTCCAAAAATTGTTTGTGTTTTTGCGTAAGAAATGTAGAAAGAGTTTAAACATACCGTTTATCTGGATACTGGATTCTATTTTAGTATCCCTTGTGAACCCTTGTCTAAATGTAACTAGTATTTCTATTAAATTTTTTTGGTTCTAGAAAATGATTACTGGTTCATGAAAGCCTATGTAGGACTTGCCTTTCAGAATGGTTTTAGATCTGGATGTTGTGCTTCGGTTTTAGAAAAACAGCCAGTGATGCCAACTTTAAAGAACGAAGTCAGATGCCTTCCTCCTCTTCCCCCTCTGAGCAAGCCCAGCACAGTGCTTCATACCTTCAACAGCACAATTTTGACACCTGTGAGCAACAACAATTCTGGTTTCCTCCGAAACCTCTTGAATTCTTCTACAGGAAAGGTATGCACTTGTCCTGTTATTTGCATTCCGCCTTATATAGATGAATAGAAACAGGACAGGAAGAGACTGGAGAAATAGAGTAGAGGGAGCATGAATCACATGCTGTACTGCATGGGGACAGAAGGCAGGGCCAGCTCATTGGCACAAAGGCTTCCCAGGGCCGTGGTACTGGGTAGGGCCACTGTCTTCTGCCACACTTCCTCTTGTCTGTCTGCGTCGGGTGGGGGGGTCCTGCCTGTTCTGTTTATGTAATGTGGACCAATCCTAGGAGTATAAGAATGGGTTTTTTTTGATGGTAGGGATTAGTGTATTTGAGACTGTTGTTGTTTCTTAAATTCAGACAGAAAATGGACTCAAGAATACACCAAAAATCCTTGATGACATCTTTGCCTCTTTGGTGCAAAACAAGACATCCTCTGATTTATCTAAGAGGCCTCAAGGACTGACCATCAAGCCCAGCATTCTGGGCTTCGACACTCCTCACTACTGGCTATGTGATAATCGCTTGTTGTGCTTGCAAGATCCCAACAACAAGAGCAACTGGAATGTGTTCCGGGAGTGCTGGAAACAAGGGCAGGTAATGCGGGCCTCTGCTCGCCGATCCAGTTCAGATCCTCTGTCTCAGTCACCTTGGCAGACCATTGTAGCACCTTCCTTGCCAGGGGCGTTTCCTTTTTCCCTTCTGGTTTTATACTTGGTTGTTTGGGATAAACAATCAGGACTGGGCTTGCTTAGTGCAGCTGACTGTCCCGCGCTGTCCTCCCCAGTTGGGGCCCATGTGCTTCCAGCAGCCTTGCTTGAGATTTTGATGAGAGTATCCAGGCTTTGTTATCTTGAGTATTGAAGTGGGAGTGGGGCTGATTCGGACTGGAACATTAGACAAAAGAAGTAAAATTCCTGGATCCCTCTTCCATGAGCCCTTGTCCTGGAGGCGGTTCTTGATGGCCCAGAGCCACGTGGGATCGTCTTGGAATCTGTGTGTCGTTCCCCAAGGTGCCTGCCTTGAAGGGCAGCGTTGTTGGGTCGTAAGTGCTGGTGACAGGTGTGGGAGACACACGGTGGCTGCTTCTGTGTCTTTTCTCCCTCTCCCTCCCTTCCTTTCCCCCTCCCCTGCTCACTTGGGTCTGTTTTCTGGATTTTTGGCTTTTCCTGGCCAAACGGGGTCCCCGCTAAAGGAACACTTTGCTCTTGGACAAGAATTTGGGGGAACTGCCAAAGAGGAAAATGTGAGTGTTTAAGAACAACAGCACAATTTTAAAAGCATTTTTGGGACCAGTGTACTAATAGGATTTACTCTGTTAGTTAGGCATGTTCAGAGGCTGCAGTCCACAGGCTGATACACAGTCCACCAGCAGGTTTTGTAAGATTAATTATTGTAACAGGTAGTTTTTTTTTTAACTTGAAAAGTATTAAACTTGTTGCCAATGTTTTAAAGTCAGGCTATTTAACACAGATCTCAGAATTCTTGGCTTGTTTTAGGAAACCAGAAGATTTGGCACAGCCACAGGTCTGTGTTCTGCCTGGCAGTGGCAGCCAGAGGCTGTGGCAGCGCCCACTTTGCATAGTAAATGCCCCGGCCCTTGTTTGCCTCATGTCCTGCTGGGCCTGGGCCTTGGTGGGTGTCGTTCTGAGTACTGGGATCCAAATAGGAAGGGTGAGATTTGCTCCCAGGAGCTTACTGATCTACTGGAGAGCTGCATGCATGGCATGTGAGTGGAGAGAAGTGGAGCTGCTGTTGGAAGCTCGCAAGACTAAGCTGTCACTTCTCCAGCCATGACCAGCACTTGTTGGAGCAGGACAGCCTGTGGGCTTTGGGACCGACCTGCGGGAGTTCACACTGAAGCCTCCTTTCTTTTTTTTTAGCCAGTGATGGTGTCAGGAGTGCACCATAAATTGAACACTGAACTTTGGAAACCCGAGTCCTTCCGGAAAGAGTTTGGTGAGCAGGAAGTTGACCTGGTTAATTGTCGGACCAATGAAATTATCACAGGAGCCACTGTTGGGGACTTCTGGGATGGATTTGAAGATGTGCCCAGTACGTACTAAAGATTTTCCAGGGGACTGACTGTGTGAGAGCAGGGAACACAGGACTAGCAAGAATCAGAGACATTTGGAGTTCCCATTGGTGTCTGTTTCCTTTGTCTTTCCTTACAAGGCTTATGCTTTTGAACTGAGTCATCCCCCAAAACTGGTACTGGTTCTATGACAGATAGTTCTGACTAAACCTTGTGTGTACCAACCCAAAAGCTGGGGAAGAAGAGAAGAATGCCCCCCATTGGTTCTTGTCACTGGGCAGAACATGGGGTGGGCTCAGTTTGTCCTGTGCAAAACATTTCCGCTTCATGCTGGCCACAGTAGACTGGGTTTGCTATACACTGTGATCTTTGATCGTGAAAGTGCATTGCTTCTGGTTACTTGTGGAGCTGCTCAGTGCTTTTAGGACACTGTGGGAGAAGCAGACTGGCTCTGAGCTGCTCAGCTGCCAGACACTGCCTCTGCATATTGGCACAGAAGAGGGGCTGAATTTCAGAGAACTGACAACATCTGAAAAGACAGGACCTTCGTGCAGACTAATGATCTTTAATTTGCTGTCTCTGGGGTACAACTGAATTTCTTGGCATTGTAGAAATAAATAAGTGGCTGGTGGCTGGCAGGAGAGGAATGTGAAAGAGAAACAGTATTTGTATACTAAATGGGTCAGATTATGAATCTTACATTGTTAAGGAAAAGAATGCTAATTTATCGTTTACTTTGATCTGTTACGAATAATAAACTCATTTATCTGGTTACCTTTCAGATCGTCTAAAAAATGACAAAGAACCAATGGTGTTAAAACTTAAGGACTGGCCACCAGGAGAAGATTTTAGAGATATGATGCCTTCCAGGTACCCTCATAAAGAGGGGAAAGTGGTTCACTCCTTGAACTGTTAGGATAAATTCTTTGAGGTAGTGAGAAAATAGTTTTAGGGCAATATGAAAAGTTTTTAGGGAAATATGAAAGGTCCATGGTTTTGTTGGTGGTGATTTTTTTCATTTGTAGTCTGTAATCTTCAGAGTGGTGCAGTTTAAATGAAGTAAAGAAGTCAGTGAATTTTAGAGCCAGCTGAAAGCACCACACACTTGCCATGGACATGCTGGCCACATGGAGACCAGGTGTAGGTGGCGGGGCAGGTCTGCAGACATTGTTCAGACCAGACAGGCCAGGGCTCAGAAGGAGCATTGTTAAATCGGTAGGTCGATTTTCCTGAGATGTTCCTGAAGCCTTGAAAAGGAGCCTGACAATTAATACATTATCCCTGAGTGTTCTTTTATCACGAAGTTGGTGCTCAAATCTTTTGCCTAATATACTCCAGATCATTTTGACACATTTGCATGGCAAGGAGAGATCTTTGTTCTTAACTACTACAGTTCTCATCTTACACATCAGCGATGGCTATCCATGTCTTCGTGATCACAGATACACTTGTCTCTTGGCTGCAAAAGAAAAAAAGTCACACAATAAAAATCAGAAAAGAAGCTTATTTTGTAAATTCTGGCTCTCATTCTAGATTTGATGACCTGATGGCTAACATCCCACTGCCTGAGTACACAAGGCGAGATGGCAAACTGAACTTGGCCTCTAAACTGCCAAGCTACTTTGTTCGGCCAGATCTCGGTCCTAAGATGTACAATGCTTACGGTAAGGAGAAGTGCCTAACTTGTAAAAATCATACTAAAAAAAAAAAAAAATCATACTAAATATTAACAAGTTGAAATGTTGAGAAAATTGATTTTAGGGAAAGGAAAAATGGAAAATAGCTAATATTTAACATAGCAGTTGCCTTCATTCCTTGGTCAGATGTTTATTTCCATTTCATAGTTGTAGGTATGGGGCATGTGAAACTTTGTATTTCTCTCTTTGTATTTCCCTCTCTGTTTTATATTGCAGAAATTTCATGAGTATTTAAGTCAGTCTACTAGCATTCTTTCAAGCTGTTTTAATATCTGATACACTCAAATGCAATGTTTTGCTTTGATGGGTAGAAGTTGCTACTGAACGTACCCTTTAAATTGGATTTCTATTGTTTGGATATGAAACTCGTCCAACAGGAAGATTGCTTGGGATAAAGATTGATTTCTGTATTTACCATTTGTCTTTTTGTCATTACTTTAGTCTTGGGGAGTTTCAGCATAGGGTCTCCTATTAGGATAAGATTAAAGTTGGCCATTTTGAAGGAATTATTTGCCAGTTTATTGTTGAATGAAATTCCACTTGTTTGAATCTTGCCGTGAACTTCATTTACTTCTTTAAAAATATTATTTGGCCATATTTTTCCAGTTCTCTTAGAAATTACTCCCTTGATTTTATTTCTTCCTCCCATAATTACCTCCATATCATCATAGACCAGAGGCAACCCTCCTCAAAAAAGGACAGTCCTTTGGTGGCCCAGCCAGTCCCGTTTCTGTCTTAGCTGTGTCAGTCTAGGGAACCCCATCAGCAGCATAGTTAGGGAACATTCTGAGAAGTGGGTGTCTGTGCTTAGAAGCTGCTATCTGAGTGCCCCAATAGCTCCGCCAGGGTAGGGTAGGAAACTGTGGGAGAGGATGTGTCGGGCAGAACTCTTCTTTCCCGTTAGCTCCTTCTTGGGTCTCAGCGAGCCCTGTGTGTGACACGGATCTGCAACGCATTTCCCATCCAAGTTCCCTTTCTGAACCCAGTCAAAGCCGCAGAGTGGGGAGCATCTTGGGCACAGTGGGGACCCACGGTCAGTGTTTGGCATGTGAAGGTGTGTGTCCACGGATGTTACCTAGTGATTATCTGAGTTTTATAGAAATCATGAAGGATATCCGAGATACTTTCAAAATTAAGTCCTGCTTGGTTTAAACGGCTCGGCTGCAGGTCTTTCCCTCCTAGACAGTAATAGGTAGGTGGCAGTGTTACTCTGTGAAAGCTTTTTCTCTGACAAAATTGTGCCCATCCAGAAGCAAGCAGTTAGAGGCTAGAAGAGAATGCTGAGATGATGTTCTTCAGATTCCTTATCGTAAACATTGAAGTCCATGGTATTTTGTCTCTGGGTGTTGTTTTTTGAGAATCCTTCCCCTCTGACCTTTTGCTCTTAAAATCTCGGTTCCGTTTGAGCTCAGCCCCCTCAGTTTAGAATCCCATTTGATTAATGTGCAGGAACCCAAGGCTGGACAGAGGCCAGTGCTGAGTAGGTGTCACTGTCTGCCTCATCCAGCGCTGCTCTGCTTTGCTCAGTGCCGCGCCGGCCAGACCCCAGGCAGCACGAGCGGCGGCTCTCAGAGCCGAGCTCCTCCCTCCGCGCCTCTTGGCGGCTGTGCTGTCTGCTGGCCTTACCCGAGCTCCTGCCTGAGGTGCCATCCTTCCCTTAGAGGGATTATTTACTGCATAGAGACGCTCCCCTGCATATCTTTGTTTTTAATCTGCTTTTACAGTGTCTGTAAGTAGAATTAACTTTTTTTGTATTCACTCATACTGTCATAATAAGTGTTTCATCCATTTGACTTGTGGCACATTAATGGCTTATTTTCTTACTAAGTTTTCATGTGCAAACATTTTCCAAGCACAGTGAAAATTTGAGAGTCTAGTGTAGCAACTCACCATACACTCGTCACCTAGGGAAATGGCTTTTGTCACTTATTGCTTCATTATCTCTTTCCTTGATATTTTTCCCTCAGATACTTCAAAGCACATCTCATATATCTCATGGTTCCACCCAATACCCAATGCTTTACCTACTCCTAGAGAGGGTGTTTCAGCAGGTGGGAAAGAAAGCAACGTATGACTGAGCTCTGGGACTCCGGTCCTGCACGGCTTGATGCAGCATGGCCTCCTAAGGACGGCCTCTTAAAACTGCAGCCCCTTGCAAGCTGGAGGGCTCAGGAGGGCCTTTTCAGAGGCTGCAGGCTGGAACCGGCCTCTGCTGACCTCGTAAGTCGTGCTTCTCTGTGCTACCCAGTTTGAGAAGCAGAATCCTGGTGTTAGGCCGTCCAGGGTGATACAGGGGCCAGCAGACTTCAGAGTGACTGCTGAGCAAGGTGAGGCTCCCGTGGGGAAGGGGTTAGGGACACACACTGCACATAGGAGGACCTCTCCCATGGCTCAGCGCACTGGGCAGGGCGGCTCCTCACACTGCACCCCAGGTAGTGTGTGTGAGCAGGGCACTCTCAGCAGACTCCTTTTCTGGAGTGGACCTTAGGTGCCCCCAATCCCTCCTAGGCTGTCACAACTGAAAGTCGAGCTTACCTGGTTAAAGAAATGTTCTTCCAACAAATTCCAGCTTCAGGAGTCTGCTTCACTGCTCCCTTTGTTACCTTTCAGTTCCTAGTGTCGGTGCCAGCACATTGGCCTTTTTTGTTGTTACTTTCAGTAATTTCACCCACATTGTTTTGGGTGTTCTCAGCAGAAAAATTCATGAAAGGTCCTGCATTGCTTATCAACAGTAGTTGCAGCATTGAGGATATATTTTATTTTTGTAATTCTGTATTTGAAAAGAGATTTTCTTTCAAAGTAGAAAGGATAAAAAGTTTGGTTCTCTTATTTCTGATGATTAAAGAGAAATTTGGTGATCAAGTATAAGGCCTGTGACAGCCTTTGTTGTCTTCAGTAGACCTCAGAGATTTCCTTTTTGCAGGGTTAATTACTCCAGAAGATCGGAAGTACGGGACCACAAATCTTCACTTAGACGTGTCTGACGCAGCTAACGTCATGGTGTATGTGGGAATTCCCAAAGGACAGTGTGAGCAAGAAGAAGGTACGAAGCTAGGACACAAGTGGGGCTTGCGGTCTGCACTAGGGCTTGTGGTCTGACACCTGCTTTCTTTCTCCAGAAGTCCTTAGAACCATCCAAGATGGAGATTCTGATGAACTCACAATAAAGCGATTTATTGAAGGAAAGGAGAAGCCAGGAGCCCTCTGGCATATATATGCAGCTAAAGACACGGAGAAGATAAGAGAATTCCTTAAAAAGGTGTGCTGCTTCCCCCGCGGCATGCGAGGAGGGTGCAAGAATAGCAGTTGTTATAAATGACTGCGTGTTGGGAGCCAACTGGCATGTCAGATGGGCTAGGCTGTGGTGGTTGCTAAGGAACAAAGATTTTGAAAGATTGGGATTGCACTTTTGAAAAGAGGACTTGTCTTTTGTGTCTGTTTTGCATTATAGTCTATTTAGAGATCTTTATTCTCTCTGTTCAAGTTAGGTCATCTACCATATATTTGTTTTATTGCCTTGAAAATCTGAGGACTTCAGATGTTCACCTTTCAGTCCTTGGCCTTGGCCCTGACTGGGTTACTAAGTTCTCTACTGACGTTGCTTCCTCTCTTTGGTGAGAGGTCCTGTTTGTGTCCTTAGCAAGGGATCACAGGGCTGGGGAAGACTCCAGGTTTCCCCTGTAGTTGGCAGTTTGCAGAGTACCGTGGAGAACTTTGGTTTCCCAGTTGCTCAGGGCCGCAGTCACCATTGCACCCGAGTATTCTTCAGTCATTTGGGAGGAATGGGTGTGAACGCCCCTTGCCCAATATCAGGCACCTGGTAGGTCTTTACCATGCAGTTGTCTGTCATTCTGACTAGGGATCATTTGACTGTTCTGGAACACTTGCTGGTCACCCTATTTATTGTTCACTCAGTAGTGTCCTTCAGAGAGTGTCCTCTCATGGTTCACTCAGTTGATGTGTCTGAGACCCTTTTTGGTTCTCTGCCAACAGGGATACTTAAATTGAAGTCAGCCCGACACGGGAAAGCTGTTTGGGGTAGGGGGCCCCTCACGAGGCCTCAGCATGTTGCTTACTTGCATGACATTCTGAATGTGTTCCAGGTATCAGAAGAGCAGGGTCAGGAAAACCCAGCAGACCATGACCCTATTCACGATCAGAGCTGGTATTTAGACCGAGCACTGAGGAAGCGTCTGCATCAAGAGTATGGAGTTCAAGGTTGGGCTATTGTACAGTTTCTTGGGGATGTGGTGTTTATCCCGGCAGGCGCTCCACATCAGGCAAGAACCGTCACTTTGTGTTCGTTCTCTTTCTAGTGTGAACTTTCGAGTATGTTACTGATGTGGCTTGTTGTTTTTCAGGTTCATAATTTATACAGCTGTATCAAAGTGGCTGAAGACTTTGTATCTCCAGAGCATGTAAAACACTGCTTCTGGCTTACTCAGGAATTCCGTTATCTGTCGCAGACTCATACCAATCATGAGGATAAATTGCAGGTAAAAATGGCACCAGGTCTCAGCTTTGGCTTTCTTGCTGCATGGCTACAGAGAGATGGGCCCTGTCACATTTGGGGCAGTGAGTTAATGAATGGCTTTATGTTTAGTTCTGCCACCTACTTAAGTGAAGAAGGAATAGGCCTAAAGGAAATCTCACCTTGGTTCAACCCTATTTAAACACTGTGTGGGTCTGGGTCCCAAGAGAAAAGCTTTAGTATAAAAATTGACAGGTGGAACTTCCAGTCCTGACGTGGCCGCCACAGCCAGTGCTCTGCGACAGGGCTTGACCTTTTGTTGCACTGTTCTCATGGAGCTCAGGTAGAGCAGAACTGAGTCTTTGCAATTAAAAAGGGGTAGCATTGTGAAAAACCCTAAATAATAAACTGTGGAGTATCATTTCATAGTTGGAGAAATGTAGAAACTCTGCAGAGCGGGGGAGTACCTTGGGACTTAACCTCACCCTGTACTCACCAGGGTCACGTGGCATCAGAACCCATAGAAGGGACAAAATGAGCTTTTAAGTTTTCTGAAGGGGGCATGGTTTTAAGTGTGTGTAAAATGCTGGTCTAAAAGGGCCCAGGTCCCTTTTTAATACTGGTATTTCATACAGATTATTGACTTTTTATTTTCTGAGAGAAGGTAATAAGATTAGGGGGTAGTGAGGTGTTTATTCTTTGTGATAGATTTTTGATTTAATGGTATAACCATCATTGCTCCTTCCTTCCTTTTAGGTGAAGAATGTTATCTATCATGCAGTAAAGGATGCAGTTGCTATGCTGAAAGCCAGTGAATCTAGTTTCGGGAAACCTTAATGCCCGCACATTGGAAGTGAATTGTTGGCAGCTGTTCAAACTCTTCAGGCAGGATTCCTGTGGACTTTGAGATTTCATGTTACCTCATCTTCCTTTTTAAAATATACCCGACTTGTGAGGGTACTCTGTCTAATGTATATTTCTAGTGTTTACAGACACTAAATGTGTATATGTAGTAACTATTTACAGAAACGCATCCTTAAACTGTGACTTCTCACCTAGTGCAGATCTTTTACCAAGCTGTAAAAACAAAACCTCATATCAGCTCTGGAACAATACCTGCAGTTACCTGCTGTCTGTTTGTACAGCTTAGTCAAATGAGGTTATAACTATTAGGAATCACTGCACAGTTGATTTGGGTTTTATTTTGTCTGTCTCAGTGCCCTCCCCACACCTGTTTGGGCTGGAAGAGCAATGGCGGAAGTGACAGCTAATGATGCAGTTCTCACTGCATTGCATAGAACTGGCACTCTATAGCGGAAATCAACTACTGTACAATTCTTGGGGTTTAACCATCTTTAGTTAAATGGAATTTTAATTTAAAAGAAGCTTTGCTAATTTTAAGTGTAAGCATTTTGCATTAAAATATTCATATAATATTTCATTTAGTTTATTGACATCCTGTGGCTATGAATTCAACACATCTTTTAGCAAATGCAGGTTTAAGAGATTGCTGTAGGAGCTTTTTTCAAAAGCAAAGTGAGTAAGCGCTGTAGTGATTTCTTAGTGATTCTTACAATGCTGACATGGAAAATTTTTCCCCAGATAGGCAGAAACTCTGTCATACTTTTTCAAAGAAACATCACCAACTAAATTTAGAAAGTAGAATTAACAAAAAAAGTAAAAACCAAATGGTGACTGGCTAGTCCTAAAAAGGTAAGAGATTAAATACCTTGTCTTCTGGTCCTTTGTAATATAAAAGAGTTTACCAAGAGGGAACATAGTTTAAGAACAATGGTACCTAAAATCATCTCTATGGAAAAGAAAAATTCATAGAGCAACCACAGCTGCAGTTTAAGAGGCATTTTGAAATCAAATGGGAGACAGACCCCAAGCACGGTACTGACCTGTGGGCTGAGGGTGGAGGTCAGGATCCCCATCTACTACCAGCCAAACCTTCAGTGGATGAGTTTTTGAAACTGGGAAAAGCTGTCCCTGAAATGTCTTTAGAAGTTCCTTTATTCAGATTTAGATCTAGAATCAAGAATAGGAAAACTGGGATACTCCTGGAGGTGACCACATTCAAGCTGGGCTTGAAAGGAGCCCACCCCAGAGATAATTATATAAAAGGACTGCTAGTCAAAAATCAAATGTAACAAGGAAGACAAAAAGTCACCAGCCAGGTGTGAAGGTTCAAGCCTGTAATCCCAGCATTCAGGATGAGTTTGAAGTCAGCCTGGATTGCAGGGCGAAATTTTGTCTCAGGAAACAACAAACCAAAAAGCCACCATAAATGAGAATCAGCCCAGACCTTCAATCTGTCATATGTGCAAAGTTTTCAGATTCTGGTATAACCTATTACATATTGTGAAATGTTTAAATGAATACAGAGATTATGTCTAAGGCAGTGTCAGAAATGACCAGGCTTGAAAAAAACAAAATCGAACTTTGGGAATGAAGTATGATAGTTAAAGTTAGAAATTCATCACACAAGATAAACAGCAGAAAAATGTTTGGTGAACTGAATGACTGGAAGAAATGGATGAAATGGCATGAAGAATGGGAAGCAAAGATGCTAACCTACAAGGAGGGTACAGGAAGTGCAGCAGCTGAAGAACTGGGGTGGGAAGATTTTTCAATACCGATGATATGTCATCAGTTTGAGGAAGCCCAACTAAAGAATGATAAATTTAAAAATGCACAGCTGTATGGTTTATGTAGTAATAATACCAAAACAGTTCCTAACTCTAAGTAGTCCAACTTACTTGTCACCTTGCTGCTGATAGTGTGAAATGACAGCCACTCAGGGAACACTACTTCAGATGTGGAATTTCGATCTGTTTGGGGGCAGGCAGTAGTACCTGGCAGATACGGTCCTGCAGTGCTGGTGAGGGGAGATGCCTGCCCTCTAAGTGTGCAGTGTTGCTGAGCCAGGATCTCTAGTTAGGTTAAGGTCTTAGAATATTTTCAATTTAAGATGAGTTTTCCAGAACGCAACCCCATCCTAAGTTGAAAAGCATCTGTAGGTTCTTAAAAGCTACCAAGGTAAGCTTGATGGCCCACAGCAGGGCTGGAGCGGCACACATGATCTTTGAAGAAGTGACAGAGTTGACAGTCATAACAACAGAAGTGAAGCATGGAAGCAGATGTGTCCTCAGTGTGGTGGCTCAAGCAGAAGTCTGTAGCTGGCTGAGTTAGTTTCCTGTTCTCTGTGTGCAGAGATCAGCCAAAGCAACATCTGAGAATAACTTTAGGAAAAGATTCCACAGCATGTGAGAAAAAAATGGTATAAAAGGAAAATTCTAAACTCTAGATAAATTAAACAGAAGTAGTGTAAAAGTAAATATTTTAGATTAGCTTCCTATCAGAGTGAAACAGGGTTACCACATAACCCAGTAGTTCTATGTGCATATCTAAAAGAACTGAAAGCAGGTTCAAACACTTGTACTCAGTGTTTCCAGCAGCGTTATGCACAATGGCCAAACTGCGCTGGAAGCAACCCAGTGTCCACCGGCAGATTGTGGGTAAACAACATGCGTGGCATATATGTACATGTAAAGGAATATTATTCAGCCTTTAAAAGGCAATAAATTCTGACACATTCTACAACATGGACGAATCTTGAACAAATTATAGTAAACCAGATATAAAAGGATAAATAGTGCATAATTTCATGTAATGAGGTACCTAGAATAATCTGATGCATG
Organism: Hydrochoerus hydrochaeris; assembly: GCA_004027455.1. Lineage (NCBI taxonomy): Eukaryota > Metazoa > Chordata > Mammalia > Rodentia > Hydrochaeridae > Hydrochoerus > Hydrochoerus hydrochaeris. Next base: position 225,883 of record PVLA01001472.1, on the reverse strand, counting down.
AAGACAAGAAGTGGAGTGATAGTTACCAGGGGCTGGAAGGAGGAATGGGAGTTAGTGTCTCAGGTAATTTATTTTTAATGATGAAAAAGTTGAAATGGATAATCAAGATGGATGCAAAACATTGTGAAGGTACTGAATTGTTCACATAAAGTGATAAAAATGGTAAGTTTTGAGTACATTTTACCACTATAAAAAATAATTCTATTTAGGGAAAGCTTTTGAAGTTGAATGAGAAAAGTACCAATTTAAACAGACATAACACTAAAGCTAATAACCAGAATCTACATTCTCACACGTGGATTATTCACCCAGAAAGATCATATACTGGCCCAAAATTTAATAGTGAATTTACAAAGACTGTATAAATTTGTATTATGTTCTTAGGATAACAAGAACTATTAAAAAAATCTTCAAATGTTGTAGTAAAGTAAAATTAATTACATCTATCAAAAGATGAGGATGCAAAATAGGTATTTGGAAGAGAATAAAACACATCAAAAATGGTGGGATTCAGCTTGTAACAGGTGCTTAGGAAGTTATAGCTTTAAATCATTTGCAAGAAAAGGATTAAATTTGCACCTCCAAACCCAATATAAAAGTGTAGTAGGAAATAGAGCAGTAATGATAACAGAAAAATACTAAAAAGACAGCTACAGATTCCTTGAAAAAGGTTAAAATGGTTAAGTCTTTGATAAGGCTAAGAAAAAAGTGACTTCAGAGTCTGTGGACATTCAAATAAGGAAATACTGTGAAGTCCTGCTAGTACAGTTGATAACTTGGAGAAATTATTTGAAAAACAAAGGAAGTAGCATAAGAAAATACACATAATTGTAGGTCTGTTAAAGAAATTGAATTCATAATTGAGAATCTGCCGGACCCACATTTTCAGTGATGAAGTGCTATCAAACATGAAAGCAATAAATAGAACCACTATTACATAGTTTTTCTCAGACATGAAGAGGAAACATTGCCCAACACTTGCGGAAATTATCAGCCTTAATACTGTAACCAGAAACTGCTAGGACATTGCAAAGGATTTACAGGCTAATAGCTTTCATTAATACAAAAACCCAGAAACATTAAGGATTATATACACAGTAAATGGATAATGTGACCATGGGGGCTGTATCCCAGGAACACAAGACCAGGTCCACATGAAAACCAAGTCCAGGCATTTCACTAACAGAATCAAGGAGAAGATTTCAGTAAAAACCTTTGAAATAATCGTTCATAGTAAGTTCTCAAGAAGCTAGATACGATAGTGCATTCATGAAACACTACTTAAGACAGCATATAGAAACAGAATATCCAAATGCTAGCAATAAAACATACCGGTTAAAATACCAAAAACTGTCATGTTCCTAGGAACCCAGTACAGTGAAAAATAAGCACAACTCCTACACTGAAAACTACAAGATAAGGCTGAAAAAAATGAAAGACTGGAGAATTGTACCTCCTGGTTGAAACACTCATTTAGATGTTGATTTTCCCTAGATTGGGTCTACAGTAGAAACATACTCTCTTCTGCATGTTGTGATTGAGACACTTTTAGATTATCTTAATGAGTTAGTTAACAGTGCTTCCTTTCAAACCAAAACTGACCATTTAGAAAGACCTGGATTCCTTAAGTTCAAAAGCCATCTCGGTACAAAAGTGTAGATATAGCCATTGCAATGAGTAATAGGCTCTCTTTGTCCCAGGAGTTACAAAGACACCAGAATCCATAAAAATGTGGCAGGCTACCTTTTCCCCTTGTAAGTAGGATACAATGCTTGTGGAATGTGCATGAAGAAATGCTTAGAGGAACTATGTTCCTTAGCCTTATAGCACTTAGTAAAAAAGACTGGAAAGGGGCCAAAATTTTTAAATCAAGGTATAAAAACCTCACAGTACAGAAAAGCAGTTATTATAATAGCAGAATTTAATAGGAATGATTAACAAAATCAAAGGCTGACTGTATGAGTCCATTTTCTATTATTAGGATAAACATCTTAAGGTGGGTACTTCATAAAGAAAATAGGTTTGACTGACCATTTGGAGGTAATTAGTCCAAATGGGGCAGCCCCAGCTGCTTGGCTTGGTAAGGGCTTCCTGGCAGATGGTGTCACAAAGGTAGTAGCACATGAAAGAGGGAAAAATCATGGGAAGTCAGAAAGACTCAGGAGTCAGGCAGTCTTTTGTGGCAACTGGCTCAAGAAAACTCACTGCAAGACCAGCATTAGACCCTCCTGAGACCAGTGCCCCTAATAACCTTGCACCAGGCCCTGCCTCTTAGCATTCTGTTGCCTTCCAGTACCATTTTCTATCACAAACTGAGAGACAAACTATCCAAATCATTGCACTGACTTTGAAAAAAAAACAGGCAAACTTCTGTCAAGACCTATGAAGAAAAAAGACATAAATATTAAGAATAAAATACAAGTATAAATATAGATATTTAATATCCTAAGTGAATCTTGGACAATTGTACAAAGATAACAGAACTGACAGTGTGAACAAATACTACTAAAGGAATTAAGTTGTTAGTCAAAAATCTTGGCACTACCCATAATCCCGAAAAGGTACCAGGCACAGACAGTTTTACAAGTGATTTTGCACCACAGTTAGCAAACAATCCTTTATGAAAGTCACAAGGATAGAAAACAGGAAATATGCTTTTAGTAATGTTAGTTTACTTGATAACAAAATCTGAGGACATTACCAAAAAAAAAAAACTGCAGGCAAATATTATTTATACTTGCAAAAATCTTATATGACATACTGGCAGATTCAAATGCAACAATGTATTAAAATGTTACAACAAAAAAAGAAGTGCAAGAACAGTTTATTAAAAGTAAAATAATCTTTAGTAAAATCTAACATTTTTACTGTTTTAAAGTATATGTGACAAAATGTTTTAAATATTGCAAGTATAAAATTAAGTGTGCCAGTATATTCAACTATTTTGTGTAAACATCATTAGTATCCATTTCTAAAATTTTCATCACCCCAAACAGAAAATCTCTTCCCACTAGGTTTAAGTCCCTTTTTGTCTCTATTTGGCCCCTGGTTGCCTCTAATCTTTCCTTCCTTTTTCTTCTTTTTAAATATGGCTTTGTGTTGTGTCATTTCAGCCTTCAAGGCTCACATTAACGTTTACCATAGTACTGGATTCCTTAGCTTTTTTGCAGGAAGTCTTACTTTCCCCATTCTTCTTGAAGGACAATTTTGCCAGTATGGAACTCAACATTTTTTTTCCCTTTCAGCATGTTAAATGTTGTCCCACTGCCTTCTAACCTCCGTGGTTTGTGATCAGAAAGTGTGTGTCACTCTTACTGAGGATCCCTTGTGGATGGTGAGTCATTTCTCCTTGCTCCTCTAAAGATTGTCTTTGTCTTCTGCTTCCAGTGATTTGATATCAAGCGTCTTAATGTGGATCCATTTCAGTTCATTTTGGTCTGTTAGGGATTTGAACTTATTCAGTGAATTTTCTCAGATTTGGGAGGTATTTAGTAATTTTTCAAATGTTTTTGTCTTTTTCTGCCTTCTGGGATTGCCATGATGCATATACCTGTGAGCTTGATAATTTTCCCAAAATTACTTAAGCTGTGTTTGCTTTTCTTCATTTATCCTTGCTCTGTTTCAGATTGTTTTTCACTTATTCTGTTTTCAAGTTCTCTGAGTTTTCTTCTGCCTCTTCACATCTCCTGTTGAACACACCTCTGTGGTTCACTAGGACTACTGTTCATTTCAACTGTAAAAGCTCCATGTGACATCATGTTATAATTTGCCTCTTTATTTTCTCATTTTGTTCATTGTGTTTCTCTGGTTTCTTTTAGTTTATTTTCCATGACTTTCTTTTAATCTTCCCATCTTTAAAGCAATTATTTAACTGTACTCTTTCCCTCCAGGTAGGTTCATTTTTTAAATTATTTTTAATAGGTCTCCAGTGTTTTCAAGCAGTGCCTGCTGCTTTTCTGCCCAGTGCATTATGAGTTAGGCAAACAGAGAGGTTGGTTGCTTCTGTATTAGTTCTCCAAACAGATTAAGGCAGGCAAACCCAATAATTGTGAGTGAGGTCTACTTTGTTTTTTGGGGAGTCAGAGACCATGGTCCCACACTGAGAATGTGGGCTGCCACTGGAAGCTTCCAAGCTGGGCGGGAGGTGGGGAAAGGAAATAAAAGTGCCCAAAACTGAAATTTTAAAGTTTCCTTCTTCTTAATTCAACATTTGCTTGGTTGCTATAAACTTTGTTTTCCAGAGTTCTAAAAACTGGATTCTAACAGTTTCTGGTTGTCTTTTCCAGGTTTCTGTGGAGGGATGGGTGTGTGGACTGTCTGCTTCACCATTGTGCTGAAATTATTCTGTCAATACATTTCTGAATTATAATTATGTGAAGAGAACTTTCTTACCCTAAAAAAAGTTACTTCCCTACTGTGGCATTTCTAAACCTGAGTTAGTGACTGAAGGGTATCAATTCTGCTCTTTCAAAAGAAGATTATCTTGATCAAATAATTTGAAGAGTGTATGAAGAGACTCTGGAAAGCTGTAAGGAAACCTGTTTTATGTTATTTTAATCAAGCATTTTCCAAGCATATCTCACTGTTAGATCCTTTCTAACTGGCAATATAGTTTGGCATTTAAAGAGCACTTGTCATTAGGTTAAAATAAGAAAAAAATGGTCTCAGTTCTTCAAAGCTTCAACATTATGCTTTTTTATAGCTGTCACGACTCTAATTCGGAGGCACAGGGTAGATGTGATCAGTGCTATTTGAGAATTAATACCAGTCCCTTTCGCCTCAGAAATTCCAAGGTAAACATCTGGAAATATACAAGGGTGGCAAAGGCCATGTGAGCTGCACAGCTAGTGGTAAGCGCCCAGGAAGGCATCTTTGCTGGAAGACATGGGAACAGCGGGGAGGAGGCAGGTCCCAGGTGACCTCTGCAGGCAGGAAAGTGCTTTTTAAAAGAGCAGGTTTGGAAACAAGATGAATGGTACAGCACTTAGTGAATGGTTTTATGGGGAAGCAGGTAGATCCTAGGTGAACAGGAAGGAGAGTGGTTGGTGGAAGCTGGTGCTGCTGCTGCCTGCACAATTTGAGCACCTAAGAACAGAGGAAAATTTCTATTGCAGCTCTGCACAGTCTTTTTGCCTTCCGGACTGTAGACTCTTCCTTGTAGGGCTAAAATAGAATCTGACACACTTTGTCTCCAAATAACCAACAAAGCGTATGAGGGGAGAAAAGAACACACCACATAAATAATGAGCCAGTTTTACTCTCTTTAGTCTGAAAGAAGGAATAGAGGAAAAAATGACCTGTTCAAAAACTAAAACCAACTCTTAGGTTTAGATCATTTTATTTGTATGATTAGACTGTGTCATTATTTATCTGGTTGGCCAACCATCCATGTGGATAAAGCTTGACTATCCAAATAAATAAAAAATGCTCACGGCTTATGGGCTACCTGTATTCCAATATCATTCTGGGAAGAAACTAGCTGTATTAATATCATAAAACTATTATGTCATTTTCAATATGTCAGCTTTTCTACTAGATCTCTATATTCAGGGCAAACTCAATAAATACCCCAGAAAGTTACTTTATGTATCTTAACAAATTGATTCTAAAGTTTGTAAGAGGTAAAAAGACCCAGAATATCCAGAATAATATTGAAAGAGAACAAAGTCAAAGGGGTGACACTACCTAGCTTCAAGAACTATAAACATACAGTCATTAAGACACTGGTGTTGCAGCACTTGGGGGGCTGAGGCAGGGGGATTGCTGCGATTGCAAGGCCAGCCTGAACTGCATAGTAAAACCTTGTCTCAAAAAGAACAAGAACAAAAAGATACTGGTATTGGTGAAAGAACAGACAAATCAATCTAGTAGAACAGGTAAGCCCAGAAATGGGCCCACACAAATGCAGTCACAACTGACCTGTGACAAATGAATAAATTCAATACAATAGAGAAAACACAGCCTTTTCAACAAATGCTGAACTAGTCATCCACATGCAAAAATACAAATTTATACAACTTTAACATCTTTCATAAAAATTAACTCAAAATGGATTATAGACTGTGATTAGTTTCCCGTCACTACAACAAAATACACAACACCCACAACTTAAAAGAGGGAAGGTTTCAAAAAAAAGAAGGGGGGGCTGGGGATTTAGCTCAGTGGCATAAGCACCTGCCTTGCAAGCGCTGGGTCATGAGTTCCATCCCCAGCACGAAAAAAAAAAAAAAGGTTTATTTTAGCTCACAGTCTTTAGAGCAGTTGGTCCATGGCTGCTGGCTCCAAGCCAAGAAGGGCGCGGCGGGGAGAGACTGGGGGAACCAGGGAGAAGTTTACACCCTCCAGGTCATACCCAGTGACTGACTCCAATCAGCCTCCACCTCCTACCAGCACATTTGGCCCCAAATCTGTTCGTGGGTTAATCTACTGGTAAGTACAGCACCCCCATGGTCCAACCACCTTACAAAAGTCCCACCTCTACATACATGAGACTTGTGGGGACAGTTTAGGTTAAAACTGTAACACAGATCTAAATGTAAAACATTAACTCCTAGAAAATAATATAGGAGAAAACCTAGATGACCTTGGGTTTGGTAATGTCTCTAAATGTAACACCAAAGACAGAATGCTTGAAAGAAATAGCTGATAAGCCAGATTTCAATAAAGATAAAACTTCTACTCTGAGACAATGTCAAGAGAATAAGAAGACAAACCAGAGATTGGTGCAACGTGTTTGTAAAAGATCTACCTGACAAATGATTGCTACTCAATATTCACAAAGGAAATTTAAAATTCAATAATCATAAAACAACCTAAGTTTAAAAGAAAATGAACAAAAGACCTGAATCAGTGAAGATAACACAGATGACAAGTGTATGAGTAGATGTTCAGCATTATATATCATTAGAGAATTGCAAACTAAAACAATTGAGATACCTGAACACAACACTGGCAAAGGTGTAGAGCAACGGGGACTCTCACTCATTACTGCATGGAACATAAAGGTACAGCTACTTTGGAAGACAGAAGACACTTTGGCAGCCTTGTAAAACTAGACATATGCTTATCACACAGAAAAGCAGCTGAGTTCCTTGGTATTCATCCAAGTGAACTAAAACTTATGTCCACACAAAAACCTGCAATGGTATTTATAGCAGCTTTTTTCATAATTTCCCAAAGCTTTCAAGAGCAACCTAGATATTCTTCAGTAGGTGAACAGATAAACTACCATACATCCAGACAATGGAATATTAATTCAGTATCTAAAAAACTACTACTAAGTTATGAACAGATATGAGGAACCTTAAATATGTATTGCTGAGTTAAACCAGCCAGAAAAGACTGCACACTATGATCTTAGTGATACAACATTCTAGAGAAGATCAAACTATTCAGACAGTAAAAAGGTCAGTGGCTACCAGAGAATTAGGGGACAGGAAGGCTGAACAAGTAGTGTGCAGAGGATTTTAAAGGCATTGAACCATTGGGCATGATACCATACTGTTACAGCCACTGTTCGTGAGTGCACAAGAATAGTGACTCTTGCCATAAACTGTGGACTCAGCGCGATGACGCCACATCCATGTGGAGGTAGCAGTTGTGGCAAATGTCCCACTCTGATGGGGATGCTGACAGTGGCAAATGCTATGCATGTATTGGGAAAGGGAGTGTATGGGAAATCTCTACTTTCTCCTTAATTTTGCTGCGAGCCTAAAAACATATTTAAAACAAAAACAGTGATGCCCTGCACCTGGGATCAGTGGTAAAGGGCAAGTACTCTGCATTTAGGACCCATTTTGTACTGAGACTAGAAGGCCCCACTGCAGCAACAGCTGCCATCAGGACTTCTCCACGATTGCACCAGCCCTCCCGATGGGGCCTGGACTTTTTTCCTGCCTGGCTTAGTGCATGCAGGAGTTGGGTCGGGGATCCAGGGCCAAACCCCACATCTTCCGCTTCCTAAGCATGACTGAAGATACGTCACCTCAGTAAGCTGAGTGGTTTTCTTCACTTGTGATATGAGACCACGTGTGTCAGAGTTCTATAAACCATCAAACACATACAAAAATAAAGTGCTACTGTGGAATTATTTAAAAATGTATTTAAGGTGCAAGTGCAGGTTAGGACGCATGAACACACCTTACCTCTCACCGGTCGGCTCTGACTTTAAGGAGGCACCAATGGGTCGGCCCATGGCCTACACACAAGACAAGCATGCTAAAGCAGGCAGGCAACGAGAGGTGAGAGAGCCTCACCCCAAATCTGTCTGTTCGGCATGCAACTTGAAATGGGATGGGAGGGATCAGAGCTGCAAAGACTTCCATCTATAACCAGTCACCCAGCCGTCAGGACAAAGGGCACAATTCCCAGTGTCCTCTGGCTAGAAAGATGACGAAACGCAGAAAAGTAGCTCCTACACCACGTCTGCGCAGGCTGGAGAGCAGCCATCCCAGCACAGAAGCCTCTTCGGATGAGTTTCCAAGGCCCATATGCCTGGCTACAGCCCCTGCTCTTTTCCCAAGGCCAACACAGGGAGTCTGGGACAGCAATACCTCGAGAGATTACTGCACATGAAAGTCTACAATGGCACTAAATGGTAAAGCAGAAATTTATTAAAATCCATTTATACAGTGTTTTACAGGTCCCCCCCAAATGCAGAGTCCTCAACATTCAGGCAACTCTGTTCTTAGAACTGCTTCCGTTTCTCTGCTTTTCCCCAGTAAGATATTTCTGTTTATATTCCTGAAAATGATGCATTTAATCACACCACCTTCATAAGAACAATCCCTTTGAGATTCCAAAACCTTGCAGAGAGTGAAGAGAGATAAGCAGAGAACCTTCTCCCAAATGCAATGCCTCATGACAGGTGTAGTGCAAGAGATACAGGATGTGGCCACTCTTCCGAGGTGCTCGAGTGCCGGCAAAGAGCGGGGCCCTAGCTGCGGAGTGTGGCCAGCCGGGACTGCATGGCCTCCAGGGCCTCTTCTTCCTCTTCATCCTCAGAGGCGGCCATTGCTCCTGAAGGTTCAGGCTCTGGGAGGGCATCGGTCACTTTACTGGGTGCTTTGCCCAAGGCTCCTGAACAGAATGAGAAAGAACAGGTTAACAACACAGTGGTGAAGGGAGTGCTCCCTCAATCCTCCCTATCTTTTATTCCTGGGAGAACCTGACAAGATACAAAGACAGAGGAGCTGGGGGTTTAGCTCAGCGGCGTAAGTGCCTGCTTGGCAAATGGGAGGTCGTGAGTTCGATGCCCAGCACCAAAAAAAAAAAAAAAAAAAAGATACAAAGTCAGGCAGGGAACAAGCTGTTTTGGTGGCATTTTGCTCACAAGGATACGGGCACATAGCAACCTGTCACAATATCCAAGTTATAATAAATATTTTTGAGGCAGGGTTCTCACTGTTACCCAGGCTGCTCTTGAACTCCTGGGCCTAAGGAATCCTTCTGCCTCAGCCTTCTGAGTAGCTGGACTGTAGGCGTGTGCTATCACAGCAGGCTCAAAGTCATAGCACATAATGGTAAGGACTTTAAGGATCTTGATTCTGCCGGTCATGGTGGCACATGCCTGCAATCCCAGCTACCTGGGAAACTGAGGAAGTCTGAGCCCAGGAGGTCAGGACCAGACAACATAGGAAGACCCCATCTCTGAAACAAAAAAGAGGACTCTGAGGTTCCCAAATTCCTAAATACTGCTGATAATTTAATTTTAATCTATGAATAAAACATTGCTTTTCAACCTTTACAAAAAATACTTTTGGAATACCTTTTCTTTAACAAATAAAAATTAAATTCTATCATTTTTATTAACATGTTAATGACAGGGCCATAATTCATATTCTCATGCCGGCAGCTTAAACCACTGGTGGTACAAAAGCAGTCCCTCTGGGCTGCTATTTATTATTATTACTATTATTATTGTTATTACACAAAAGTGTATATAAGGCTTTTTTCATATAATATACTTTTGACATCTTTCCATGTCAATGAATATAATTCTGTGTATTGGCTACAAAGTTTACTACTAAAATACACATAGCACAATTAATTCAACCAATATTCTAGTATTAGGCATTTATGTTGTTTCAAAAAGTGTAGCATTAGAGATAATGCTACTATAGACATCCTTGAGTCCTTCAGGACACCTTCATTTATTAGAGCAAATGACTGGTAGAAGTCAATCTGCTAGCACAAGGGCTTTTGATAGCTTCTGCCAACTGCTTTCAAGAAAGTCCCAATGGCAGTACACAAAAATAATACTCCCCCCATCATGATGGAAACTTTAGAAGATGGCTACACTGTACTTATATTTTAAGAAATAACTTGCACATTCTAAAGTTTGAAAATGAAGGAGAATTACAGCCTAAAACATAAAGTAACTGGCTATTTCAGTAAATGCAGAAATAAGGGCCCACAAAAGGAAGAAGGTGGATGAATCTAGTCATACCTGCTGTAATTTCAAAGAGGATTTTGTCAATTTCCATCTCAGCTTCTTCTTCCATTTCTTCTTGATCATCCATGCTTTCAAAAGTGTCCTCTAACATCTCTTCTATGATCCCAGCCTACACACAGAATAAATGTCACTTCCACTGACTATAAATATGTTTACTGCAGACATTCCTGCACACCAGTGAGAAGGAGCTCCAGTCTCTCCAAGTCCAGCCCACCCTTTTCAGGATGGCAGCCAAGATGAGCGGCCAAAGGGACACTGGATACTGCCCTCTTCAAAAAGACCAGGCCACAAGACACGGCCCTCAGAATTCAGCACTAAGGTTGGGGAAGACACGAATCTAGCACAGTACCCTATTCCTCTCATTCTGAGACATTTCCTCCTAATCAAAAGGAACAATAAAGTCACATTCATGGTCACCCAGGTGGATCCCTAAGGCCTAGCTCGTGTAAGTAAAAGGTTCAGTACATATTTATTAGAAGAGTCCAACGATAATAACCTTTCACATTCTTAAGGTAGTAGTTAGCATTCACTTATTTATTCATTTAGTCAGCAAGCATTCATCAAACTCCTTCTCTTTGCTCCATAGGGCAGGCACTGGGGCTAACTGCAATCACCAAGATCAAGTCCCTGCTTGTGAGGAGTGGGCCCCACGGGAGGCTTTGTGTGCGCCCAGGGATGCACCACAGATGCACTCACTAGGTCTTATACTGGATTTCTGTCAGTCTTCAGGAACTGCTTTGCAGTATGACCATCCCTGTTCTAAAAACAGCTTTCCCTACTACATGAGTTAAAATGAGCAGGGCGGAAGTCCTCCGAGGAGAATCCAGTTCTAGATGAATCATCATCACCAGCCTGGATACACACACACTACCTTAAAGAACACACTTTAAAGGCCAGGCCCTGATCCTGAGGCTGGCAGGCACTCGTGCACTTTCTACGTGGTTCTCCATCTCTCTCTCCCTTCCTCCCTCTCCCGTCTCTTTTTGAGACAGGATCTCTCTATGTACCCTGGGCTGGCTCTAAACTTGTGATTCTCTTGCTTTAGCCTCCCAAGTGCTGGAATTAAAGGCTTTTGCTGCCATCTTCCTGACCCTGTTCCCACCCAACTGCTGGGGAATTCTCATTCCAGAGGTCTGGGCCCTGGGCTTTTATGTTACTTTTCTCTTCTACTGGTTTTCTTCTGAAGCCCCTCTCTCCCATGCCCCGTATCCTCTTTAATAATTCAAATTTTCAGATGAAATTCCCTGCAGGGAGAGGATTTCTGCACACTAGAAGGTGAGGTATACACTTCCGGTTGTCAGGCCCCGGGTTCAAAGCATGGACCACCACCTGTGCCAAGAAGTCCTTCCCACTTCCTCTCTGGCCACTCACAGTCAAGGTCAGACACACCTGTGCGCCAGCTCATCCCTATCAACCCAGTTGAGCTCAGTAAGTTGCCTGTCAGCTCGGAGACTCAGTTTCCTTTTGTGTAGAAAGGGGATAAAAATACCTACACTTCCAGGGTGGCTGAGGGAACTGGACAGGACTGACCGTTCACGGTGCCATTAGCCACAGGGCTCAGTGACAGTGCCTCTGTATCCCTGTCCGAACGCCATTAATATCGATCCCTGCCAGACCCTGATCCTGAGGTGGGCAGTATTTGTGCACTTTTTACTTGGTTCTCGGTTGCTCCCTTTTTTTTGGTGGTGGTCAAGGGCAGGATCTCACTACATAGCCCAGACTGGCTTTGGTCTGGTGACCATCCTATTTGAACCACCCATGTGCTTAAACTATAGGTGTGTGCTACCACATCTGGTTTCACTCTCCCTTTTTTTAGTTTTTTTTCAATTTACAATGGGTCAAATTACAACCTACCTGGCCAAGTGTAACCTGCTGCCTGTTTTTGTAAAGAAAGTATTGTGGGAACACAGTCATGTTCACTTGTTTAAGTATTACCTAGGGCTGATTTTACACTATTGGGCAGAGTTGTGTGATCATGACAGACATACAGGCCACAGAGCATAAAAGTACTTATTCTCTAGCATTTTACACAACGTGTTTGCCAATCCCTGGTCTAGACTGACCTTTCTGGCCAGTTTCACTCACATGCCCCGGGAACAGCATGGAACCGAGGTTTCTTTTGTCTCCTGGCTTGTATGAGACGAGCACCTGCAAACCTATCTCCTTGAGTCCTAAATGATCATTCCCTGGGGTCCCAACCCCTCCCAGCTCTGGGTGTATATGTAGGAACACGTCGTGGTCCCTCCCAGCCCAGCCTCTGCCATGCTCTAGATGAAAATTATTTCAGCCAGAGTTAACAGCTGCCTCCCATTTTCAAAGCCTCTTCACTCAGCAGCCGGTCTTTCCGCTCCCGCTCACCCCTCCCCAGCCCCCCCACCTGCTGAGAGGGATGCTCAGTGGTTTGGAAGTACAGGGCTAGCCCAGGTCACCTTCATCATCTCTTTGGACAGCTCCCGCATGGTGGCCTGGATTTCTGGGATCTTCACGAGACTCTGCATGGCCTTCATTACTTCTGTGCTCTTCTGTAGGGACCCGGCCACTCGCAGGACCGCTGAAAGGGAAAGGATTGCTCAGTGGGCCAAAATAAGGAGAGACCCCAGCTGTGAGCCACTCCAACACCAGGGAGCGGGAGCGGCGCGTTCCGAACCTAGCAATGCACCTTCAAAATATGCCTTTGTGCTAGAAAGAAAAGAGACTGATTTTTCTAAATTGTGTGTCACTCTGGCTACTGCTGTTTGAAGTCTCTGAGCATCCACAGCAATGAGCTGTCTGGATCGTGGCCTGGGCCTGTGGCTGACCTTTAGGGAAAGAAGACCACTCAGTAACTGACACCCAGGAACAAGAATCATGAATGGGAACACATGGCTCTCAACCTTATAAGGGCCACACTAGAAAAGAAGCCTTTGGCTATCCAAGCAGAGCTCAGTAAGCCTTTCAGCCAACAGCTGCAGACACAGTGCCTGTGCCTGCTCAACAAGCTGGGGAAAGGTGGTCCAGCTAAATTCTGCTCACCTGAAGTCTTCTGCCCAGGTAGCACTGCGGGTTCACAGTGGGAGCACTGGATGCTGCCCTACCCCAGCTGGAGCCCTGCTTTAGCCGACCCTGGCTGAGTGGCAAGCCCAGGTCATCATGACTGGTGAAGCATGGCCTCCGGCCCTGCCCTCTGTGCAGCTGAGCAGCAATTCCAGACACCGCACCCAGCCTTGGAGCCTGGTATGGTTTAGATCTAAAATGTTTCCCCAAAACCTCATGCATTCAGAGGCAGGGCTTCCCCAGTGTGACTGGGTGATGGAGCCACCAGAGCTAACCTGCTCTCAGGAAGTCGAGCGGGCTGCAGGTGGTCACAGGGGTGTAACCTGGAAGGGCATGTTCTGATCCCTGGCTATGCTCCTGTTTCCTGGCTGCCATAGGGTTGAACAGCTTTCCTTTACTACTCTTCCCACTGGGCCATTTCTGCCTTGGACTCAGCTGACCAAGGACTGGAGCTGTGAGACATTAAAATAAGTCTCTCCTTTTTAAGTTGCAGGTGTCAGGTATTGTGTCTCAGCAATGATCAAGTGACTAAGAGTCCATCATATGTCCTGGCCCAACTACAGCTTCCAAGCAACAACAGCACAGAGCCAGGAAAGACGGGCTGCAGTGCAGAGCCCAGCCAGATGCCTAAACAGCAGGGTCCTGCCAGTCTCTCAGTGAACCACACGGTACAGCCAGCAATACGCTATTCAACCGCAGAGCACAGAGTGACCCGGTCCAACTGAAGAACCCAACGACTGCCAGTGCTGCTGCTACCAGCCAGTCGCCCAGGAGCTCCAGCTAAACTGCACAGGCCTATCACTACCAAAGACTGGCAGGAAGTGGCCATCTTCTAAAATGCTCAGGCATCAACATAAGGACAAAAGAAACATGAGAAATGAGGGAAACATACCACTGCCAAAACCAAAAGAAACAAAGCCCCAGGAACAGAACTAGAAGAAATGGAGATCTGGTAAGTGACTGACAACAAATTCAGACACATCCTCATAGAACTCAGAGACCTGTAAGAAAGTGTGGATAGAAAAATTACATGAAATTTAGACAATAGTTAATGAACAAATGAAAAGTTTGACACAGAAACAACAACAATAAAAAGAAACCCTAAAGGGAAAAAATACAATAAAAACACTGAAAAATTCATCAAAAAGCTTCAAGAGCAGATTTGATCAAGCATAAGAAAGAAATCAGTAAGCCCAAAGACAGAGCATTTGAAATTATTTACTCAGAAGAGAAAAACAATAAAAAAGAATGCACAAGTCTTTTGGAAACTATGGGACAACATCAAGTGAATGAACCTTTGCATAATAGGAATTTCAAAGGACAGAAAAAAAAGGTCTAGAAAGCATATTTCATGAAAAAAAAATGGCTTAAATTTCCCCAAGTCTGGGAAAACATGACAACATTTAAGTATAGAAAGCTCAGAGGTCACTAATTAAATTCACCCCAAAGAGTAGTTCATGAAGACACAGAAAGGATACTTAAAGCAGGAAGGAGTAAGAAACATTACATTAAAGGGAGCTTCAGTGCTGCTCTCGAAGGATTTCTCAGCAGACACCTGCCAGACAAGAGAAAAGAGGATGTATTCAAAGACCAAGGGGTGGGGGGCCCTGCCCACCACGAATACTTTACCTGGCAAAAGCATCCTTCAGAAATGAGGCAAAACTCCTAAACAAAAGCTAAGGGAGGTAAAGCCCTGCTTTACAGAACTGCTAAAGGAGATTCATTAAGCTTAAATTGAAGGCTAATTAATAACAAAACACATGAAAATAAAAAAACTTAATGGTAAACTCTGTTACCTGTAGCATGAATGAATCTATAGGACATTGCACTAGGGAAATAAGGCAGACACAAAAGGCAGATGCTGTATGCTCTAACTCAGTATGTAAAATCTAATGAATTCAGGAGCGTGGAAACAGAAAATGAGGGGTCTGACAATTTCCAAAAGTGTGGAGAGGGAAGAAATGGGGAGTTTTTGATCATTGGATACCAACTTTCAGAAAGAGGAGGAGCTGTTTTTGAGATCTACTGCAGCAAGATGACCACAGTCACTACTTGGCTACAGCCAAGACCCTTGAGTTGCCTCTGCCCTTTGGCTATTGACAATAATGCAAGGATTATCGTTGGAAACTGCACGTTCGAGTCTCTGCTTTCAGTTCCTGTGGGTATGAAGTGCAATTGCTGGATCACAGGGTAATTCTATTCCTGCCCCACCTCCTCTCCCTCAGTCAAAACACACTCATCATCTGTCTTTTCTTGCAAGAAGCTGCTGTCAGTAAGCTGTCACCTGCAACGCATGTAACCATGACAGCTTATTAATAGCCAACAAGGCCTACCATATTTCCCCTCCTCAGAGCATCTGCATTTTAATAGAACATCTTAAGGGAAAGGAATGACTTTCAGAAGGCAGCCACAGGCTAGGGTTGGGACAGGGCACACTCAGGGCCAAGAGGAACAAAGACTTCTCAGGAATTCTGAGTACACTATTCCCGGTTTTCTCTTCTTCCACTCCTCAGAATACAAACTCTTCCCTTCGGCCGTCTCCCCAGGCCCTGTCCTGTTATCCTTTCTGCTGATTTAATCTCCCAAGAAGAAGCACTCCACTGTAAATCTTCTCAACCCCCTCTCTGGGCCCCTCCCTCACTGTGTGTAGTGCTGGGGAACAGGGAGAACTAAACAGGGTCTCACAGAGCCAGTGTAGTCAGCCCCAGCAATCTCCTTCCTGCCTTAGGTCTGTTTCCCTCAGGGGGTTTCAGTGTCTTTTATTAACAGCACAGAGCATCTCAGGCCCGTTTCACCAAGTCCCCCTTACAGGCACTGTCAGTGTCCCTGCTCCTACTTCCTCCTAATGAGGTCACCCTATCAGGACCCACACGGTGACCCCCAGAGCCCCCCACCTCGCATCATATGGCAGCAGTCTCCCCGCATCGGCGGTCTGCACCCACCTTGTGCCAGGGCTCACCACAGCCTATGGCACGGAATTACATCCCTCAGCTGAACTCTCAGAACTTCACTCCAACTCACCTTTGCAGCCTTCGCTCCCACCACTCCCCTGAATGTACCTGTCACATGCTTCCTGACACAGCCTGAAACATTTCACCTGCGCCTCTGTGCTCTCATCCCTCTACTCAGATGCCTCCCTCTTTCTCCTTTCCTGTGAGCTTCGACACCCTGCATCTCCACTGTCACTACAGCACGGCTCTCTCTGACTTGGCTTGACAACCGTTGTCTCCTAACATTTTTAAAAACTCACCTGGTCCCCCTAGCCCCCCGCCCCCTTTCCTCAGTGGTCCAGCCTCCCGGTGCTGCGAAGCGCTGCTCTCTGTGACCCCACACCTGCGCCCACGCAGGCTGGAATCCCGCACAGGGACTGGACAGCTCGAGCTCCTCATGATTTCCTCAGCGCCTCAGAGGAGCTCCTTGATTCTGCACTTCCCTTTTATCATCTCCTGGTGTGTATATCTGTTTGTGATTATAAATATCCATTTACTGGATCATTAAATTTTTTATTTGGTTTCTTATTAAGTTTATTTGATTATGTGCTTTCCACCCCTCACCCAGAGGGCAGTGACTCAGCCTGTAACCTTCACAGTTTCAGTCCCAGTGTCAAAGTGTCTGGCATATCATAAGGACTAAAAGATTTAGTTATTTTACTAGTTGATAAATTCAAGTGTTCTTCATAGCTCAGTCCATCACCTGAAAAGGTGGGTACTTAGGAAGCCTACACTTAATCGAGCCTCTCTGGCCTCTTCCCTCCCTCCTTCTTTCTGTCTTTTCTCCCTCTGTTTACCCTTTTTGTTTGTTTGTTGAGATAGCCTCATTACAAAGGTCAGGCTGGCCTTGAACTCACTGTGTAGCCAGGCAGGCCTTGACCTTGAGGTTATCCTCCTGCCTCAGCCTCTAGAGTGCTGGGATTACAAGAATATGTCACCAGCTTCCTCTACCCCTTTCTCAGAAAGTGAGGAGAGGGAAACGGAAGAAGGGGCCAACTGGGAGAAGGTACTCTGGGAAAGGACAGAAGACTGTCATTGCTGCGTCAATGAAACAGGATTGGGATGAACATTGTTTTTAAAAAAAGATAAAAAAATTTTCTTAGAAATAAAAATTAAGGTAGCCAAAGTAAATAATTCAAGAGAAGAAATGGAAAATAAAATTGAAGGAATATCTCAGCAAGTAGAACACAGACAAAACTGATGATGATAATGATGGTAATACTTAAAACCTACATATAGCATTACAATGTGCCAGGCAATGAACTAAGCGTTAAAACTACCCTACAAGGAAGGAACTATTATTATCCTCAAAATGGAAAATAAAAAAGATAAGAAAATTAAAGGATTAGTCTGGGAAATTCAGCAACTCACTGAGACCTTCTGCTTTCAGAAGAAACAGTGAATGATGGACAGGAAATCACAGGTAACATCCAAGAAGGGAAGGAGGCAAGTACTCGAAATGAAAAGGTCCCCCAAGGAAAAGGACAGAACTCTTCTCCTGGAGAAATCTGTGTGGAAATACAGGTTGAATTCCCAGGGAGAAGCACAGGAACAAGATAGGTAGGTCAGCCAGGTAGAACTTTTCAAAGTGCATATGGTTGAGCCTAAAAGATCTTACACAGGTTTTTGGCCACAAGTTGGACTCCTCGAAGCCAATGTACTCCTTGAAAAATCACTAGCCTCTAAATAAGCAACGTGACAAAATAGGCTACAATCCCACGTAAGAGTCAATGACTTAACAGAGACTCTTCTTCCATTCCAGCTGATAAAGAAGTTAACAAGTGCTGGAAACACCTATCCTTTGCCCTCAAAGCAAAATGTTTGTTATCTGTTTTTAAATAAAAAACCATAAAAATCTAAGATATATAACTGTATCTGTGACATAACATTATTTTTCCCTTCATATTATAATACATGACATGCATCTATGCACAGATATATACAACTTGGTTTCTTGTACAGTGGTGAAGGCAAAGATACAGTAAAGAATTATGAACTACTGCTGCAAAAATAAAAACACAGTGTTAGTAATTTAATGTTCAAACTGGCAGCGCTCTGAAAGCTGAAATTGTCAGACAACGAGAAATTAGTAAATAAATGACACAATTTTCATTATACTCAGAATATTAAAAAGATGTGCTTGCATTTAATAAAATTATTTGCACTGCTTCATCAGGTATTCTTATGAGAAACTCGTTTTTCCCCTTCATTGTGAGTATATGGCAGTGAAGAGCACGGGAACTCTAAGCACATTTGCGTCTGCTATCTTGTCTGGTCAAGTTCCAGCAGTTTTCCCTCACTGCTTTTTGCACATCGAGCACAAATATTGATTAATGACAAAGGCAAAAAGTATCTTAGTGTTATTAGGAAAATAGTTCGACTTTGTAGATTCCCCTGAAAGGGACTTAGCACTTTTAGGTACCCCATTTACTATTCTAGGTAGAACATATGCAAAACCACTGCATCCCAATATAAGTCTAACGAGTTTTGACACTACAAGTAGAGAAGAGATCAAAATTACACATACATTAGCAAAGACTGCACTCCCATAATAACCACAGGAATGAGTGACACTTCCGCTAAGAAGTCTATATAATCATCCACAGACGTCATATAAACTAACAGCAAAATCCCTTCGTTAGAGGATTCTGCTTACACTTACTCTATTAAGGTGTAGAGTACAGAAGAACAATTATCATCATTTGAACATGTTAGCATGTTTATTGCTTTTGCAAATATGAACTGAGCCAGTGATTTGGAGACAGGTGTCAGTGCACTGCACATACAAGGTTTCTGAATCTAATGAGAAGAGACAACTTACAAGTTAAAAATAATTGAACAAGTTAATTTCAGATGCTGATAAGAGGTATGAGGAAATTAAAGGGGATGGCTGATAAAAATGGGATGGGGGCACTTAGGGGGTCTCACTGAATGCCTGACATCTGAACTGAGACTTGAGTGACAAGGACAAATAACCCATTCAGAGAGGCAAGCGGGGAATGGGAAGGTTCTGTCACAGGAGTGAGCTCTGCCAGTCCTGGGAATACAAAGGCCAGTGTGGATGGATGTAGAACAGAAAGGGGAAAAGTTTAAGATGAGGTCAGAGCACTTGTCTTAGAGATCAGAGCAAGAATTTGACTTCACATCTAAACACAAGGAGAAGGGCACAGTGTTTTAAGTAGAACACTATAATTCCGTATTTATTCATGTACGGAAGATCATTTGAGTGCTGTGTGAGGTGCACTGCAGCTGAAGGAGTACACAAAGCCGGAAAACAAGAGACTCCCGTAGTCCAGGCAGGAGACAATGCAAGCTTGAACCACAGCGGCACAACTTGAAAAACTGTCAAAATTTCTACAATGAGTAAAATATGAAGAAAGAGTGACAGGGCTATAAAAGAAAGGAAGAACATTAGAGATTAGTACTAGTTTTTTGGCTTAAAGTAATCAGGTAGAATGGTGGTTCTATTTATAAACATGAGAAGACTGGAAGAGGAACAAAGCAAGAGTTTTGCAGATGAATGTTACCTTAAGACATCTGAGTGGAGATGCCAACAATTTACTGACAGTAATATAAGAATAACTATAATTTGCATAGGCACAAGACCCCAACTAAAACAGCATAAAGAAAAAAACCCACGACATACTTATCATTCCAGTACCCTGACAGGCAGAGCCAGGAGGGTTGCAAATTTGAGCCGAATGTGGGCAACTCAATAGGTTTAGCAAGACCCTCTCAAAATTCAGAAAAACAAAACAAAAACCAGCCTCAGATGTAGCTTAATGTAAAGGTCAATGGTTCAATTCCCAGTATAAATGTATGTACATATGTATTTCTTTATACTTATATACAGACAGACAGACCTGAATCCATTCTCCCTACTCAAGGAAACCCATACTGCTAACAGCACTGACATCAGCATACAGAGTGATGGTCGAGGAAAGTGCCACTTTACCAAGCTGGTTCTTCATCCCCATGAGCACGGAGTTCATGTGTGCCTTGGATGCGTACAGCTTGCTCACGGCCTTCCTCGACCTGACCACCTCCTTGGCCAGAATCACGCAAACATCCTTCTGGCCCTTCTTGGCAGCATCTTTCACGGACCGTTTCACTTTCTCTTCTTCTCTCTGGATATCTACATTTCAACACCAAAAGTCAAGAGTAAGTCAGACTTCGTAGAACCCCAATCTCTTTACTGTGATCTAAATGTATCTACTAAGTAGGAAAACATTAGAAGATACAAATAAAATAAAAATATTTAACATGGGGAGCAATCATTATTTCCAGAAACATCAAAGTAGTTCCAGAGTGAAAAAGAAAGTCATAATCCTATAACATTTGACAAAATTTCAAAAACAATTTTTGTGAACCCATTCCATTCTAAACTTTATTGCTACTGGTACTAAGGAGCTTTAAAAATGCATTCTAGAGTTCTAATAAGTGGCATTCTCACAATGAAATGAACATAATCTGTGTTTAATCAATAAATTTATAAAAAAACTGCAACTTAAGGTGCAAATTAAGCCTAAATGCATTAGAAGTATTGTATCACCATCAACTACAAGTAAAATATGTGAGGACTACATGCTGCATGGTCAACAGGATTTTTTTTTAATTTTAAAAACTGTAATAAAATACTTACAACAAAATTTACCATCATTCTTTTTTTCTTTTCTTTTTTTCTTATGGTACTGGAGATTGAAT
The DNA here is from genome assembly GCA_004027455.1 of Hydrochoerus hydrochaeris. Taxonomy (NCBI): domain Eukaryota; kingdom Metazoa; phylum Chordata; class Mammalia; order Rodentia; family Hydrochaeridae; genus Hydrochoerus; species Hydrochoerus hydrochaeris. Next base: position 204,703 of record PVLA01001472.1, on the reverse strand, counting down.
CTAGGTCCCCACATGTGCTCCACCACTGAGATTCAACCTCAGACCCTTTTAAGACAGTGATGCTAAGCTGTACGAGCTGGCCTCACACTCATAATCCTTCTGCCTCAGCCTCCCAACTAGCTGGAATTGCAGGCATGCACCACCATGTATTGCTCACTCACTGTTACATGTGCAATTCAGTGATATTAAACACATTCATATTACTGTGTGTTTTCACTACCATTCATCTTTAGTTCAGTGAGTCCACCAAGCTCTTTCTTGTAGTCACATTCCATGTGCTACAGTACACAAAGTGTCTCCAGGTAGAAAGCAAGGCCATTTTAGGGCTGTTTCACTTCCCTCAAGAATCACAATCCTATAAAGCCCTGTCTTCAATCCCCAGCAAGAAAAAAGAAGAAAATTTCTATTATATTTAGAAATGTATATTCCTCAATTTACAGTCATGTTAATATGCTAACAAAGTAATGAAAGAGTTGTATCCTTTATGCACAATTTATTCAGTCTGACCTCCACAAAACATATTTCTTTATTAAACTCCATAAAAGACATTTCTTTATTTAGAAGGAAGAAATTTCTTTGATACTTACAAAAGTTTCTTTTAATTTATTACCTTTCTTATATTGATTATAGAACTAGAAAGCAAAGTAATTAGGACAATTATAATTAATGTGGGAATAAGGTACAATATAGAAGCTGTTTATTTTTAATGAATAAAAGGTTGCAGAATATAAGGCATAGAAAGATAATGTACCTCTTATTTGTCTGTCAACAACTCTCATTTCTTTTCTTATCTTCAAGGACCATTCATTAACCTGGGAAAAAATTTAAGAAAAGTAATTATAAGAGAAGTCATTGCTTGATCAACCTGAAAAAACTTTGCATTGGGAGAGACAAGATGGCCGATCAGTGAGCAACAAAATACAAAGCCTCCCAGGAGAAACAACTCATACACCAGAATAAAACACCCTGGAGAGACCCAGACAGAGGGAGATGGATCCTCAACACAGGAAGAAATTAAAACATAAAAAAGCTTGTCAAATACTTCAGGACTACAACTAAAACAGCTGAAAATTATGGGACACAGCATTTTCACAGTGACCTGCCAAGTGTGCACCAGCTTGAATCCACGCTGGCTGGCAGAGCCACTCAAACTCGTTCCCGCTGCCGCTAACAGGTTGCACAGCAGCGCTAAAGTCGGGGGTTGGTGAGCCCAACAAAGAGTGGAGCCAGCAAAGGGACCTTCATTAATCCACAGTCAGTGCTGGGAATGAGACCCCCCCACACACACATGGGAAGGGTGCGACCAAATGGGCGACATGTTGGAATCGGGCTGGAGGAGCCTGAACTGGGAGCGACAGTGACTTCAGTTGGTTCTCCCTCCCCAGAGCAGATTTGTGGGATTTGCTTAGACTGGGCCACGCCCTGGCCGGAACCCACTGAGCATTCCCAAATCGATTCCCTGCGCCTAGCACGCACTGACTGGGTGAAAGGCCCCTGAAGTTTGGTTGGCCCAGTGGGGAGGAGCAGGCATACGTAGCCCCTGCTTACACCTCAGTGAGGAGCAGCCAGGAGAGGGCAGAGTTCCCTCACCAGCGTGCTTCGGAGGAACCGAGGCCAACAGGAAAGGGGGCTGGGACTTACACTGTAACCTGTGTGGAGGAAGCCAAGGCCATGACAGGAGAGAGAGGCAGGAGGAGGCCCCCAGCCCAGAACCCTGAGAACACTGAACCAGGAGAAGGAAAAACAAGGGAGACTGAGGGCGGCAAACACACAACATCAGACATGGCTTCAATGGACATTAAGAGATATCTTCGGGACCATGTAGACGACCTCAAAACTGAAATATTAAATCAGGTAAAGCAGAATATGAGTAGAGTAATAGGAGAAATGCTCTCAGGAAGCATCTCTAAGACAGAAGCATCTTCAGACAGAAGAAGGGAGGAACAAAAAAAAAGGAGAGAAACATTCGATAAAGAATATAAAGAAAATATAGAACACATGAAGCAGATTCAAAGAGACTATCAGGAAATTAAAAACTCCATTGAAAGCTGGCAAAACTCCTTAAAAGAAACTAAGGATAGACTATCAAAACTTGAAGACAAGTTGGCAGTGTGTGATCATGAAAGGAAAGATCTCTTAAAAATAACAGGAAACAGGCAGTAACAATAAAAAGGCTAGAAGATGACAAGAGAATCTACAATTTAAGAATAAGAAATGTGAACAAAGAAGCAGGAATACATATAGGCAAGTTGCAAAGGCTATTCACGGAAATAATTAAGGAAAACTTCCCAAGCATAGGAAAAGAAAAGACATTCAGTTGTGTGAGGCATACAGAACTCCAGCCACCTACAATCAAAACAGATCTACACCCAGACATATAATAATCAAGATGCTAGAAATTCAATATAAAAACAGAATACTAAAAGCCATCAAGGAAAAGAAACAGATTACCTATAAAGGAAAGCCCATTAGAATCACAGCTGACTTCTCAACACAGACCATCAGATCAAGAGGAGCTTGTAGTGAAGTATTCAAAGCCCTGAAAGAAAATAACCTCCAGCCCAGATTGATGTACCCTGAAAAACTGTCACTAGAAATTAATGGAGAAATAAGATGCTTCTATGACAAAGAGGAACTGGGGCAATTTGTGACCACCAATCCAACCTTACAGAGAATACTGAAGGACATTCTAGAGAGAAAGAAAAAAAAATACCAGGATTTTAGGAACAGTGGCAGAAAGGCCTCAATGAGTGAGGCAGGCAGTAGAATGAAGGAGAAAAGTAGACAAACAAAGGCAGGAAAATAGCATGGCAGAAATGAGGCAGAGAAGGATAACTAGAAACTCTAACATAGATGGCCTTGATACGCTATATTGTTAATAGTGCACCAGGATTTAAAACCCACATTACTCACACTACTCTGCTTAGATGTATTATATTCTGTTCCAGTCATTCTACCTGTACTAGATTTGAGGGCACAGACAGTAATCCCGAAAATAACAGGATATAGTATGGTAATCATTCTTAATTTCCTATTAACTTAATCTAAAGCTCTGTAAAACCTACACTGTTTTACCATAATTGATTGTAATCGAATCTGGTTTGTTGGATCACGGTTTTGTATTGATAGCTTTTATTCAAAGCTGTTATGATTGATAGTATCAAGTCTGAGAGTATAGGCAACTGCACTTAAGATGACAAGATCCACTAGAATATCCACTATGATTTGATTATTACCTGCCTTTGAAGTTTTATACTGTCTACAATGTTTTATTTTTACTACTATTATTATTTACTGCTATACTCAATTATACCGCTATAGTCAATTATGCCTGATGATATAGACATTCTATTGAAGATGATAAGAAATAACACAGTAATCATTGTAGATCATCTTGTACTATGGTTTTATACAACTTTTGGTTTCATGTTTTTATAGGAATTTGTTTTGTTTTGTCTTGCTGAGTTTTGTTTTTCCCTCTAATACAGAAAGTATAGAAATACATGCAGAGATTCATGCATGCGTAGATGTTTACACTCTCACTGTTTGAATATCTACTTTGTATGCTTTAATTTTGTAACTTGAGCAACTATTTCTAAGAGGACAATATGTAATTTATCAACTAGTGATTTCTTACTGTTTATCTTCTTTTCTTGAAATTCTGTAATATTTCTACCTTTTTCCTGTTTTTTTTTTCTCTTTAAATTAGAAAGAAAAGATTTTAACTTTTATAAAGTCCAATTTATCGCTGAGGGTTTAGCTCAGTGGTGTAAGCGCCTCCTTGGCCAAGTGTGAGGTCATGAGTCTGCTCTCCAGTACAAAAAAAAAGTCCAATTTATCTAAAGAACTTGTTTTCTAAATTTGTTCTTAATTATCACTTAAATATTACTTTGGGGAGGCCTTCCCTGACCGACAGAATAAGTTAAAGCTCCCACGTATAAATACACAGAACCTGTCCCCTCTCCCTTTTTCACAATACTCATACTTATTAGCATAAGCTCCAGCAGGTCAGACACCTTTTCTTATTTATCAAGTCCTTGCATAATGCCTGGCACCAAGATACTCAATTTCAGTCATATGTAACACTTATGTAACAAAGATCTCTATAAACTTTCTATGTATATGCTTAAGTGTCAGAGAGTAAGTTTTATAAAATCTGTCAAAAAGAAAAATTCTTTTTAAACTTATGAAATCAAAAGAAAAACTTACCTAAGAGAAATGAGAAAAACCAAATGTGTGTAGTCACATTTGCCCCAGACCAGTGCTTCTCAACCTGAACTACACATAAAAGTAACCTGGGAAATTGTTTAAAATACCAATTTCACTAGACTGGGGATGGGACTGAAAATCTCTCCAGCTAATTCTAATGCTGTTAGAGTTAAGAAATACAGTCCCAGACAGAGAGCTTCAGAAAATGTATCAAACAAGTCTCTTAAGTATAAAGATGACTACTGTTAAAAACCTGGGGGGCGGGGGACCTTGCTTAAAACAGATGGAAGGAAATTCAACAAATATTTACCTAGTGTCAACATAATAAAAGAAAGGTATTTACCCCATAAGGAGGACATAATGTATACAGTATAAATAAATGTATATAGTAAATTAGATAACACCTTACGAAAATAATAAGGAACCCACAGAAAGTTTCATACTATCAAAACATATCCTTTATTCTAAATGTCTGTCACTCACAGACAGTCTGCTATATGCCAGGCAAAGTAGGCAAGGGAAAATAAAACCAGCAATAAGAAGAACTGAGACAACTGGTACAACATATGGAAAACAAAATGACTGAATTACTGTTCTATCTTTCACAGAATTTAATTCCAGACTGATTGAAATAAAAACACAGGATGCAAAACTGTTATTTTAAGAAGACGGTGTGGGAACGCATATTTTTGATTTTAGGTTACAAAAAGATTTCTAAAGATACAAAAGCAATAACCATAAAGGAAAAAGCTGATTTTGAATTAATTAATTAAGTTTTATAACACTAGGTGATAAATCCCTCCTTTTCACTAAGTTGTTAAATTGCCCAGGTTGGACATGAATTTATGATCTTCCTGCCTCTGCCTGCCCAAGTGCTGGGATTACATCCATGTGCCACCATGCCCTGCTTGATATTTTTATTTATACTGAAATTAAGAATCTTTATTTGCCATAAAACTATAATTAAAGAGATGCCTAAGATCCTAGCAATTGGGAGGCTCAGACAAGAGGACTGGTTTCAGTTCGAGATCAGCCTGGGCCACACAGTAAATTCAATGCCACCTTGAATTACAGAGGGAGACCCTGTTGCAAAAGAAAAAAGTCGCAAATTGAGAGATGCTTGTAACCACATAAATGGTAATAAATAAAAGGTATTAACAAAGACTTTGTATCCAAGACATATAAAAATTTCTTATAAAAGTAAGTGTCTTTTTAAAATGAATCCGGCTGTGCTTGGTGGTTCATGGTTTTAATCCTAGTGTGTAAGAAGCTGAGGCAGAAGAACTGCCAAGAGTTCAAGGTCAGCGTAGGGCTACATAGAATTCAAGGCCAGACTGAACAATATAGCAAGATCTTGTCTTAAAAAAAAAAAGAAACAAAAAAGAATTCTGAGCACCGTGTATGAAAAACTGCAAGACAATTTCAGTTTCTGGATGATGTCATTTTCTACCAAAGATAACTTACATTTGCTTCTGCCAAACATCTAGCGTAAGTGGGTTGGCATTTGATTCTCAATTAACATTTTTTTTGAGACAGGATTTCTATGTAATCCAGGCTGGCTCTGAACTCTCTATGCAGCACATGTTGGCCTCAAATTCATGATCCTCCTGCCTCACCTTCCAGATCTTAATCCAAAGAGTGAGAGAGACTGCCTGCAACTGGGCTTCAGCATTTGTGAAAGCCAGTGTATTTCCAGCTCACTATTACTGCTAGAGTGTATCCTTTCAGCATCTCAAACAAAAGCCCTAGATATTGACTGGAGTCGCTTATCCTTGATGTGTCAGGAAATCTGGTTTTTTAACTCCCCAGTCACAGGGTCTGGCAAAAGCTCTACTTAAATTCTCAGTTTCTCAGTCACTGCACCAGAAATTCAGAAGATCTCTTTAGGGGGAAAGTGGTCTCAAATGATTGAGTTCCTATAAATAAGCTCCCTCTTTTTCTAGAATCTTGATTTTCTAGAATCTATCTTGGTAGCTCTCAACAATTTCAAACAGTTCTGCCAGTTATTTTTGGCAGAAGGGTTGGTGTGATATAATAGTTTACCATCCCTTTTATGACTTTCTAAAAAATACATGATAGTAAAAGACACATCACCATTAATTTCTCTCAAAGGACTCCCCTCCTGTTTTGAACTTATTTATCCCATCATTCTTGCCACTTTATGAAGCAGTTCTGGAAGCCCTCTTTCCTGATTATCTTTAGTTGTGCTGTTAGGGCTGCCTTAATGCACTGAACTGATTCAAACTATTTACCTTTCACTGTCACTTTGACTTTGGAGAAGAGCCACAAGTCACACTGTGCCAGATCTGGTGAATACAGTGGATGAAGACACAACATGTTTTTATTTGACAGAAATTATTGTCAATGTTTTGAATCAATTCAAGAAATGGAGGCAGCCATTAAAAGACACTCTGGAAAGTGGACCTCCAGAACTGCTTCAGAAACTGAAAAGAATGATAGGATAAGTATGTTCAAAGTGAGGCACAAGCAGCCATGCGTGGTGGCGCACTCCTGTAATCCCAGCACTGGGGAGGCAGTCAGGAGGATCATTGCAAGTTCAAGGCCAGCCTGGGTTACAAAATGAGTTCAAGGCCAGCCTGAACTACATAGTGAGACCCTATCTCAAAAAGATTAAAAAAAAAAAAAGTGAGGGACAAGCATTGAGGTAGATTAATGCCAGTGTATCTTTTACTGTAATACATTTTTAATTTAAATATTGACCAATTTTTTTAATCAAACCTTGTATTTCCTAGTTCTGCTCCATAAAAAGGCCTAAATGCAGGGACACTCCAGTAACAAGAAACATGAGCCCACAATTTTAGTTTCTAAATAGTACTGCTATTATAAGAAACCAGTGCACTTTGAAGAAATAGCTGATTTCAGAGCCAAGGCTGAAGGATATTTACAAATGATGGCAAGATATATTATGATAGAAAGCAAGGAAACACTCAAAAACCAGTAAGATTATGTGGCCTGTAATACAGTCTGATCAAATTTATAAGCACCATATTCTAGCATCAAAGAGAGTAACAGAAGGGACTATAAGATACCAAATACATAAAAATCTGTGAATCCAAAATGGTGCTAATGAGAAGTGGATAGAAAAAGTCTTTCACCTCAAGAAAGTTACTGTACTAATTCAGAAAACCCTGAAACAACACAAAGTTGATTCAGAAAAGGGAAACCAACAGAAAATATTTTTGTGAAAGGTTAATGAGGAACTTCACATTCACAAGATACCAAAGCCACTACCTTTCAGATTGCTTTCTAAGGGCTGGGGACTTAGCTTAGCAGCAAAAGCACCTGCTTTGCAAGCATGCAGTCATGAGTTCAATCCCCAGTCTCTTAAAAAAAAAAAAAGAATAGTAAAGAAGAGAGCTGGGGATAAAACTCAGTTGTGGAGCACACACTTACCCTGTGTGAGACTTAGTGTGATACCCAGCACTACATTAAAAAATAAAGAAAGAACAATCTGACATTACCAGATTGCTTTCTAGAAGTGGTAAAAGAAAAATTCCGTAGGCCAGTGAAATTTAGTAGAGTTTGAGCAAAGCAAAAACAAAAACTAATTCTGAATCAGGTAGCTCCCAGAACCACATGAAATTCTAAAAACTCCAACCAACAGTATGGTAAGACAGCATTTACAGAAAAATGGAGGTGGAACACAGAAAATAATTTACTTGTGTATAGCTTAGTCAACCACTTTGGTTACAACTTAACTAGTTAACTGACTACCAGGCATCCTGCGGCCAACCAAAGCTCAGTACTTCGATTAAATTATATTGGTTTGGCTGGGTATGGTGGTGCACACCTGTAATCCCAGCACTCATGAGGCTGAGGTGGGAGTGTTGCTGTGAGTTTGAGGCCAGTCTGGACTACATAGCAAGACCCTACCTCAAAAATAATAAAAAATTAGTTTGGTCCATTGGGTCCAGTGTAAGCATGCAGTCCAAATCCATGGCCTCCCACATAATTGTATTTAACAGCAATAAAAGGAAAACATAACAACACAGAGCTCTAACTGTCAATAATCTCAAATACAAAGCACAGTCTTTCACTGGCTCTTTACCTAAAAACATTTTAAAAGACATATTGGGAATACTTGGGGAAATTTAAGTATGGACTGGGGAGTCAATGATATTAAGAAATTTTTGTTAGTATGTAGGAGAAATTCCAAATTTTCTAGAGATACGATGTGAAATGTGGTATAAGGTGTCATCTACAATGTGCTTCAAATGACTCATCTTAAAAGCATCAATCAAATAATGGAAAAATGCTATCAACATTTGAATTTTGGAAATATATATAGTACACATATATCATGAAAAATGTATACACATTTCAACAGTTTGCCATACAAATAATGTCTGAAAGCTAATGGCCATTACTTTTGAGTACCTTTTACAATTATAGAAACTGAAGGTAACTTGTATGAATCTCATAATGTCTCAATAAATTTAGTATTAAAATATTTATGCAAGTTTTTCCTTTTTCATGCATACAGTTTTTTATGGACTCTATCTGTGTGTGTTCATCATTTACTGTAGTATGAATATGTGTCCTCCAAAATTCTGTGTTCAAATCTCAAATCCCTAAGTGATGAAATGAGGCAGTAGTCTTTGGGGAGGTGATTAGGTGTGTAAGGAACAGAAGTAGTGTCCTTATAATAGAGGCTCCCTTGCCAATGTGTAAGTGCACCTTGAAAAGCTTCAACATTATGCTGGCCAAGTAGATAATACAGAAGAAAAATATAGTGTATATTTTTGCTAAGGACATAAAGTAAAGAGAAAAATACTCTTCAGGACATATCTGTCTCAAGTTTTCTCCTTAACTATTCAAAATTGAGCTCTTTGGCTCATTTTCTTTCACTATCACCAGTGCCCTGAAATGTACTGTTCTTAATTCTCTCAATCTCAGTTCATAGCACTGCCATTCAAAAACATGAATAGATTTAACTGGGGGTGGGGTTAAAGAAAAGCCAAGAATCATCCCTGCACTTTCACACACAGTAGATCAGCACACTGACTATATTGAAATGATCCTAAAACTCACCCTATCCACTCCATTCCTTCATAATCTTAACACCCATATCATCTCTTACCTGTGCCACTAAATGACCTTCCTATCCAAGTTTTTCCCCTCAAATTTATGCTCCAAACCATTGTTCTTAATGCTTCTCATCCTTAGGTCTTTGTTAATCTCTCCTTTGTCTTTCTCTCAAATTTTACATCTTAAAATTATCATTCCTCCTGCATCCCACTCAGTGAGAAGAGCATTTCATCTTCCAATCATTCTGAACTTTTTTTCCTGGTTCCTCTAGTCTATGTTCTATACACATATACACATAAAGTTCACTCTCCTTACAAAATCTCCCTTTGCCTACTCTAATATCCATCCCCCCACCTGGTTAATGTCTTTTATGGCAAGGCCCAAGTATGCTATATTAGCTTTTCCACCCTGGAACAAAATACCTGACATATATAACTTAAAGGAGGAAAAGTTTGTTTTGGCTCATGGTTTTAGAGTGTTCAGTCCATGATCAGCAGAAATGGCATAGTTAAAGGGCCTGGCAGAGGAAACTTTCTCAACCCATAGTAGCCAGGAAGCAGAGAAAGCAAGATGACCACTAAAGGTAAGCCCCTGTGACCTAACTCTTCCAACTGGGACCAAACTCCTAACAGCACATTCAACTATAAACTAATCAATGAATTAATCCACTAATGAGTATAGTACCCCTATAATCCAATCACTTCCAAAAGCCCCACCTCTGACCACAAGACTTTTGGTGGACATTTTAGACCTAAACTGAAACACCCTGCTTGACCAGCCCTTCTTCCCAAATTAGTCACTCTCTACTGTGACATCACAGACCTTGTTCATATTACTTTTCTTATCTTCGTATTTGTTCACATGTTGGTCTCCTCTAGTAAACTTTGTATTCTTTGAAATTATTATCCAATGACTTATTTTTGTTAACGTGGTCCCAACATAATGAATATGAAAATATCTCAGTGAATGTCTGTTGCATGAATTAAGGAAAAGAAGACTTACCATTTTACTTGGTTCATACAGCACAAACCATTTAGCAGAACCTCAAATCCAGAGAAGACTGTTGGGTAGAACTTTATGTCTTTGTGGTTTCTACTCCAAAACAATTACAGTTTTCTAAATGTACTATAAGGCACCCTAAACTTCAGCATAAAGCTGGCCTAGAATTAACTTGGACCCTTTAAAACACAATAGGTTACACTACTGAGATGTTCTCATCAAAGTGCCTGAGATGTCTGCAGCTAAGACCTCAGTCTGTAAAGACTCCTGATATAGCTAATGTTTCCCAGTATTTCTTGAAACACTGCTCATTACAACTACTTGACCTTTACGCTTATTTAACTTTCTTTTGACACACATCATTCAACATTTATTTAGCTTCTATTCTATGATGGGAATATCACCCATAATGTATCTCACTTGCTTGGTCTGACTTGTCACTATGGTCCAGATGATAGCAAGTTCAACAATCGTCATAGCATGACACAGCAACACCTGGCGAGCGTAAAGCACTTAGTCAATTTCCATTTCTTTTTAATCCCTCTTCCCTCTCTAATATTATTATTTTTTAAAATTTCCTTTAGCTTCTTTTATGAAGTTGAACATTTTCTCTTTCAACCTGTTAAAAACAATGCCAAACATTACTGTTTTTTTTGGGTTTTTTTGAGACAGAGTCTTACTGTGTAGTTCAGACTGGCTTTGAACTCACTATGTAGTCTAGGCTGGCCTCAAACTCAGGCAATTTTCATGCCTCAGTCTCCCAAGTGCTGCAATTACAGGTGAGAAGCACCATACCCAGCTTTATCTTTTTATTCATATGTGGTTCCCAATATTTTGTGCATCAGCAGCTCTACAAAAGAAAAAAGTATCTCCCATCCCTGCTCTACTTATTGGCTTCCTGAATTACAAACTCAGTGCTAAATAAGTGTACCAGATTACAAAACTCTCTGGCCACAAGTCATATGATTCAAGAGAGCCTCATGCTTTATAGAAGCTAAACCTAAAGCTAAGACTACTTTTCAATGAATGCAAACAAGATTTGAACAGAATTGAAAAGATATTTTGCAGTGCTGAGAGGAATTTGAAGAAAAGCTTGGGTAATGACAAAGCAAGGACAAATAATTTCTGATCACCCCAACCTAGGGCTGACCACTCAAACTTCTGAACTCCTGTAATTGCATATATGGTACCAAATCCAGACTTGTGCTTGAAATGATTATTAATGGCTGGATATTAAATCACTTGGCTTCTTATTTTATCTTTACAATCTCCATTTGAAAAGCAGCATAAATGGCATGATAGTTATGAGTTCAGGTCTGACGTAGAACTTACTAGATTATAACCACTGGTAACATAATTTACAAACTATATGACCCTGGAAAAATGATACCTCGTTCCACATATGTAAGTGGCAACAATTAACTGTAATGTACCTACTTACTGATGTTGACAGTTCTCAAGAGTGATTAACACACAATTCCAGGCATTACAGCTAGTAGGGTCAGTGAGGGCTCATTCTGTGTATTCTGCAGCCCTGCTACTCAAGACCAGACCAGGAGACACCAGCATCACCAGAGCATCACCAGCTGAACAGACATCTCAGGCCCAAAACACTCAATTCTGACAAGAATTCAGACAAGATCTCTGGTGATTCGTATGCATGTTAACTCAGAGGCACCTAAAATGTTTGAGAAGGTCCTCTCTGCAACACTCACATTTCCATAATGGAGAAAGCCTGATATCCTTTACTTGCATTTTTTGAGACAGGAGCTCACTACATTGCCCAGGCTAGCCTTAAACTCGTGGGCTCAAGCAATTCTCTCTCTTCAGCCTCCCAGGTAGCTGGAACCACAGGCATGTGCCACCAAGCCTATCATAACATCCTCTATTGAGTAAAGATCTTACCTGTTCAGTTTTCTCCCTGGTAAAAATTAAGTTTGTGGAGCTTAAATGAGATAAAAGTGCATAACAACATTCTGCAAACTTTAGAACATTATGCAGACATAATTCTGTGGTATGTGCAATTCTAAGATGCTTGTTATCGTATGTTTTTGATAGTAGTGAGAGATTATTACCTTTAGTGTGTGGCCCTAGCTTGACCACTCCAAAGCTGATATAAGAGTCTGCAGAAACAGTCTCATTACTGTTGAAAATGGTCTCTAATGTACTGCCTGTATAACACTGTGGCCATTTTCAAATGATAAATATAACTGCTAAAAATACAATATCCATTTATATTCCAACAGAGCAACCTACAAGTGAAAGCCAATTAACAGAGAATGGCAGAGATAACACAGGCAATAGTTTTTAATATGGTCTAAGCGTTGGAGAGCCTTTCTATAGTAAAGTGCATACTAATAATCCTGGATTGATCCTGACAGAATTCAAAATCTGATTCAGGTTTTAGGTGGGCTCTCAGATGTCTAATTAGCCCCCAAATGATACTGGTCTAAACTTAGTAACAAGGCTGTAAGAATATAAAAAAGGGTGAACTCTCACTACCACTATCAGCTCAAACTTCATATCTCTTAATCTTCATTTGTTCTAATATTATTGACAGCGGCAATGACCAAGGCTCAGAGGGGTTAACGTTCTAGTGATTACAGGACAGGGATACGGGAAACAAGAACTTAAATTTGGACGACTCGATAGAGCGCTTTTAAACATTTGCCTTCCACATTAATTCATTTTATAAGGCGATCTCGAGCTCACAGTCCGTGCGGAGCTATTTTCGGTATATTCTTCTGAGTCGTGTCCCTGCTATAAATACTGCGTCTTTGGAGTCAGTATGAGCTTGTAGGGCTGGGAAAAAGGGTGAAAAGCCTCCCTCTCAACACTAACATGGGTAAAGAAGCAGCGGCAGGTGCAGGGACCCTCTGGCGGTCGTGACCCGGTCCTCCAAGCAAAGCTTCAGAAAGGGGTTGGTCCGCCGGGTGGTCCGTAGCCCGGCGCCAGGGGCGGAGCCTGCGCTGGAGAAAGGTTCCGGGCGGGACGTACCAACGTGCGCAGGGGGAAGGGATTTCCATCGTCGCTGCCTCGGCACCCTACGGGGAGTTTGAAGAGCTCTTAACACAGCCCTCAGTTCCCTGGTCGATAGCGGAGTACCAACGGCTCTCCCTATCCACAGAAGACTCCTTGGAGACTCTTCCTCAGGCCCTCGGTCGAATGGGAGGCCCCGGAAATGGGGGCCAGGTGGTAGGAAGCCGGCCAAAGAGGAAAGTGTCCCGTCGTTTGTCAACACCATTACACCCCACGCAAACCCACCGACTTATTTGCCGCCGTCGTAGCTCTTACCAGTTCTTTGGGCGGCCTCTCCTGGGTTTTTCCAAACAGCCCCATGGCGAACTGAACTCGTCTTGCCCCTTCCGGCTTTCCGTTCCCTGCGCCAGGCAGGTCACGGGCAGCCGCTTGGGCGGGGCCGGAGGAAAGGATGGGAATCTAGACGCCCAGAGAAGGGCGCGGCGGCAGCATGCGTGGTGCGCACGCGCTATGCACATGCGTATAGTAGGGTGGGGTCCTGATCGGAAAGGATGACGTCATCGCATAAATTATGGGAGGGGACGTGAGGTTCAGTAGTAAGTGGTCACGCAAGTTTAAGTATCTTATTTGTCTCGTGGGAAAAGCCCTAAGAGTAATCAGGGAGCACAGGGAAGAACATGTTCAAATGGGAAGGGGAACAAGGGAGCGGGGAAGGGAAAGGCATGGGTTAAAAAACAAAGAATGGAGGGAAAAAATGGAAACAAAGCTGTAAATACAGCAAGAGTTGAAGGGAGGGGAGTGGGGAAAAAAGTAAAATTAAGATATGTTGTGGTACTGATTCCCTGTGATGAATGTGAACACCGTGTATGGCAAATAGAAAAATTTGCTGGCTGCATAAATGCGAGTTGCTGCACCAGGAACCAGTATTTCCACTATGACTTGTGTTTACGACCACTTTCCGAACACCTTTGGCTGCTTTGTGTCATGTAAGCGTGTCACAGGCAGCAGGGAGAAATGACCTCTTCATTCACCAAAACCATTCCTTCCTTGACACCGCCATCACCTACTCACTAAAACTTGAGAACTGTCTTCTCTGTTTTACCAAGTCCTAACCATTCTAACTTTTCACCTGTGCCTCAATATCAACCCTCTCTTCCATCCTGACTGGCAGCTTCAGTTCAGGTGATCTCTATTTCCAGTATGTAATTCCTGTATGGCATTTGATCAGATTTGTTGTTCTACACCCCACACCGAAAGTGACTTTAACCAGATTCTGAAAGGAATCTACAGAGGACTGGACACATTTTTAGTTTAGGAGGGATCTCAGGTCAAATCTACATACTGAGCTGACAGTCACTATCCTTAGCTCATGGCATAATGGTGAAAGGGCTGTACCTTTATTTCCTCAGCCTCATACTCTAGTCTTGTTAACAATTTCTTAAAATGTTAAACATAAACCTTTCCTATTACCGGCCATTCCTTACCTAGCTCTTTACCCAACAGGAAAAAGTGTGTGTCCTTAAAAAGATTCATTGCAACTTTATTTGTAACAGCCAAAAACTGGAAATAGTTCACAAGACCATCAAAGGTGAAAAGATAAACCAATTGTGGTAGATCCATTCAGTGGAATACTACTCAGCTATAAGAAAGAATAAACTATTGATACATAAAAACAATCTGCATGATCTCAAAATAATTATCCTGAGTGAAAGAAGGCACAAAAGAAAGAATACATATGATGGGGGTTCATTTTTCTAACATTCTAGAAAATACAAAATAATGTATATAGTGACAGATTAATTGCTACATTCAGTAGTTGCTAGAATACAGCAAGCGGTTAAAAAGACAAGTTTTTTTGGGGTGGATATTACCTTAATTGTAATTATTTCACTGATATATGCAATGCCAAATTTGTCAGATTATAAAGTTCAAATATGTGAAGTTTTATGTCAATCATACTTCAGTATAAAGTTCTTGTTAAACATACAGTTACTCAGACATGGTGGAACACATCTGTAACCCCAGCATTCCAAGAGGCTGACAAAGAATTGAAAGTTCCAGCCCAGCCTGGGCAACTTAGCAATTTGGTAAGACCTGATCTCAAAATAAAGTATAAAAAAAGAGTTAGGAATGTAGCTTAGTATTAAGGCCTTTGGTTCAATCCCTAGTACTTAAAAAAAAAAAGATATACATCATTGTAAAGAGTAAAACTTTCATGCTTTCTTCTTAAGGCAAAAGCACTCCAAAAAGTCACATTTACATATGCTCTATTTTTCATTCTTTAATCAAATAATGATATTATATATAGGCTACATATACATGTATATATCTGCATTTCCTTTAAGAATTTTATATAAAATTTCACCAGTGTCAATACTTACACCTACAGAATTCGGTACAAAGAACATATTATAATGATTTTCCTGCTGTATGACATTAATTTTTTTGTTTTTCCCTATTGAATAGTGTAAATATAGACACAGTTGAAATTTTAAAACATACTACATACATACTAAAATACCAACATAATCTATACAGTTTGTTGTATTTTTGAACTGCTATAAATAAGTACCCTATTCTTCAAATCCTTGCTTACAATGAATATTATCAGTCTCAAAACATTTGCCGTATAATTTATGGCAAATTATTTGGTATTATTGGTATGGCAATTAATGGTATTATTTTTAATTTCCAATCTCCTGATTATTAGTCTGAATGAACATTTTTTGTACACTTGTAAATTATTTGGTTTTCTTTTATAAATCAGAAATACTTTGCCTATTTTCTTCCTTTTTCCTTATTTTTAATGGTAAGGCATTCTTCTAAAATGCAAAGAAAGGCCAGGATGTTTTATTTTTTGGTTGTAGTTCACTTGAGACAGGGTCTTGCTAAATTACCTAGACTGGCCTTGAATTTTTGATCTTTCTGTCTTAGCCTCCTGAGTGCTGGTATTATAGATGTGCCAGCCTGAAGAAATTTCTTTATTCTTTGTTCATTAGTGCATGCTTGCAGTACATAATGGTTACATTCATCATGGAGAGTCAGTACATGTACATAACACATCTTATTTGTTTTTAAATTCCCTTTTAACTTCCTTTCTCTTCCTTCCTTCTCCCCATCAAGTCATTTAATCTTCTGGGGCTAATTTATTTCACTTAGAAGTATGGACTCAAAGTGCATTCATCTTCGCACAAATAAGTCAGATTTATACTTCTCTATGGCTGAGTAAAACTCCACCGTGTATGTATACCACAATTTCTTTACAGTTCACTTGTTGATGGACATATAGGTCATTTCTGAGAAGTAACTATTGGAAGTCAAACTGCTTATAGATATGCATCTATCACTGAATATGATGTCCTTAACTCTAGAGAAGATAACCTAGTAGAGATATAACTGAGTTGAGTGGAATTTATGCTTTTAGCTTTAAAGGAATCTCCATACTGATGTCTATAGTAGTTTTACTAGTATACATCCCCACCAGTAATGTAGTAGTCACTTTTCCCCCACAGACTTGTAAACATTTTTTGTTTTTGTCATGATAGCCATTCTTTCTGGAGTAAGCTAAAATCTCAGTGTTATTTTTGACTTACTCTCCTCTGATGGCCAAATGTATTGAGCCTTTTTTTTATGTGCTCATTGGCCATTTGTACTTCTTCCTCAGAAACATGGCTATTCATTTCAGCTGCCCATTTTTTGATTCAGTCTTTTATTGTAGGGGAATAGGGGGGGTCTAATTTTTGAGTTCTTTATATATTCTGATATTAGTCTTCTGATTGAGGAATAGCTGGTAAAAATGCTTTTCCCATTATGTATGTTGTTTCTCCATTTTGTTGATTGTTTCCTTTGCTGTGTAGAAGTGTTTTTAAAAGACAAAAAAAAAAAATCTGGGCATGATGGTGCGTGCTTATAATCTCAGCACTCAGGAGGCTGAGGCAGAAAGATTGTTGCAAATTCGAGGCCAGCCTGGGCTACAAAGTGAGCTCAAGTTTAGCCTGAACTGCACAGCAAAACCCTGTCTCAAAAAGACAAAAAAGAAAAAATAGAAGGAGGAAAAGGAGGAGGAGGAGGAGGAGGAGGAGGAGGAGAAGTGTTTTAATTTAATATACTATTTGTTGTTTTTTTTATGCAATTTCATATACAACTTGGGTTCCATTCAGAATGGCCTTACATATCCCTATATGTTAAAGACTTTTATCTCTTTTATTTTCCAGCATATTGTTTGTGTTTTGATATTTAGATCTTGGGTCCATTTTGATTTTAGTTTAGTACATGGTGAAAGATATGGGTGTAGATTCGATCTTCTGCATATGAGTACCCAGTTTTCCAACACAGTTTGCCAAAGAGCTTTCTTTACTCCAACCTGTGTTTTGTTCCTTTTGTCAGAGATAAGATGGCTGGATCTACCTAGGGTTGTTTCTGCATCCTCCATTGTGTTTCATTGCTCCACATGCTGTTTTTGTGCCAGTATCATCCTACCTTTATCATTGTAGCATTGTAATATAATTTGAAATCCAAGATTGTGATGCCTCATACTTTGTTTTTGTAGCCAAGTATTACAGTTTGTGTCTGGATGTCCTCCTCTCCACAAAGCTTTGTACAGTCATGTGGTCAGGTTTCTAGAATTTGTGATTGATTTGTTGTCCAATGCTGAGATTATGGGTGTAAGTGCTACACCCACCCTAGGGTGAGTGGCCTACATACAATATAAAGTACAGAAAGAGTCTTCTCTCCACGCTCCTCCCTGTTTGCTCTTGTTGCTTTTGCTGTCATCTGCCACCATGAACTACTGCCTCTTTGCCATGTGCCAATCTGTCTTAGAGCCAGCAGAGTTTGGATTGAAACCTCCACAAACTGCGAGCTAAATAACCTTTCTTTCCTTAATTTTGGATGTCAGACATTTTGTCTCAGCAACAAGATAAAAGTACCTAACACACTCAGAATGACTTTTGCCAGTCTAAGTCTCTTCTTGTTCTTTGTGAATGTTAGGATCATGTTTTCTAGTTTATAAGGAAGTGCTGTTGGTATTTTCATTTAGATTACATTTAATCTATATATCAATTTTGGTTATGTGGCCATTTCACAATATTGTGTATACTTATTGAGAAACAGAGACTATCTTTCAATTTTTCTGATGTCCTGTGCAATTTCCTTTTTCAGAATACCAGAGGATTTTTGTTGTTGTTGTTGTTGTTGTTGTGTTGGTGGTGGTGATCTTCCTTTTCTTTGGTTAGGCTGGTTCCTAAGAATTTAATCTTTCTTGACGCTATTGTTAATGGCATTGTTTTCCTGATTTCTTTCTTGGAAAATTCATTATTGGTATACAAGAATTCTATTGATTTTGTATCCTGCTATACTACTGAGTTTAGTTGTTAATGTAGGAATCTGGTGGTGAAATTTTTTGAGTCTTCCTTTTAGAGGATCATGTCATCTACAGGTGATGATAATTTGACTTTTTTCTCTGTAAAAAAATCTTTTTTTTATCTTATTTGATTGCTCTGGCTATGTTTCAGGTATTATATTGAATAGGAGTAGCAATAGTGGACATGTTTGTCTTGTTCTGGATTTTAGAGGGAAAGTTTTCAGTTTTTTCTCATTTTATATGATAGTAGTCATAGATGACTTTTATCAGATTGACACTAATAAAAAACTAGCAGTACTAAACAAAATGATACAAAAAAATTAGAGTTCTTGAAGAGATTACCAAAGAGAAATCACTGGTTGTTTTGTTTATTAAATCCATTGTGTGTTTAGTTATATCTTTCTTGGGCTTGCTGAGCACCTCGTTAATCTGTGTTTTGTTTGTTTGTTTGTCTAGTAATTATCATTTTTTGTCTAATAATTATCATTTTGTATAATTCAGCTGTTTATCTTTTTATTTCCTTCCTATTGATGCTCCATGGATCAATCTTGGGGAAGTTGGGGGACTTTTGGAGGCATTTTGTGGCCTTGTCTTCCCATGTTTCTACTGAGTGTGTGTGTGTGTGTTGAGGTTTGGAGATAAATTATGGTAGAAAGGCTTTTTGGCTATAATAGAGATCTGTTTAGTTAATGTTTTCTTTTCAATGATACCTCCCTGGCATGGCTAACTATAGGCTTTTGCCTCTGTTCCAAGATTCAGCCTCTGGGACTGGGGATATAGCTCAGCAGCGTAAGTGCCTGCCTGGCAAGTACAACGTGCTGAGTCTGATCCCCAGTGCCCCACCACCACAAAAAGAAAAGAAAAAAGATTCAGTCTCTGTTAATTTGGGAGAAGACGATGGTGTGTAATTGGCCCAGCAACAGTTCTCTGGAAATGAACCATAGTATTGTTGATTACACCACATCAAAGCAGATATTAGCATACAGTAAAAACCAATTAATAGAAACAATTATGCCGCCCTGGTGATAGCAACAAAATTAAAACAATAATAGAGTCAAAGACAAGCTAGATAGTGACATACCATAAGAACCAATTAAAGTTGCCACCTTACCATTTTAACCATAGAAAATAGATCTATAATTATAGACAGAAAGATGAACCAGTATCGACAAACAGTAAATATATACTAACTGAAATAACTTTTAACAATACTGAGTACCATTAACAATAGAAAATAATTCAACAATAATGCATACTACCTAAAGATTAATAAAACAATGTACTCATAAAGATGAAGGGGTTGGGGAATGGGAGAATAAAAGAAATAAGATTTGAAAAATAAAAGGAAGATGAAAAGGAGGAAAGAAAAGTGAAATAAAGAATCCTATTTGGAGTGAAAGAAAATTAATAGAATTAAATAAAAGTAACAGAAAACAAAGAAAAAGGAAAAAAACAATAAAATAAGGAAAACAAAGAAAAAGAAAATGAAAAAAAAGACCCACCCCACCCCAAGAAAAAAAATTTAAAAAAAAGAAAAGAAATTAGTCCAAAATTTTTTTCTCTGTGTTTTTGAATGAATGGTATCTTCTCAGGGACAATAGTATGGAAGCCACCAGATATGGAGGAGGGACAGTGAGTCACACACTCATTTTTTGCATGTAAATTCTAAAACCTGCCTCACCTACCCCACTGAGAGGGATCATTGTTGTCTACCCTAAAGCTATAGTCATTCTGGGAACTCCCAGATTCCATGTCCCTCTGTACAGTTCAAGTCACAGCTTTCTCCTCCTAGCTTCATGGTGTGGAGACTTATGAGGTACCACCCTTCCCTTGCTAAAGAGGCCCTTCTGTCCATACACCCCCAGGTATGGCAAGTATCCATGCTGAGGTGTATCCCTACTCAAATTGGTAGATGGAGAAAACAAACAGACTATTGAGTTTTGTGCTAGGCAGCAGGGCTGGTGTTTAACAAGCCCTCTGGACCTAAGGCCAGTACTTTCAGACTCACTCCCTTCTGAAAGCCACACACAAGTGACTGGTTTCTCACCACCCATGTCTTTCCCAGCCTAAGCTTAAACTTTTCAGGGTGGTCTGTGTCTAGCCTGTGCCCTCTCTGAAGCTCTCTTTTCAGGCTGTCTCTCACCTAATGATTACGGTAGGGTGCCATTATGGTAGCAGTTGTTCTGAAGTTCAGTCTTAAACAACTAACCCCTTCCCCAGATGGCTCCTGATTAAATCCTCTCAAATATGGCCAGCATTGCACTGGATTTCTTCTTCAGCTCTAGCCTGCTATGCAAAAGAAGTCACTTTCAGAGTAAAACTTCATGCTATTTTTGTAGTTTATAATACCTGTGGGCCTGGTCAGTTGTTTCTCTCTGGAGATGCTGACACTCTCTGGGCTTACCTGGTGTCTGGAGACAGGTCCCCTCTACAGGAGCTGGGTAAGCTTTCCAGCCTGCTTTGCTTGTTTTGCTTTGTTTCTCTTCGTTGTGCTCTGTTTCTCCAGCTTCTAGTCATTCTGGTTTTCCTGGAAATTTCCAGACAGCTTTTCCTTTTTTCCTCTTTGCCAAGTTGCTGTTTTCCCGGTGTCTTGATTCCAAGTCCTGGAGAGCCTGTATTTTGCAGCTGGTCTTTATACCACTATTTTTAACCACTCTCCTCCCCCATGCGGCTCTCTCTTTAAAACAAACCTGAGAAAAATTTTTTAACAGTTTTCTTCATGACATCCATCTTCCCTTTTTCAGAATAAACTTCAAGTAGGAGGATACTGGACTGCCAATTAGTCAGCAGTACTTATCAAATGTATGCCATGTGTCAGGCATTCTATAGGACTTATGAAAATAGCAGTAAACAAACAAACAAACAAATAGGATCTCATACAATCTGGCAAGGAGGAGAGGAATTAAACAGTAGTGTTAAATAAAATTGAGTAAATTATTCAAAATTTGCTAAGTTCTGTTTTTTTTTCTTTTGCCTAAAAATCTGTCTTAAGAACATGGTAATCTGCACAGCTCCTCTCCACAGCAGTGTTCAGCGGCATTCAGCACCATGAGTCGCACACTACAGCAGGGAATTTCTATGCAGCTCCTGAAGAAAACCAGTAAGAACTACTGGAGGATCAAGAAGCTCTTCATGGGCAGGGAATACAGTGCCTGCCTGGCAAGTGTGAGGTCCTGAGTTCAATTCCTGGTACAAGAAAGAAAAAAAAGAAAGAAAGAAAGAAAGAAAGAAAGAAAGAAAGAAAGAAAGAAAGAAAGAAAGAAAGAGGTCTTCATGTCCAGTGTTCAGGTTGAAGACATTTTCTATGTACACAATGCTCTAGAGAAATTACTATTTTAGGAGTAGGAAACACCTGTCAAGACAGTGGTGTTGGTGGCTTCCTGCCAGCCGCAAAGCAGACTGGCAGTGTGGCAGCCCTGCACAGGATTGTCCAGCATTCTACTGGCTTTCTGTTGTCCATTTGGTCTATGAATTTGCTGTTGGGTATATGACAGCCTTCAGTATGAATGATGTGGAAGTAGTGCTATCAGATGGTATTAGATTTGACATTATCTGTGGTGTGTCTACTGCTGAGAATCAATTTGTATGGAAGTGACATCCAGCCCGTGAAAGAACAACTGGCCCAAGCAATATTTGAATGCATTCCTGTCAGGGTGGTCCCAAAGAGGTCGTCCCAATGTGTGACTAAGATCTGAAGGAGGCCTTGGAGATGGGTGTGGACACTGGTCCCACCCTGGGTTGAGGTCAAGGTGCTGTGTGACGAGTACAGAAGGATGCTGCAAGCTGATTCCAGTAAGGTATCAGTGAGAGCCAAAAGAGAGGCCTTCCTCAGCTGGGGCCCTGGATGCAGACAAGGACTATGTAGAAATCCAAGTGGTTGACAAGATATTCAGTGAATATGCTCTGAAGAAAATGGGCATCAACCACAAGGGATAGGAGTGGATGATGCTCCAAAGTAGCAGGTGGGGCCTGGTCTACCAGATAGTCACAGATGCCCTGGTAGCTATGGAAAAGGCCATGGTATGTACTCGCATTACCTCCCAGGAGGGCCACGTCTACCTCAAAGGGATGGCAGTTGCTGGCAGCTGTGCCTGGGTCAATCGTGCTTCCATGACCTTCTTAATTTTCCAGGCTTTTGCCTAGGTCTTCAACACAATGCCCAATGACCTGGACCTGCACATGATCTGTGATGTTTCCCATAACATTGCCCAAGTAGAGTGGATGCTACTAGAGCAAAGGAGGGGGTCCACCAGCATCTTCATCACTGTGGACCATCAGCTCCCTGGAGAACCATTGCTCATTGGTGGAACCATGTTTTTAGTGGCACTGAACAGGGTATGACTAAGACTTTTAGAACCACCTGTCATGGAGCAGAATGGTAGATGACATAGAGAACATTCTATTAAATATGAAGGTGTTTTTTTTTTGTGGGTGTATGGGGAGAACATGGTAAACTGTGACTTCCCTAAGCATGTAATATATGAGCTGAGACCTGAAGACCAAGCTAGCACAGAGATGAGTAACCTTAGCAAATGAAACAGGATGTGCAAAGAGCCCTCCCTGTGTCTGTCATTTTGGATCCTAAATCTGTGCTGCTAATAATGTTGACCATTAAGGACAGAGGATGTGGAAGAAGGTTAGACTTGACACATGGTGGTCAGTAAGATACAGAGCCCGTAGGTACTCCGATGGAACCAAATAAACACATCAGTGCAGTTGTTCTTCCACTACTAGAAGGAGACTGTCCATCTCCCTTTCGTGTATTTTTCAGACTCCACTCTCAAAGCAACACATAATCTCTACTCACGTCCTGATATTGCCTTGGTGTTGTACAAAACACTCCCTGGCTATGGCGGTAGCTGTGGTTTGTCCCTCTGACATGAACCTCAGGAAGCATGCCATAGGTCCTCCCCACTGCTAAGACTCACACATCTGAGGGGGTGGGAAGAACTAAGTGAGCAGGCATTCTAGCTCCTTACTCCTGCCAAATGCAGTAAGTGTTTAACAGTATCACACTCCCCTGCCATATGTTCACATAGACATTTATTCACACACATTTTTAAAGGTTTTACGTACATTCTCCTGAGCCCTAAAAAGATATAATTAGATGCAAATCCTTGACTTGGGAAGTACATCAATGCCTTTGCTTTAAATCCTTCTCTGAATTTTAAATTAAAAATAGAAATAAATGAAAAATAGACAAAAAAAAAAAAGTGGCCAGGCATTGTAGTGCACATCTGTAATCCCAGTGCTCGGGAAGCTGAGACAGGAGGATTACCATGAGTTTGAGGTCAGCCTGGGCTACACAGTGAGTTCAAGGCCAGCCTGGACTACATAATGAGACCCTGTCTCAAAAACAAAATGAAACCAAACCTGTTTTTGCTTCCACTTCTCCGTTTTCCCTTCCTTCTTTGCTAAGATATCCAATCTAAAGGAGGTTCCTGGCTCACAACTGTTCCCCATTTGCCAGGTAGATTGTTAAAATTACAACCTAATTCTTGGCAGGAATTTTGCTCTGATAAAACCAAAATATGCTGTTTTATACAATAGATGGAATCTCTTGCTAAAAAAAAAATTAGATATAAACCAACTTCTGGGAAAAGAATGTCTCTTGACAAATACATAATAATTTTGGAATGAATTTATCCTTATTTATGACTGTTCAAATGGGGCTTCTAAAGTTATAATCTTGAGATACTGCAAAGACAGACCCTGAGTTATTTCCTGCCCATTTCTAACCTCCTCCACCAATCTTACAGTGACCCTTTCCTGTGGTGTGAATATGGTTTGTTTCCTAAGACTCATGCGGGCACTTGATCCCTATTGTGAAGTATTAACAAGTGTTTGGAGTGCAAAGAACTAGAAATGTGGATTCAGAAGCCATCAACATGTCAGTGGGAGACAAGGGCATGAGAAGTGATGAAATTACCTAAAAGGATTGAAAAGACTTCCAAACAAGCAATAACTATAAAGGAACAAGGAAGGAAGAAAATTACAGGAAGGAAACCGCGAAGGATTAGAGAAGTAGGTGAAAACCAGATAGAATAGAACAGAAGCTTGAGGGAGAGGAACACTGAGGACGGTCACCAATGGAGTCATCCTACACAGAGAACTCAGGTAACAGAGGTATGAAAATGCATTCATTGGGCCAGGAATTTAGCTCAGTGGCATAAGCACCTGCCTGGAAAGCGTGAGGTCATGAGTTTGATCCCTAGTACCAAAAAAAAAAAAAAAAGCATTCATTGGATTTAAGCATCAGTGCAACTGCATTTAATCCAATCACTATATGAAGAATAAATAAATGATTTTTTGAATAAAATAAAGGCTTAAAAATATGGAACAAAGGGGTACATTAGGATGCTGGAAGAAGGCGATTTTTTTTTTTATTTTAAAGAGAACAAGACAAAACAGAACAGAACAAAGCAGATCAGAACAAAACAATGCAAGCAACACAACACTTCACAGCAAGACAACAGACATCAACAGCGGCTACTATAATGTCTCTTGTTTTAAGAACATAATTTTTCGTGAGGATATAACTGAAACAAGATTGACCATAACCTGATAATTGTTTAAACTGCGCAGTTGAAGATTAATTATGTTAATCTTTGCTTTTGTATGTGATTGATTCTTTCTTTCCATTTTTGTGACTGAGACTTTCTAAGGAAAAAAAGATTTAAAAAAAACCTTCCTCCTAAAAAATAAATCCACAGACTGGTAGAAAATACTTGCAATAAAGTGCTAGGGGTTTAGCTTAGTGACACAAGCACCTGCCTGGCAAATGCAAGGTCATGAGTTCAATCCCCAGTACAAAAAAACAAAAAAACAAAAAACAAAACACAAATAAACAAACAAAAAAAACTAACCAAAAATATTTGCAATAAATATAATTGACAAAAGAATTATATTAGAATGTGTAAATTCATTTTTTAAAAAGATGCAACTTACTATAATTCATTTTTTAAAAAAAAGATGCAACTCAATTAAGTAATGAAAAAGGTTTTTAACAAGTGCTTAACAAAATAAGCTAATCAGTTTACCAATAACCCACAACCTTCAGACCAACTGAAAGAAATTAATCAAATGGCCAATAAACACATGACAGGACCAGGCATGGTGGCACCCACCTGTAATCCCACCACTTGATAGGCTGAGGCAGGAGGATAACTGTGAGTTTGTGGCCAGCCTGAATTACAGAGCAAGAACTTGTCTGAAAAATAAACAAACAA
Source organism: Hydrochoerus hydrochaeris (assembly GCA_004027455.1). Lineage (NCBI taxonomy): Eukaryota > Metazoa > Chordata > Mammalia > Rodentia > Hydrochaeridae > Hydrochoerus > Hydrochoerus hydrochaeris. The sequence goes on along the minus strand of PVLA01001472.1, from coordinate 178,876 downwards.
AAAACACATGACTATGGTCTTAGCCTCATTAATCATTGAGGAAATGTAAATGAAATCACAAAGAGATGTGTCTATATACTCACCAGAAATATATATGCTTATACATATTTTCATATATTTACATATTGTATATAATATCAAATATCAGCAAGAAAGTGGAACACTAGAGCTCTCATAGACTTCAGGAGAGGATATGCACTGTTAAAACTTTATAAAACTGTCAGTGTCTACTAAACCTGGACATAGGATTTCTCAAAAATCCAGAAATTCCACCCTTACAGATATATGAACATATGTAAAGTCATACAAGAATATTTATAGTAATATTATTTGTAATTGCCAAACACTAGAGATAAGCTAAGTATCTATCTCAATAGAATGGATAACAAAATTGTGGTAAGTTCATATAAGATAAAGTCATATACTGCATAATGACATTTCAGTCTATGATGGACCACATAGACAATAGTGGTCCCTTAAAATTATATTACCTAGTGACGTTACAGCCATCTTAGTTTGTGTGAATACACTGTGTGATGTTCATGCAACAATGAAATCGCCAGTAACATTTCTCAGAATTTACATCATTAAGCAACACATAACTAATTCTATATCGCAATCAACCTGAGCAAACTACTGGCATATAAGAGGTGAACCTCAAAAATAAATTTTAAGTGAAACTATACACAAAAGACTACATTCTATATTCATTCTATATGAAGCCATTTATATAGCACTTAACAAGAGGCAAAACCAGTCTATGATTGCAGAAGTTACCACAGAAATTTCATTGGGCAATGTAGTGACGGGGAGGTGGCGGGAGGGATCTGCCATGTGAACATTGTTCTGTTTCTGAGTGGCAGGTTACATGAGTGAGTTGACTTTGTGATAAATGAAAAATCCACCTATTTGATATTTCTCTATTTTTATGAAGATACACCGCCTTTCAGCAAAAGCTTTAGCTAAAGGGAAAAGAAGAATGTATTTTTTTCTAGGTGGCTGAAAGTGTTTTTAAAACAAATAATGACAGTACTGTCCATTTACTCCATCCTGTTTGGTTCCAGTCCTCTACTTTGTAGCCAATTACTACATAACATGAAGCATCAAAAGCCCTTTCCACTTCCCACATATGGTTCTCACTACAGGGATATTATTTCAGAAAACATTAGTACTGCACTCAGGCTGTGCAATAATTCTCAGATAAACAATGCGGCTTATACTTAACACCACATTCTCCTTGGCTAAAAAATTCTAAGAGGTTTGAACTAACTCTGGGCTTCTGATTACCAGATTCCATATTTTTAAAATGTATTTCTCCAGAATGGGTTAGATACATCCTTGCTGTGTGTTCAAGGAATGCAACTAACAGGGTTATTGTAGGCTTTCCCAGTCCTTAGCAATTTGTAAAATATCCTTTTTCTCCATCCTGTAGAGACAAATGCCGAGTGTATTATGCTGCAAACTGCCATTTGCTTTGATGTATGCCCTCCCCTCCTTTCCAGAGCTATGAAATTTCAGCAGAGGCTGTAAACCTGCCCTGGTTCAGGAACAGCAAGAAGTCTGCCTGGTTGAAATGGAACAAAGCTGCTCTTCTGTCTCCTGTTCCCTTTTTTGGAGATGTTCAGGGCAGTGGAACGAGTTTGGTGCTGACTCCATGAGGACAAGTCTTTAATACCTTACAATTTACAGGGTTCTCTCTAAATAAAAACTGTATTGAAGTACATGCCACATTGATAAATAATGGATATATCATATTTCAGAGAAGGCAGGTTATACGTGGACCAGCTTTTTCAAGAGATGAATGTCTGACTCTGCTCCTTCCTGACACTGGTACCATAGAGCGTGTCCAGCAGATTGTCCAGACTCAGGCTTTCAGTACTTGTTCTTGCTGGGCTGCCAGCTAGCTGCATGCTTTTCCGTGGATCCTGGCAGGTGGAATGTTTATAGATTTTTGCAAATGTACCATGCCTTTTGTTAGATGAGGAGTGCGCCAATTCATAACAGGGCTATCAATAATTTAAGGCAGAAGCTTGGACTTAAATGGCCTTCAAAGCTTCTGACAGTCCGATTCTATTATTTTAAACAGGAAAACTGGAAGAGCCATGTTCTTTTTCCCCTCTTCCTTAGCATTAAAACGAGGTGCTTTCACAGCAAATCTACACCAAGATAGACCACAGTATTCCACGTCCAGTACAAATAATTTACACAACACAGTTTTCAATGCCTAAGATACTATGCATAGAATTTTGAGAAGTATCCTATGCTCAACTCTCTGGCAGCATGCCAAGTGTGGTGGCGTACCCCTGTAATCCCAGCACTTGGGAGGCTGAGGGTCACTGTGAGTTTGAGGCCAGCCTGGACTGCACTGAGATCCTGTCTCAAAACAAAAACAAACAAACAAACAAACTCTCTGGCAACAAAACTGAGTGTCAACTTGACGCATTTTGTTCCAGAAACCTGCTGTTTAGCCACTTGGCTCAGAATGAAGTAAAAATAAAGACAGAGCACTTAACATGATAAAAACCAACTACCCTGAAAATTCCAGAATTCTTTTTTGCTGTCTGAAACCATTCTACTTTGTTTTTGTAAAAAGGTCTTCAAAAAACTCCAAATAATTTATCTGTATGGCAATATGTCACCAGCCCTCTGTCATCAACAAAGAGTGGAAATTCTTAAAACACAAATGAAAAGTTTATAGAATTTTGTAACATCAGTGACTCTAAAAATATGCTATATATGTCATTTTTATATAATCCTACTGATCTCAGTTTATGGCCATGCTGGTAAGACTGTTGGGCATTAACCTTTTATAAGAAAGTCACTGAGCAAGATTTCTGTCCTTCTAACACGATTCCAACAAAATAAGCTTTCGAGGAAGTAGAAACTTTTCCTGTTGTTAAAATTAGTGACATTCTGTCGAGGCTAGCACGAAGTCTCAAGGCATCCATGGCTCCTTGAGGGTGATGGGGCCAAATCTCTTATTTTTCTTTTGAGGATACAAGGAACGCCTCCTTTTTTTTGGCTGAACTTCCTCTAGCAGGCTTCTCTGCTACTCCACGGCTTCCATACATCAGTTCCTATTGTAGCTTGGAAGCTAAATAGCCAAGCTCATTCAGATTCTATGCATTGTAAAAATAAATGTCCAAGAGAGCATCTGAGTATCTTTTTATCTACCAGTAGATGCTCCATGAATAAGAAAATGTGTGAATGCCCAACTTTGACACCTCTTTGGGTTTCTATTGGTAAGCTTTTGTTCTTCCTTATTAGATAAATATGCTATAAATTTAGTAAGGTAGCCTTCATGTCAGTACTAAGAGTGTGTTTTAAAGTAGACTAAATAAGTGTATCCAAGAGCTGGCAGTGTAGCTCAGTGGAAGAGCAGTTTAGTTTATGCAAGGCCCTGGGTTTAGTCCCCACCACTGGGGTGAAACAGTGAAAGTATTCAAGCATTATTATTTAACATCACACATAAAAAAGCCTATTATCCCATCATGCACATAATCTAAGAAACCTGACAATATCAAGCATGCACTTTTGCACCATTGTATAGGATGTTTGATAAAAGGCAGGTTCCAGTCATTATCTTTTCCAAAAATGCATTTTTCTGAGAGTGACATATGACAGAAAAAGCTCTGATAGGATCCTGTCTGGAGGCTACAAAGAGGCCTCAGCCAACTTGAATCGACTGACACATCTTTTAGTTAATGGGGAATCATACACACTGTTGCCCCCGCCTTCTTCTTACTGGAATTTTTTCCCTAGGTCCTGAAGACATGGAAATTGGAAAGCTATGCCTTAGTCACATCTTATTATTCCAGTTGTCCTGAGTTCTTGATCATCTACTAATCAAAATTGCTTGGATTCCAACTGATATTATGAAGCGAAATCGTCTATTGAATTGAAACAATAAAAATTTTTGATCAGAAGATAGTAAAATGTTACAGATTACCTAATTGATCACAAAATCAATAAGAAGTATTGCTATCAAAGGACAAGAACAGAATGATTAAAACAGATGGCTCAAAATATTATTTTATTAAATTTCAGTACTATCTAAACTTTTAATTAGATCCAGTACAAAAAAAGGACTCAAGGTTTCACCTTTGTGTACATAGTAGCCCTTTGGTAATTTTAAGGAGTAATACAATGTCCAAGTGGAAAACCACAGGACAGCAAAGAAAACGATTACAAGAATAATCTGGAGTGTCCTAAATAATCTAAAGAATAGATGAAAAAGGTATGCACATGGGAAAATAAATTAATGTCTTGGAGCTGACCAAAAATATTGATCTCTTTGTCACTAATGGTACTAATTGGCAGTAAAAATATAATCTCTTGTTTTATCTGTTCCACCTAAATCAGATAAGTAATAAAATGGTGGATAAAATGTTGGAGACAAAATTAAAATATATTCTTAAAATTCAGGGGCCAGGGATTTAACTCAGCAGCATAAGCACCTGCCTGGCAAGTTGTTTGATCCCCGGCACTAGAAAAAAAATCAAGTCAACAATTACTGAGCATCTATACTGGCTCTATGTTAAACATATGAGTAGATTATAGCATTATTCCTGATCTCTGGGGGCTTATTATCCTTAGAAAATGAAATGATTCATACAAGAAACTGTTAGAAAAGAAAAATTTCTGAACAAAGGAAAACATTGTCATTCCAGTTAACCATAGAGTTCTGTAACTACAAAGACCACATTTAGGATCTGTGATCCATTAAATCCAAAAGGTAGTCAAAGAAATTCAACTTCCTTTTTAAGCACAAAGGTGGGAGCTTGTCAACCTTTAGTATTTCCTTCAGTTTTCCACTTCCAGGAAACCTGACAAAAGCATTTGCTGTACTTATAAGTGAAGGAATGAGGCAAGCTCACCTAGAGACCTAAATCTGGCAATTTTCCATCTGTTTTGCACCATGCACTCTAGATGAACAAAACACAATTTTTATTGTTTTAAAATGACACATGCAGCCAGGCATGGTGGTGCACGCCTATAATCCTGGCATGTGGGGGAGGCTGAGGCAGGAGGATTGTTGCAAGTTCGAAACCAGCCTGGGCTACAAAGGGAGCTCAAGGCCAGCCTGAACTGCATATTGAGACCATGTCTCAAAGACAATAAATAAATAAAAATAACACATGCAGTTTTGATTTGATGCTCTACATATGACAGGTACGCACAAGGTACCACTGGGATTCAGAAGAGCATACATGTTTGATTCATTGTTGGTGATGCTCTTTGACCACTTGAGAGGTGACTCATGTGAATGTCTACCTTGGTCCCTGTCAAGGTACCAAGGTACCAAGGGTGGGTAGGAAGGTACAGAATTTAGAGAGAAAGTTCTGTGTAGCCAGGCAAAGCAGAGCAGAAGAGGCAATACCACAAGGTAGAGGGGAGAGCAAAGCACTAAACAGAAAAACCAGAGCATGGTCCTGGAGTGACAAGCAGGATGGAAAGACACACAAGTCTAAGAGGTAAACAGGAACAGGTCATGAAAGGTCTTGAAAGCCAGCATTATGATGCCAGCGTTTTTTGTTTGTTTGTTTGTTTGTTTTCTTTTTGAGACAGGGTCTCACTATGTAGTTCAGGTTAGCTTTGAACTATGTAGCCCAAGCTGGACTTGAACTCACAGGGACTCTCCTGCCTCAGTCTCCCAAGCGCTGTGACAACAGGCCTATGCCATCCATACCTGGTTTGCAATTCCTATTTTAGAAGTGTAATAAAAGCTAGCAATTTCTGGTCCATACTGCTGTTTCCAACTTACAATTTGATTTCTTTTTTGGACTTTACAATGACATGAAAGAGACACACATTTAATGGAAACTGTACTTCTACTTCTGATTTTTCAGGCTAGCAACATGCAGTATGATATTCTCTGGCAATACTGAGTAGCATCAGTGAGCTCCATCTCTATAGCTATAAAATTTCGAGGGGAAACACATTCTAGTGTGCTGTGTTTCTAGGATATGAGATTGGGCATGTTAAATACACTGTCACAGTATTTTCAATTAAAGTTGATCGCAACCTCACTATAATTTGATTAGCATATGTTTTTCCATTAGTATTTCAAAATAAGACACAAGATACCATTCAGAAAAATAAAAGTGCTTGTCAGTACCCCAATTCAAGGGCAATTCAAAATGAAATAATTCTATTTTATTACATGAAAGGTTAATTAAAGATTTACTTTTATGGCAGGGTAGTCAAATAATGATTTTTAAAGTCTACTACTGAACTTGTATACTTAGAAGAAAAAATTGATTAAAGGGCTGAGACAGGAAAATACAAAGCAAACTTGGAACACCTTACATCAAAAAGTGAGGACAAAGTGCATAAAGATGGAAAGGAATTTACAAAGGCAATGTAAGAGCAGAGTAAAAGGCACTCCCATTAGCCAAATTTGATAATATTTGATATTGCAGACTGATCAGGCCTGAAACATCCCAAATGAGTGACTGGGGCAAGGCTTAAATAAGACAAAAGCAGTATGATTTTAGGGCTCCAGGAGGATCAAAAAACTCTCTAGCAGAATTTGAGACTCTGAGGGCTGAGACAAAGAACTTCCTTGGGCAGCCTGTATTTATTTGGTTTTCAAAAAAAGGAAGGGGTTAAAGTGGATAGTGTGGGAACTGAGCAGGACCTGGAGAGCTGGTTCAAAGACTTCTCCAAGCAGTAAATTATGCTAGTTAGGAGAACCAGCTTAGCTTCAAGTTGACATCCACCACAGGGCTGAGATGCCTGCAGCTGCAGTCTCTACTTAATGGGGTTGGGGCCAGGCATCCTCAGCTGTGGCCTTATCTTGCCCTTTGAGGAGTCACTGGCATCACAGGCCACTACAGATCTCAACCAGGACCAGTGATTCATAGCAGTTCACTTACTATTATCAATCTGCTGCTCATCTCCAGACAAGGGGCTTAGGCTTGGAACAGACAAGTACACGTAGAAAGCCAACTGGTTAATTTTAAATCCTGTTCAGAGCTGCTTCCTAGTGGTTTCCCTCAACTTGAGTAACTAAAAGAAGAAGCTTAACACGCAGAATATTTTTAAAAAATAAGTCCACAGTCATATTCCAAGTGTGGAAGTAAAAAAGTGCCAGCTAATATGTGAACGAATGATGGACTCAAAATCCCATTACAATTCTTGTAAGTCATTCAAAGAATCACGAATGGACGTTAAAAACACTGAGATGACGAACAGGAGACTCACGTGGTCTTACAAGTTCCTCCTAATCATAAAGTGAAAAAGCTTCTTACAAAGGATAAAAGCAGATACTCGCTTGAACCAAATTCAGCATCACTAACAATGGAACAAACTGATCTCACGTGCCCCTGACATCATAGAATTCAAAGTGCACACCACCTAGGCAACACTTTTCAATTTACATCCAATCAAGAGCCAGGTGTGGTGCTGCACACCTGTAATCCCAGCACTCGGGAGGCTGAGGCAGGAGGATCGTTGCCCGAGTTTGAGACCAGCCTGGGCTAAAAGAGAGCTCAAGGCCAGCCTGAACTGCATAGTGAGACCCTGTTTCAAATCAATCAATCAATCAATAATGAAAAAATAAGACAAATCCAGAATGTCTAAGGAGTGTAAGCCAACTGGCTTTGACTCCTCAGAAATGTTAATAGCAACATTTACAAACAGAAAATGGCCAAGTACTCTGTGAAACTAAACCTAATGCACAAACTTCTGAGTTCACAATAAAAACAAAACAGAACCATGTAAAGAGTAATATTTTGGGAGCAACTGGAGGGTGTGGCTTGTATATTAGGTATTATTGACTGTCAAATTTCTTGGGTGTGATACAGTACAGTGGTTATGTAAGAAAATGCCCTTGTTCTTAGAGAACATGGTGATGGGGAAGCATCACGATGACTCAAACCTATCTTCAAGTGTTGGAAAATGATTTAGCAAAAAAAAAAAAAAAAAAAAAAAGAGATTAAAATATGCAGAGGCAACAACCAAAGGTGAAATTTCAATGTAGTGAATTAAACAAATGAATGTTTACTATTTCTAACTTTTCTCTAGTTTTGAAATTTTAAAAATAAAAAGGCTAAAATGTTAGTGGAGTTTATTTAAGCGAATTGCTAAATACTAATAAATTATTTAATACTTACTAAAGATTCCCCAGGAACTTCTTTCCCAAGAAAGGTAACCACAGGAAAAGGCAGACTAACATTATTTGTGGCTGGTGTCAGCAATATAATTTCTAAGTTTTATTTTCTTCCTTGAGTCTAAAATGATGTTTGACTTACCTGTGAAATTAATAGAAATCATTCACCTTATCAAGAACAATTTAATGTTGGAAACCTGTAATCTTCTGGTTTTAAAATAATTTATTTCATAGGTCTGTTTAAATTTCATGTCTCAGAGCATACATTATTTAACCAAGAGGTGCTGGACAGAAATTGTAAAAAGGGAGGAAACATTGAAGAAAAGAAACCAGCTCAATTCTGTAAGAATTTGATTCTACTTTGTAAAGTTTTGCTAAGATAAATTTCTATCATCCTTCTTTTGTGCTTACAAAAGACATTAACTTCTGGATTTCCAATGTTGTAAATAAAATTTTTACAATTAAGTATGCATTCAAATGACACACAAGGCAACCAAATAAATTCAGTCATCAACATCAGCATAATGTGTATTTCTGGTCACTGCACTAACATTAAACTAAACTTCAAACCACAAAAACATGTGACTAACATTAAAAAGGCAAGCTGTAAGGTATCCAAAGCTTATAAAGGACAAATTGCACATGGTTAAGATGGGACATCACTGGACACGGGCTGGTGTGCATATGGCTGCTTTTTCTTGTAAGAAGGCCACCGGCAAACAGGGCAACAGTGTCGGCCCCCAGCCAACCACATCACAATGCAATTCTGATGGAACACGTGACCACAAGGCAACCCCATCAGCAAACATCCATTTTCAAAATTCTCTAGGCAAACAACACATTCAGTACAGTGCAGCATATCAGCAGGCCAAGTTAACCAATCAGGTTCCATATCCTCATTAGTGCTGTAGGATCCATAGGACTGCCCCTTCCTTTCATATGGGCTGGTCTGACAATACTTATTGGCACATGAACAAGCCTCAGCCACACAGTGACTCGCTCTTCCTGAAGAATTGTGAACTATGCTTTGTTTATCTTCAAATGCTTCCTTCTCGCTGCTGGAGGTGTCTGTGTTCTCACTGTCTGAGTCATTTTCAGTATCTTGAGAACCCTCTGACATTTCCTCTTCCGACTGGACTCCAAGACACTTATATCGCCACATTGGTAAGTTTTTTATATAATCAGTTGGTATCAGAGGGTGAAGCCAAAGGTCGGGGAAAGCTAATCGCTCCAAGAATAAGTCAGGGTCTTCGTCCCAATCAGATTCTACAGGAAAGTTCTGAAAAGAAGCAATCGGGTGGAAGAGGTAGCTGGTGTACCAGTCCCACAGACTTGATAACCATTCTAAGTTATTGGCATTGACTTCATCATGGTTGCTGCGCCGTCTCTTCTTCTCAAAGTAGTCAATTAGTAAACCATGTCCAAGGTACGTACTGAGAAACAGGGCTGGGTGTGATGAATAAAACATCCAGTCTGCCCTCACCCAGGAAGCCAGTGTGGTTGTGTTAGAATACCTTAACAACTTTAAGCTGTATTCATAAAAGCTATCTAAGTAAGGGAGCTGTAAAAACCCCAATACAGGCAGCCAGGAAATAATTAATAGGGAATTGTATGTCCCTAAAGTGCTTATGAGAACCACAAATCGTTTGATGGTAGCTCCTTGAGTAATAAATAAGTCCATCCAAGCCATAAGATTAACTAGAACCAAGCTCAAAACAAACAGGTCATTTACTTCAGGTTGTAATGAGCGCAAAAAAGAATCCATGGCCTGAAGGGATATAAATTCACCTGTGTGATTTCCATATCTGTAAATTCCTTCAGGAGTTCTAAGTATGTACGATGGCATGTTATATACACCAATATCTGTCATATAACTCTTGTTGTCCCAATTTTCCACATTAACAAAAATAAATTCAATTCTTCCAGTAAATTTTATACTTAGTGCAGAGAAGAAAGCTGGTGGTTGGTCAAGGTTTGCAAAAAGGTATATTTTTACCCAGTACTGATCACTTTTATTCCATTCTTCTTTCAAATGTTCAGCATTGTAAATGGTTTTGATCCGAGAAGCTGCATGAGCAGTTATCCATTTAAAAATGTGCTCTACTTCAACCTTACGTCCACTATACTCTTTCAGCATGACTTTCCCTTTAGAAGTACTTGTTTGTGGGACAGACATAATGAGCGTGGATCGTACCCAGCCTCTTCTCCTGCAGTATCTGTTAAGAGAGGAAACTGTAAGTAAACAGCTAGGCTATTGTGAAATTTTCACCCCTGATAAGTTTAACACCTGAAAGGTACCCTCTCCCAAACTACATGATGCCAAATAATCAAAACGCAGGACCAGTGCTTGGTAGCTGTGTAAGAAGCAGCAGCAAGCTCTTCTTTGTAGTTTCCTATTTCTATGTTTCTATTAAACATTGTTTTAAAGAATGTATACCTTGAAAAATCTCTTTGAGTCAAAGGAACCAGCTAACACTGTGCTTGGTCTCTTATGTACCAAAATGACGCTATGTGCTAAGATTAAAAAATAAAGGGAAGATAACTTCTGCTCACAAGAAACTTAAAATCCTATTACAAAGACATAACCAAAATATAAAACTATGTATTTATTTCTAAAGCAAAAGAAGTTAGACAAAGGGAATGCTTATAATTTGAGCAGGTAAAAACTTCATGAAAAGTTTACATTTTAAAGAATGGTTAAAATTCAGATGGGCAGAGAATAGAGAAACAAATAGATTATCCTACATGCTGAGTCCCTGAATTGGTGCAAACTCCTTGAGGGTAGATGACACGCTGTACCATTTATCAACTGTTACAGTTTAAATATAAACTATCTCCCAAAGACCCATGTATTGGGCAGCAGTGTTCTGAGGTGGGGCTTACAGAGGTGACTGGATCATGAGGATCTTAACTTCACCAATGGGTTAATTCCATGATGAATTCACAGCTAAACAGGTTTATTAGGAATTGGTGCCCAACCGGAATAATTAGGTTACTAGAGACGTGCCTCTAAAGGATCTATCTTGTCTCTAGCTCCCTCTTCTCCCTTTGGCTCTTTCCCTCCTACTCTTCTCCTTGGCTACCATGTTTGTCTGCCATGCCCTTCTGCTATATTTCTGTTTTGGAGCCAGCTAACCATGGACAGAACCCTTTGAAACCACAAGCCAAAACAAACCTTTCTTCCTCTAAGCTGATATGAAGGCATTTAGTCACAGTGATAAAAAGCTAATTCATAACTCAAGCACCTACCACAATGCCTGACAATCAAGCACTGTTTCAAACAGTCTGCACGAGGACCAACCCAGAAAAGAGGTACTGCAAACCCCATTATTTTATATTCTCTTTTCAATGGAGACCATGAAGAGGAAACAAAGAAAGTATTCAGTCCAAAATATCCTTATTTTATAACAGTGTAAATGTAGAAGAATTTAACTAAACTGTAACTCACTAAATTAATTAAAATCTAACTGAAATTTAAGTTTTAGCTAAGTTAATTAACTAAAATTTAATTTAACTAAGTCATTTGTTTAGAGTTATTCAGTAGGACCATGACACTACTCCTTTTGGAAATGGATAGGTTTTTACCATGAGATTTGAAATATCTACCTCCCTCTAAAGAATTAGGTGATAGGGGCTGGGGATTTAGCTCAGTGGCATAAGCACCTGCCTTGCAAGCATGCAGGTGTGAGTTCGATCCCCAGTACTGATTAAAAAAAAAAAATTAGGTGATGAAAAATACCAAAAAATGAAAACAACTGTTTGTACTACCCTGAAGAGATTTGTTATGAAACATTTTCTGTGCTTTAAATGTTCTTTTCTAAAACCTAAAAATTTTATGATATATAAAATTACCTCAATAAAGTTATAAAACAGAAAACCATGTGTATACAAATTTGTAAATGGATAGTAATGTCTGATTTAATTCACAATACTGACTTAAAATTCATAGATGTTATGCTTTACTTGATAAGCATAGGTTATACTTTCATAAAATTAAATTAGCACATTATACATTCAAACGATCAGACAGGAAAGTCTTTAAGTATGTGCATAATGTTTCATGGAATATTACTAATTTTATCTCAGAAATGTTGTGGCATAATTTAGGATAAATGAACATGTTATATCTTAAAGACAAGGTTAGTAAATAACCTGGGAAACTAGCTAGTGCCTCAGAATCAGAGACTCATGACTCTTAGCTTTTTGCTGAATAGATTCACTCCCTTAGCCAGATATAGTCCATCAACATCAATCTTGTTTCAACCAAATGATCTAAAAATATATATATCCCTAAAAGATACAGAATATTCAAATCCTTTTATGCTGTATTTGTCCAACACAAATAATTCATTGATATAAATTCTATTTTTATTCTCACCAGAAAACAGCAGTAGGTCAAATGCATATAAATAGGTACCTTAATCTTTTTCCATACAACATTATGTATCTTTCAAATTAAATCTTATTTCCCAAATTTTCACGAAACCTTTCATACTTATAAACAACAAGTTACTAATACTTATCTAAACACTGAAAATCTAAACAAAAAAATCCAAAACACAAATACAGTATAACATATTAATGTTTTTGGGGGAAGGGGGATGGGGTCTCAAACTTGAGGCAATTCTTCCTCCTAAGTGCTGGCATTACAGGCATGCACCACCATGCCTGATTAACACATTAATGTTAAACACCACTGCTAACAAAAATGAGGACTAAATGTAATATTTTCCAAGGATGTTGTATTATTTTACATCAACATAACAACTTTTACTGACAATTCAAAAAAGAACTTTTTAAACAGTCAGACTAAATTAACAAGAACATCATGAAAACATTCTTTAGTTCTTAAAAGTAAACCTATGGAGATCTTATTAGAGACTTTCTGAAATCTTAGAGAACTTAAAAAGAAATATGGCTAGTGCATTTTGGAATGCCAGTTTCTGGAGTGGCAAGTGATATTTAAAAAGTATCATGGTGTCTGTTTTGGTAATGCCATTTCATTGGTCTCTGTGGCTTTTCCTTATTCCTGGCCCCTTGTAACCTGTCATTCTTACCATAAGTCAGTCTAACCTCCTGCCCACCACTCAGCTTTTGCAATTTCTACACTCTTGGTCTTCTCTTAACATCATTTAAGGCTACCCGTCTGCACATATACACATAAAAACCACCACACCTCCTACTTTCTCCAAAAAAAGAGCAGAATGTCAACCTGGCAAGAAAAGCCCTCTGAAATTGATCTCTTAGTTGAGGAGTAAGAGAGAGAGAGAGAGCCAGGCAACACCACCCTGCTGGATGTACAGAAAAAAAATTAAACTGCTACCACTGTCAGGGTCAGACGCTGCTGAGAAATAGTGATCCTAAATGTTCTTAGTGGAGCGAAACATGTCAGGAAAGCAGGAAAAACCCCAAAAAACAGACTACATTTAAAGAAAGTAGTATGGCCCATGGATGACCAAGTTTGGCATTTTTTAAAAATCTGAAAATAAAAAATGATTCAATCATTCAATATACAAAAACACTTCCTGAATAATACTATTCTCCACTCAGCTAGACCATCACTGAAATTCTGAATGCTCTTCTTCACGCCTTGCATTTTGCTCTTCTCTATGTGGTCATTAAAAGAAGAAGAAGAAGTAAAAAAAAATAACCTCGACTAAGCACAGATTCTGTGGCAAGAACAGTTCACCTTCTGGTTGGAAGACTTTCCACAAGAAGAAACAGGGACACAGCAATGTTGACACCATACATCACAATCATCTTGGTGATGAAACTGAAGGAAATGAGAAGTGCTTTGTTGTTTCCTGCCGTGCTGTGGGTAGAACCCAGGGGCTTGTACATGCTAGACCAGCACACCGCCGCTGAATAACACCCTCAGGACATGGGTTTTTATAACAAAGAATTAAAATTACAATTAATAACAACAAAACCTAAAAAGTTACTCAAAAAAAATTTTTTTTTAAAGATAAGAGTGTTGCTATATAGTTTAGACTGGTCTTGAAATATGTAGCTTAGGCTGGTCTCAAACTCAAGAGGATTTTCCTGACTCAGCCTCTTGAATGTTGAGATTATAGGCATGTGTCACCATACCCAGCTTCAAAAAATATTTCTTAAGCCATAAATAAGAAGTAGAATTATTTCAAGATGAAGAACGTTGAGAAAAATATTTGGAGGTAGCACATATGTACCTCTTTTCCATTCTTCAGCTAGTATAAGGTTTTCAAAATAAAAGCTAGAAAAATTTGCACTAAAATCTACTTAATGATGACTTTTTTTTTTTTTTGTATCAAACTCATGACCTTGTGCTTGTCAGGCAGGTGCTTATGCCACTGAGCTAAACCCTTGGCCCATGATGACAGTTCTGACATACTGTTTTATAAGATTACACTAAAACTGGGCACAGTGGCGCACTGTAATCCTAGCCCTTGGGAGGCTGAGGCAGAAGGACCATTGCAAGTTTGAGCCTAGCGTGGGCTACAAAGTGAGTTCAAGGCCAGTCTGAACTCCATAGTGAGACTCTGTCTCAAAAAGACAACAACAAAGAACAACAAAAAAAAAGATTACATTAAAATAAATATTCCTTTCATTTTTCCATATTAGGCTATCTTCATTTTATGTTGTATGTAATTCTTTATTGTTATCTAACAATTACAGTATATTAGACTGTAATGTTTCACTTTTACATTTTTAAAATCTGTTTTTGACATTTCCTAATATATTTATAAACTTCAGTGTTTGAAATGATCTTTCACCAAGACTCGATCTGAGGATAACAGATTCAGTGGTAAGTTCTTTGGGAAATGAAGGACAGAAATCAAAGTTATTTACTTTTCATGAGAACATAAAGCAAAAGCTGTTTTGGATTATTTCAACAAAAAACAATGAGATATGATCAAGATTCTGTGGTGATGATGAGAATGGAAGCTTTTTGAGGGAGATGATAAAACTAAGTATGAGATACATAGATAGATAGATCTCTATATAGACACGGGGCCTTGCTAAGTAGTCCAGGCTGGCCTTAAACTTCACCCAGGCTGGTCTTGAATGAGTAGCAATCCTTCTGCCTCGGCCTCCCTAGTGCTGGCATTAGAGATGTGTGCCACCACACCCACCTGAGATATGTGATTTTTTACATATGTCATATGTCTTCTCTGCATGAAACAAAACGTCAAATGTGCACATCTTCTATTAAATATTCACCAAATGGATAACTCAATGAACAAAAGAGTGTAAGTTATAATCTGGTGGTACTACAAATGGAAATTTAAAAAAGCATTTCAAAGAAAATGGAATAATAAAACAAAAAATAATGTGACAGATGGGATACCAAAGTACAAAAAAAGAAAAAAAGAAAATGGCTTCAAAGAATTTTGTCTAAGAAAATGGTGAAAAAGTTAAAACCTAAAACAATAAAAAGTAGTAAAAAAAAGGTATAAGGCACAAATATTTAAGCAAAGAAAAATAGGATGAGTGGGATTTTGGGCACTAAATTTTAGGACAAAAAGACATCCCCAGAGATGGCTGTGGAATAGATGGAAATGAGCAAGGAAACACAAACCAGAGATCAGAAGTACCAAAAAAGATTTACATCAGCAGTGACTGGAACCATTTGGAAAGTACAACACAGAAAAGAAGAAAGACTGAGGATACTCTTAGAAGACATCCCACAAAGAACACAGAAGAGCCAGAGAGAAAGTGATCTCAGAAAGCCAATGAGTGCCAGTGTAATAAACACAGCTAATCAAGCACCCGCATAAGTAACAATGTGCTAAACACTGTAATTTGCTTTTAGTTTAAGCAGGCTTCTAACATCACATTCTTTATTCAACAAGAAGATTCTGACCAGGACTTTAATTCTAAGAATTGTCTAATCCACTTACCTGGGATCGCTGGAACAGTTAAAAGTGCCTGTGCGTATTCCAAATCTCGACACTTTCTTTACCATTTTCTCCCAGTGAATTTTTCCCACCAAAGGACTTCTATCATTTGCTATGACCTATCCCCCAAAAATAAGAAAATAAAAAAAGAAACTTTAATTATCAACCACATATATTCATAGCATAATTTTACTTTTTTGAAAAAGACATTGTTTCTGGTTCTTAATATGGTATTATTATTTCAATATTGTAGAAGGAAAAAATATTACAGAAAGGGCAACTGTCCAACTGAAGTCTTCAAACACCAAATACAGTACAACAAATTCCCATACTCTGACAGTAACAAAGACAAGGGAAATCAAAATAAAAAAACCAGTCATGTTCTCCAGCATGTGGCCTTTTCTCTAGAACTAAGATACACAGGAAGAAAATGACTCTTAAGAGTCATATCTAGCTGGGGGTTTAGCTCAGTGGCATAAGCACCTGCCTTGCAAATGCGCGGTTGTTAAGTTCGATCCCGTACCAAAAAAAAAAAAAAAAAATCTTATCTCTTTGCTCTGAAAAGAAAATCTTAAACAATAATCCAAATAAAGCTCATTAAGAATTATCACGAGTTCAAATTTCACTTTTCTTAAAGCACAATTATGAAGTCAAGGGTCAAACAAATGTTTTCTATTAAACTAGGCTTTGACTAATTCAATACTACTACTCCTATGGCTTTTTCCTTTACAATCATGAAAGATTCCAACAAATAAAAAGAACAAACATAGTAATTTTGTGTTCTTGAGCCTCTATTTCTAATTTGTGAATAGTTTTCAAACAGGACTGGGAGAACAGACTTTTCAAAAATAAGAAAAAAATTCTAAATTGATTTTCAGAAAAAATGGAAACAAAGCATTTGCAAATAAGAGGGGAAGAAGAAAGGTAGGAGGGAAGGTAGAGGAAGGGGGAAAAATCAAGATAGGTACAAATTCCCTATAATGAGTATGATTGTTATGTATACCTAAAATGTACCAATAAACTTAAACTAAAAAAACAACAAAAATAAATTGATTTTCAAAATACGCATGTAACAACTTCAAGTATAATTGTCATCTGTTCTAATAGTTAATACCTTTTCCTTCTTTTTTCTCCTAATCTTCCTGCTCTTATTTTATTTTATGGAAAAAGGGCAAAACAAAATTTCATAACAAAATAGGAGAATAACAATGTTAATACATTGCATATTATTTTTTTAAAGTAGATACTCAGAGTATCTTCTTGATTTGAATAGAAAATTTCAATGAAGAATTTAGTAAAAAACAGTAAACATTAAAACAAAAATAACTAACAGAATTTCAAGGAAAGCCAAAAAGGTCTAAAGTCATCATGAGACTACGTGATATTTAAGTCCAGGGTTTACAGGCCAAGTTTATTTTCATAATGCTGTATTACTGTTATGGTACTACTCAATTTAAAATCACAATGCAGTACTGAGGCCCCTAATCCTTCTGGCAGGAAGGACTATTTTTATGTTCACAAAGCCTCGGGAAGTAATGTTCCAGGTGGGTTGTGGAATGAACGTTAACAATCAATTCCCTGGAGAGGAGAGGGGACAGCTACACCCTTTCAGCTGGGAAGTCTAAGGCAGCAGAACACTGAGGGCACACGGTCATGGCCAAGAGATTTTAAATTCATTTTACATGTCCACAGATCACCGTCTCCAGTAACCCTTGCTTCCTGCTCTGACCCTTACACTTACAGAGGCCTGCATGCAAATGTGGTATCTAATAACTGTGATAATAAATACACATGCATTTAAAGCATGAGCAAATGGTTCTCACAGTGCTTTTTAATGAAAAGTGGTCTCATGAGGGAGATATGAGTTCTTACGTAAGTATTCTGACAGCTGAGGCAACCAAGAAAAAGGGTATTTGAGACGAAAACTCTTAGACGAAAGCTCCTTTTGAAGAGGTTCACACAGGCTACACTACCCAATAAGACTCTGGCTTTTGTACTTTTCCTTGGTCCAAAAGTGTAAGTTTTACCTGGGGAATCAGGAAGACCAAGCAGGGCAGGCTTCTTGTCTTTTATCCCCCTGCTATCACAGAAGAGTCAATATGGTCATTTTTCTTTTGGTCATATATTATCAAAGAAATCTTGTTTTTTTTTTTTTTTTGTACCAAGGATCAAACTCACGACCCTGCGCTTCCCAGGCAGGCACTTAAGCCACTGAGCTAAATCCCTGGCCTCGAACTTACTTTTCAGATTCCTTGAGAGATGAAGAATTCTTGGGGCCATCTTATTACCATCTTCCCGGCTCTCTGTCCTTTTCATTTCTCCCTTAAGAATTTTTCTCATATATTTTTCCATTATTGAAGCAAGAATGCAAACACTCCAAACATATCAGGTCTTTGTTTATGACAACTGCTTTGAGAAGCTGAGAGATGTCTTTGTCAGTGTAATCATGGCCCTAAGTCTTGGAGTGTCTTTCAGTGAAGATCCTGTTCACTGTACAGGTTATTTTAGACTTATAAGAGTGTTAATGTTAAAGGGAGAATTAATGAGAGCAGGCTGTTCCCAGGCCCATCCTGGCTCTGGCAAAGACAGCAGAAATGAGTGAAGACAGCTGTGAACATTGCTGGGGCAGGTGTGCGACAATGTTCAATCCCAAGGTCTTATTTACTCAGCAGCCCGTCCTACCTCCTGCTTTTGACGAGTTTAAGGGTGTCTGACTGAGAGCTGCACAAAGTGGAAACCATCTAGGCATTACATAAAAGCACTGAACATGCCTCTATAGTTATAGCTACGCAACTAGAGAAGGTCTAGCATAAACTAATTTTTGTAGAGGTTTAATTAAATGGTTGCGATAAAAAAAAAAGTCACTATTTTCACAAAATAGCTCATCTGGCTGAATCACTCTTGGAGAGTCCCGGATTTATAGCTTGTACTTTAAGAAAAGCATGCACCACTCAGAGTAGCATCCTCACTGCTGGTCTCCTTAACGGGGAGAGCATCCTTGGCCATTTGGGAAGGAGGCTGTAGTTTCTGTGGGGAAGAATTTCAGACTAGAAAAGAACTGGACGAAAGTGGAGCTCTAGTTCCAGGTCTGGAGGAGACTTGGCAAGACAGACTAGGAGTGAAGCAATCTTTCCATCCCCCTCCCAGGGCATCTGCCTCTCTAACTGGCACTGCCACACTGGCTCAGCGTTGTACCCTTTGCAGCTAATGTGGTACCTCGCTCATCTGGGTGCTGAATAAACATTTAAACTGTTTCAACTTTTTACAATTTAGTAGCTCATGCTGTTACTCACAGAATCCATAAAGGAAAGGCTCCATCCACCTTTTTGCTTTTGTTGTAACAAAAGTCCCTTCCATAGCAAGCTGCCATCTAGAGTATTTTCTGGACAACACTAGTATAAATAGTACCTCACAGTACAGCTGCATGTTAGTGTTCTTAACCCCAGATAGCCATAAAGACATCCAGTTCACTGCATTTAAAAATACTTTGGCTTATTTATTAGTGGTGAACTTATTACTAATAGAACACTGGGAATATCCTTTTAATACTGTTAATCTCACACAATATTATTGAGGCTTACTCAGCAGAACTCCTTAGAACAAAAGGAGTATTGGGCTATATTTTCTGTATTTCTCAATATTTAATTTCAACGGGGTCTACTTTCAAAACTGTGAACTTAAGTATATGTATGCAAAGAGTATATAATCATTAAAAGTGGGGATGAGTGATTGGCAAAATAAACATTTTTAGTATTCTACTATTCTTACTTGCTTACTTCATGAGTAAATACAAAGTTTTTTCACCAAAACTCCCCCCCGCCCCTTTTTGAGATAGAGTCTTGCTATGTAGTTCAGGTTGGCCTTGAACTCCCTTTGTAGCCCAGCTTGGTCTCGAATCTCCAACAATCCTCCTGCCTCAGCCTCCTGAGTTGCTGGGATTACATACTGTTATACATGACACCACACCCAGCCACATGAAAACTTATATAAAGTGGTTTGCCATGCCTTTTGCCTCTGGAGTAGCAGTAAAGAATAAGTAAGTTGGAATTGCCCTTATAAAACTATAGTCTAAGCAAAAAGGTAAATTTAAAGTCAGCCACTAATAGTTTCAGCCAAACAGTAACTATATTAACACAGTATTTCAGTAAATATTGACCAAAGTTTTCGAGGACTTTACAGTGCTTTTCCCTACTACCTTAATTCCAGTCACTTTAGATTCTTTATCACATGACACAGCCAATGGGGAACAAATATGTCATCCTTCGAACTATGCTAACTAAGTGCTGGGGATGTACCTCAGTGTTAGAGCACTTGGCAGGCGTGCATGGGGCCCTGGGTTCAATCTCTACAACCATGTACACAGACACAGACAGACACAGACACACAGACAGACAGACACAGACACACAGACACACACTCCCTCTCTTTCACAACCAATATAGAGAAACAGAAATGGTAAGAGAAGTCCATAAAACCTAGAAGTTACGCTAACCTTTCCATTACAGAGGCCTATCAGTTGTGTATCTACCTGTCTTGTCCAAGTCTTCTGTGTATGACAGCCAAGAAGATAGGTAGCGGTAAAATCAAAGAACCTACAAAACCTTAAAATAAATAACTAATGAAAGATAAACAGATTAGAACAAAGAAGCAAAACTCAGAATGTTAGAAAGAACTGTTAGGAAAACAACTGGGTTCTTTATGGATTACATAGTGTTTTAATGGCAAAGATGTCATGTATGTCGCTATCTTGAAAATTAAAAATAGGTCCATTCTCCTCACACAGAGAAGAAAACAGGAGATAAAGGAAAGCTTGACAATTTAAAGAAGCCTGAATTGGCATCATTGCTCTTAGAGAGAAGGAAAACAAATTAGTTTATTTTAAAATAAAGAAAAGTTGGGCATGCTGGTGCACAGCTGTAATCCCAGCACTCTGGGAGGCTGAAGGAGGGTGGCAAGTTCAAACACAACCTGGGCTCCTTAACAATTTAGCAAGACCCTGTCTCAAAATAAACAATAAAAAAGGACTGAGCATGTAGCTCACTGTGAAGGCCCTGGGTTCAATCTACAGTACTATAAAACAAAGAGAAAAGAGCCAAATTACTCAAATTATTAAAAATTGAATACTTGAAAGTTACCCTTTTTGGCAGATTAGACTAATACAACCTGTGCTGAAAGAATGACAGAGTATTTCTCTTCTGTTTCAAACATATATGTCCAATTTCAAAGATACTTTGAATCCAAAACACAAAAACAAGTCTAGAGCTCAAACCAGGTGTCTGTGCTGATCAGATTAGCTGGTTAGTTTAGAGAGCCAAGGACAGGGTTTCAATCTCCCTCTGCTGAGTTGTCCTGCCAGAGATGATTCTTCCAGACCAAACCGGCCACTTGACAGATGGAAAGCCACTAGCCTCAGGGGACACAAGCCAGACGGTGGTGATGAGTATGAACCTTGAGGGTCACCAGGAAAATTAAATGTGCAGCCTATGTCCTTCTCACACACAGAAAACCAAATAAATACATTCCATTTTTGTTAGGTGTCTTTCAACTGCTAATACTTATGAGGTTTAAAAATATTTTCAGGACTACAGATTCAGCTCAGTGGCATAAGCACCTGCCTTGCAAGTGCACAGTCGTGAGTTTGATCCCCGGTACCAAAAAATAAATAATAAAAAATATTTTCAAACAAACACAATTTAGAGACTAGGATTTATAATGCTAACATTCACTATTATTTCTTCCTCACTTCTTTCAAGTGTAACCTTGTAAGGGAATTCCTTGCCATTCTGTTTCTTCTTATCCTGTTCATTTTGCGGCTTAGGACTTTTCACTAAGTGATATTATATTGAATATTGATTTATTTTGTGTCTGCATCTCCAAGCTGGACGGTAGATGCCTAGCAGAGCAAGAACTTAGCCTGGTGTTTGTTCCTAGTACACTTCCAGGCACACCCATATTTGCTGAATAAACTGATTAATTCTGTCACATATTAAGGGACTTTAATCCATGGATATCTTTAATAAGATATTAAAAAACAGGTTGTTAGCCAAGAATACATTGTTAAGTAGTGATCCCAAATGTGTTTCTTGTCTCAGGCAGCATTGTATGTACAAAAGAATTTCCACAGAATTTGACACATCTCTTCCAAGTTTCAAGATGCATGTGTCTTTACCATTTGTTTCCGAGGGGTGAATCATGTGGGGGATGAACATTGAGAAACACAAACACAGAGTTCTAGGACTGGCTACTGAACTCAGTAACAAATCTAAGATTATAGGTATTCCTTGACCAAAGCACTAGAAATAAATTCCAGAGAAAAGAAATGGAACAATTCACTTGGAAATTAAAGTTTTAAAGAAGCTAGACTATTTTTCAATACCAATTAACGGATTTAAACAAGAATTTGAATGGATAAAGTATATTACCAAACACACATGAGTTCTCCATTTTCCAAACTTAAAAATTTACTGAATTAGATTTTCTAGAGGGTGTAAGTTCAAACACGGTAGGAAGATTACAATAAAGGAAAGACCACTGATACGTTATGTAAGCTCCATGACAGTTCCCCTACTTCACTCAGCCCACACACATAGCAGACTACAGGACTGTGTTACCTTCTGTTGTGGTTTATTTAAACGTGCCCCCAAAGCCTCAGGAGTGAGGAAGGTGGTTGAATCTAGCATTTATGATTGGTTCACTGTCTAGTGCTGGGATTACCACTCTGCCTTGGAGCCAGCTGATTACAGACTGAAACCTCCAAAAACTGTAAGATACATAAACCTTTCCTTCCATCATTTTGGGTGTCAGGTATTTTGTCTCCGCAATGAGAGAAAAGTAACCAAGACATCTTCCTTCTGTGTATTTAAGATCAAGTGCAACTGAAAATCTATCTATTTAAAATCACACTGCAAATCTGTAATAGTTTCAGGCCTTTAACTACGGTCTATGAACCCAAAGTTTTCAAAAACCTATTTTTTAGTCCTTGTTCTCTGGAAAGAAATACAAAGAAGCAATTTTAATTTGCATACACTAAATCAACTTTTGTCAATCTTTAAGTGAAATGACCAGGGTACTGGACTCAAAAATCAATCAATCAATCAATCAATCAATCAAGAGACCTAGGACACAATCCTAGTTCAGCATTATTAACAACTATATCCAAGAACTTTGGCAAGTTCTCAGTGCCCTGGAAAGGGTTAGGCTGATATGATTCCCAAACTTCACCGATTTACACAGTATGTTCTTAATTTTGGCAACATTCATGCTGTTAACTTATTATGTTACTTTACACGAAACCACATTTTAGTCAGGCTTAGTGGTGCATGCCGGTAATCCTAGCACTTGGGAGGCTGAGGCAGGAGGAGTGCTGCCAGCTGAAGGCCAGCTTCAACTACATAGTGAGACTGTGTTTCAAAAAAAGATAAAAAAGAAAAGAAAAGAAAAAGAAAGAAGAAAGAAAAAGTGTGACACTACATTTAAAATATTTAAATAACTTTCTTTTGTGGGGTACTGGGAATCGAACTTGTGGGGTACTGGGAATCGAACTCAGGACTATAGGCTTGCAGGCAGGCACTGCCACTGAGCTAAATCCCCAGCCCTATAATTTAAATAACTTTATCTTTCCTCAGTAAAATTTAGGAAATTATACATTTAATATAACACAGAATAAATGATTTTAATTTACATTAAAATACATTAATGATAACATGCCCACTCATTTACCAGAGACCATATTTTGAAAAGCACAAAAGGTGATTTTGAAGGCCTTTATGACTCTAAAGTTGTAATATACTACTTAAATCTCACACTTGTGGTACCATAAGAACAAGGGTCAAAAATTATTTCATTGTCATAAGCAAAATAATGAGCGCTTCTCACCACTGTCCCCAACAGCTCCTCCCCTACAGACACAGAGTTGGTGATTTATTGAATACATGGACTCTTTTCCTTTTATTTTAGGTTCTTCTCTTAGGCACAAAAATTATTTGAGCTGCCAAACTCAAAACTAGTTAAAACCTGACAGAAACAGTGCACATCTCTGAACAAAAGGAATACAAGTATGTTTCTCACATGAATATAGATCCCAAAACTAAAACGGACTTATTTCTAGTGATTCTAAATAAAAAAGTCATCTCCCTTTCCCCAACTTTCCGTTTCCACTCCTCAATATCTATTTATCTCCTAAGGAAGACATTAGCATTTCCCCTCAGAATTGAGTTATGCCTAAGAAACATGACACAAGTAAACAGAACCGTCACCACCCACATAGTATCTGGGTAAAAGAAATTTCTTTTCAAGGTTCTCAAGTTATCAAGAATAATCAGTTTCCGATACCTGAACTAGCCAAATGCCATCTTTTGTGTCTTCTACAAGCTCATAGAAATGCATTTCACCGCTGAAATTGGTGCTAGAAATAGATTCAGATGCCTCCTCTTCCTTGAGAGCTGAATAGAGTTCCCCTTCCATCAAGTCACCTGAAGAAAGGAAAAAACAGGTAAAACTTCAAAAATCTCATGCTCTGAATCTGAATGATTAATTCCAGGTTATTCCACAGTGAATCACGTTATTCCACACTGTAAAGACTACCAGAACATAACCATTTAGATTCATACATTCAATAAATATGTAGTAAAGAGCCTACTATATGATAGGCAAACTTTTATTTGGGGGGAGTTGAGGGAGGGTATTTGGGATCGAACTCACAACCTCTGCTTGCCAGGCAGGCACATGTACCACTGAGCTAAACTCTCGGCCCTGTGATAAGCAAACATAGAAAAGAAAGGAAAAGAAGGCTTAGCTCAGTGGCATAAGTGCCTGCTTGGCAAACACGAGGTTGTGAGTTCAATCCCCGGTACCAAAAAAAAAAAACAAGAATAAAAAGAAAAAGAAGGTGTAACTCTCAGAGAATATACAGCTTATATTCTAGTAAGCTCATCACATAACTTTTTGAGACAGGGCCTCACTGAGTAGTTCAGGTTGGTCTTCTACTCACTATGTAGCTGACACTGACCTCAAACTTGCAGTAATCCTCCTGCCTCAGCCTCCCAAGTGCTGGAACTACAGGTGTGTGGCACTACTCTCAGCCATCACATAATAAAAATTATTAAATTTGTAGCAGCCATCATAATATTAATTAGTTTTTGTTCTTTTAGGTTTTTTTTTTTTTTTTTTTAATGCTTCTAAGGATCGAACCCAGGGAACTTTGAGCTATATCCCCAATCATTTTCCTATTTTTTGAGACAGGGCCTCAATATGTAATCCAGGCAAGTCTTGAACTCACCATGTACCTCAGACTCCCCTTTAAGTTGGGATCCTTCTGCCTTCCCCTCCACAGAGCTAAGATTAAGAGGTGTGCCACCACACCCAGGTAATCTTTCTTTCTTTCTTTCTTTCTTTCTTTCTTTCTTTCTTTCTTTTTTTTTTTTTTTTTTGAGATAGCCTCTCACTAAGTTGGCCAGGCTGGCCTTTGGGATCCTCCTGCCTCTGCCTCCCAAGTAACTGAGCAAGTACAACCATGTCTAACATCTAATCACTCAGTTTTATGTATGACGAGTTTAAGTTTCATAAGATCTTTTAAACAATATGGTTTATAGGTTCTAATGTAAAATATTTAGAAATGGGTTAAATGAACTTAAAATAGCAACAGAAGTTAGAATTTTATCAAAAGAATAAACACCATACTCATATACTGATTTACAGCATAGAGTTTGTATATTACATTATTTGTAATTTTTGCCACTGTACCATTGAATTCTAAACTATACCACTGTAAGAGCAAAACCATTCACAACAAATAAATTTTACAGGTAACTTAACTGTATCTATACTTTCTGCTATACAATGGGTGATGTGAGTCATATTTTTGTGGGATGTATATATACATTGATGTTATGTAGACTCCTTGTATGTTTGGTATGACAAGTATTTTTTAAGCCCACAGGAAGAAAACGACATAAAACAAATGTCAAAAGAAAAAATGTGAGCCAGGCATGATGGGCTATGCCTGTAATCACAGCACTTGAAGGCTGAGTAGGACTGCCTGGAGTGGGAGGCTAGCCTGGGCTACACAGTGAATTCAAGGCTACCCTGAACTACCCTGGAAGATTCCATCTCAAAAAACTAAAAAAAAAAAAAAAAAATTGTGATAAAATTTTTTTACCATGAAAAATGATTTGGCTTTGGCAGGTAAGACACTTCTCATTTCTACACCTAGAAAGTTTATCAGACACCTATTTTACTTTAGATCTTTTTTACTCCTTATTCCCCCTTGTGGGGGTACAATTAAGTCACTCATAAACCAGTCAGCAGACAAGGGGCAAAAATAACGCATGATTTTGCATTTTCTCTAAGACAAAAAGTATCACTTTTGGAGAAAGGGTTCCTTTTCTTCACCTTAATAATAAATTGTAAGTGTTACAACCCTTAGACTACAAATAGACAAGTGTTAAACTGCTATAGTTCGTATTCTTATCTAGGACACTATATGGTTTTGGGTACTACATAAAGAAAAAAAATGTCTTGTAAAAGTTAAGGCTAACAGAATTGAAACAAAAACCATCCGGTTCTTATAGCAACCCATCATGCTTTTCTCAGACTACAGTCCTCCTTCAGGAAGTACATCTAAACAGATAACACTTTGGCCAGCAGTAAAAAAAAAAAAAAAACAACTAACCCACCAAACTAACAATTACTGTAGATACATTTTTCAAGCCATTACACCTTGTCATAGTGCTATTTCAGTCCTATTCATACCTCAAACCATTAAGTGATACAGGAACCCTATGACATATGACCAAAAAAATTTTACTTTCAAAATACAAAACAATTTAAATCGACAAATATAAGTTCCAAACAAACAAGGCAGACATTCACGCCAAGACACCTATTTTCACCCAAGTGAATACTGTACAGGGTACACCCTATCCAAACTTAAAACTCTCTGGCCCAAATGCCTCCTTGGTATTGATTATTCTAATGTTTTCGCCTTCGAGCAGCTTTGTTATTACTTATATAGTGACAATCATGGCTAAGTAGACCCTACTTTGCAGTTTTTCTTTTCCGATGTTTTTATGAATTTCAACTGACAGTGGTCTCCATTGTTTTTCATTTGAGAAAAATCACCCAATGCAGTTCACTACATTGTAGCTAAAAAGCTGCACTTTCAAACTGCCACTTAAAAATATCCTTAGAAAACCATACCCACATTTCGGACAAGTAATTTCAGGGCACCTCTCAAAACTACTAGGATTCTAATACTTGACTTCAGAAAATACCTGGACAAAACAAAGCAAAACAAACACAAACACAAACACCCGGGCAGCTTCTCGGGGTCTGCTCAATCTGGCAGGCACTTTCTCTCATTCTGGAGGCGGAGCTAGGTGGGTGCTGGTACAGGTCGCCCCCTGCCCACTTGGGAGGCACCCGGGGAGCCCGACACTCGCCTGACTTCTCCACCAGCTGCCGCACATCCTTCTTCTCGGGCAGCCCGGAGTAGCCCAGTCCCCGGCACTCCAGAATCGTCTTCAGCTTCTTGAAGCTCAGCGCCACCGGATCCACCAGCTGGGTGGCGAAGATGCCGGTCTCATACCACACAATGGCCTCAAAAAACCTGGCCAGGACGAACAGGATCAGAAAATACAGGAGCAAGAAAAAAAGCTTCAGCCACATCTTTCCTGGCGTGTCCTCTCTCTTGCCTGAGAGCCCGGAAGGTGGAGGGGGAGAGGAGAGACAGGTCGGGTCGAGTCGGGTCGGGTCAGGAGGGCAGCGTCGCGCGCGGGCGGCGGTCACCTGCGGGCCATCCCCTCGGCGGGGCAGGGGAACCGCGGTGTCGTCCGGATGGCCGAGGAAGGGACGGCGGCGGCAGAGGCGCAGAGCCTCCTCGTCCCGCCTTCAGATGGCAGGCGATAAAAACGAAGGAGAAGCGCTCCCAGGGCCCCGTCCCCTAAACACCGACCGAGGGCACGCGGGGGCAGGTTTCCTGCGGCGCCCCAGGTGGCGGGTCCCGGCCCCCAGCGCCCTGATCGCAGCGGGGGGGGGGCAGCGACCCAACCCGCTTCGGTCCACAGGGCGCGCAGGCCCGGAGGCGGCGGTGGTCAGGAGGGCTCGGCGTCCCACCAGGCCAGGCCCGGGGCCCAGCGCGCCCGGCGCGGGGAGGAGCGGCCGCCGCAGCTCCCAGGGCCCAGGCCACGCCGGCCACCCCGGCTCGGCGACAAGCGCCGGCGGCGCGGCGGCTCCAGGTTCGCTCGGGCGGCGCCTCCCTCTCAGGCGGGCGGGAGGGAGCGTCGCGGTCTCCGCAGAGAGAAACGGTGAGCGCGGTGCCACTGTGCGAGAGATAAAAGAGCAAAAATTAGGCCCCGAGACGACTCCCCGGGCGCCTTCGGGGCTGGGCCGCCTCCCGGACACGCAGCGTGCGTCTCGCTCCGATGGGCGGCGCAAGTGGTGGGCACCGTCACGGACGCCCCGGCCGCCTCCCCAGGCCGGGGCCGTCGCCCCCGGAGCAGGAGATGTGCTGCGGCCGCGGCCGAAGTCAAGACATAACAACTGACGTCGGCGTCGGGGCGGGGCATGGGCGGGGTCTGAGGGGAGCGCCGGCAGGGGCCGGGGGCGGGGACTAGGAGGGCGGGGCGGGGCGGGGCGGGCGGGAAGGAGAGGGCCGCAGCCTGGGCGGGGCTTCCCACACCTCCCGCAGTGACCGCTGTAGTGCGGTCTCCTCTAGCCCCTTGCCCCAGAGGTGTTTAGTAATGGGTTTTGCCTGAGGAGTGGGCTTTGGGCTGTGTCACTTTGTGTATTTTTTTTTTGGTAAAAATAGAGCCGTTGATTGTCTTTCTAAAATCATTAAAAATGGAACCTTTGATGAGAATTGGGAAAATTTGGGCTGTCTGATTTGAGGTGGTAGAAGGCCAAACTCAGGCAACAGTTGTGTTTTCCACCTCGTCGTGAGAATATCGTTTGTGCACACGTGTGTTGGAGGAGATTGATCAAAAGAGAAGTTAAAACTAGGTCGTTTGTGGCTGCCTGTTGCTACCCCCTTAACTGCCCTGCAGTCTCAACAGGGTTAAAAGCCAGCTGTGAAAGCCCAGAATTCCCAGGACAAAGGTTGTAGAGTGTGACTATGTCTGGTGCAAAGTTCTGTGTGTTTCCTGTGTTTCACTGTCAACAAGAGGAGTTTATATAAAATGAGCAATATAAGCAAGCGTGCAGTACCTCCTTGCGCACTTATTTAACCCCGATGAAGCATACTGTTTGTGTCAGTTACTATACCAGTTTTGACTGGGAGTGGGAGGCCAGTTGGATTCACGAACTGAACAAGGTTGGCTTGCACCAGCCCCTGGATCAGGAGCGAACAAACCTATGAACTGCATAACCATAGTACAGAATCAACTACACTAAAGTAGGGGTGAAAGTATTAGGGAGAGGCATGGTCCTCAATCTTGCAGCAAATCAGTCAAGGGAAGCAAGAAATTGACTGTGAAAATGTGGCCTCAGGATGGCCTCTTTAAAATAAAGCTAACAGTCATTTCAGTGACCAGCTAATAGAAGAGGAACTGGGGGGTACAGGCATGGGGAAAGAGAAGGAGTCAGAGGATAGGAGGAGGAATCTGCCCTTTGGTCTTAACTAGGCTTCAGTGTGGCTTTGTTTCTGGGGCAGGCAGATAAAAGTGGGAGACTTTGAAACAGTTAAGCTTGGTTCTGAAATTTCAGAGACCTTGGGTATTTGCTGTGACATTGTTCCTGGGCGATATTAGTATTCAAACCTTGACATGTGAGGTAATGTGCCTCACCTTCAAGGAATGTGCTCTAGGGAAGAAAAAGTGACCTAAAGTCAGATCCCATCAAAGGGAAATGGACAGGGAAAGTTGGGGTGTGAGTGAGTATGGAAGTGGTCAGGCAAGAGTTTCAAAATACAAGAAAAATCTTTGAATGTGGGGAGGGATTAAAGAACCCTTTGTAGTTTTTTAAAATTTTAGTCAGAGGAAAGAAGATACAAACAAGAGAAATGACACATTATATATAAGAAAACACTGCATTGGATTAGTGTTGAAACAAATCAGCTAACAGCAAGTACAAAGGAGGTCAGGTGAAACTTCAACAAACCAGGGTGGTCAGGGAATCTTCATGGGAAAGATTTTACTCATTTGTGAGGGCTTTGAATATATTTCTGAAAAGCATTCAAGTCTTGATCTGTAATATGCAAGTAATAGTATTCTCCTATTACTTTGTTATGAAATTTTGTTTTATCTTTTTCCATAGAAAAAGCAATAAGAAGATCCTGAGATCAAACAAGAAGATAAAGAACTCTTAATATTTCTTGTTTATTTCAACTGCCTCCTATCCCAACTCTCTTTTGGTATTCTGTTATTCATTTTGCCCTTAGGAGATCTAAAAGCACTGATAAAAAAAAATACATACATTGGCCAGAGAGGGAAGTAGGACATACATCTTTGACTGGTGAGGGAGTATATGGCCTTCAGAAGGGAAATTTATTAGAAACTCTCCTAAAATACATGCTGTTTAGGGAACTTAGTAAATAACTGGACATAGACACAATGGTGTGGGTAGAGTTTTATTGTTACTATAGCATTAATAATGGAAAGAGAAGAGCTGGCGTGGTGGCTCATGCCTGTAATCCCAGCACTTGGGAGGCTGAAGCAGGAGGATTGTTGCAAGTTTGAGACCAGCCTGGGCTACAAAGTGAGCCCAAGGCCAGTCTGAACTGCAGAGAGACCTTGTCTCAAAAAGACAAAAAAAAAAAAAAAAAAAAGGAAAGAGAGAACCCAATATCTAGCAACAGATGATTGATCAAATATAGCAATGCACATGATAATCTATTAGGCAGCAATAAACAGAAAAATGTAGACATATTATTATGGCTATGGAGCTGTGTCCAAGATACAGTATTTGGTGGGAGAAAAAGTGATTCCTGAGAAGATGGCATGATATGGCCCTACTTTTATATTTGTACTAGAAAAAGTCAAAGATGTATGTACCAAAACCTTAACTGTATTCATCTCAAAGTGATGGAGTTTAGATGATTTCAGTTTTTTTCTTTTGTGCTTTGTTTTTTTTTTTCTGAAATAATCACACATTGCTTTCATAATCTTAAAGTGTACTTAGAAAAACTGAACAGCCTTCAGGGTTGCATCTTTGGTCTGGAGATTTAGAAGGAGCAGTTCCTCCTTTGGGACTCCAGAGTAATGGGGCTTGGCAGGGTGGGCTCCCCCCAGGAGGGTGAGTCCAGTGGCCACTAAACCTAGCTGGGCAGATGTTTAGTAGAACAGAATCCCACAGATGAGGCAGTTTAAAAGAACAGAGTTTATTTGGCTCATGGTTCTGCAGACTGGGAAATCTAAGAGTGGAGCACGTGGAGAGAGCCTTCTTGCTGTGTGATCTCCATGCTGGAGGCACCAGAGAGAAGGAAAGGAAGAGGAGGACATGGGGGGAGGAAGAGAAATAGTATCAACATGAGAGGGCATGCAAGAGAGTGCTGAACTCTCTTTCACAACAAAGCCAGTCGGTCTAGAGGTGACAGGCTCACTGCATGATGGTGACATTGACTTGTGGTCACCTCCTAAATGTTCCTCCTCTCCACACAATCACCTTGCTGCTTATGTTTTTAACATATGAACTTCAGGTTATCCATTCAAGCCATAGCAGTAGACTAATTACAATGTCCTTCCAGAGATCAGGCTGACAAGGTGTTCGAATTAGTCAGTGTTTTCTAACAGCTAAACTAATTAATCTGGACTCTTGATTTTACATCTCAGATTCTGTTCATTTGTGAGGTGGCTTAAAAGCCTTCAATACTGTGACAATGGTGAGGGGACTCTAACGTGGGGGCCTGGTTCAGGCTGTGTCATCTTGTTAGGAGGTCACGGCGCCTCTCCGGACCTCATGTTTAATATCTATACAATAGGAGAGGATGTCTACCCTATTAAACTGTTGTAAGGATTAAATGAGATAATAAATGTCAAAAAATGCTTTGAAACAAATACAGGGCACACTCCTGTCATCCTGGCACTTAGAAGGCTGAGGCAAGAGGATAATCGTGAGTTTAAAGTCAGCCTGGGCTACATAGTGAGTTCAAGGCCAGCCTGAGCTACATAGAGAGGCCCTGTCTCAAAAAAAAATTTTTTTTTAATTTTTATTTTAAACTGAAGAATTAATTTTAGGGAAAAAGAAAATCAAAGTTTTTGACCAAGTTTGATGAAATAGAGTTATTCTATTTAGGTTCCCTCTCTCTTTATTTTACTTTTTATCAAGGTATTATACCTACCAACTTCAAACTTTCCTTGATAGAACCATTCAAATGGCTGATCTATTGGTTCAGATTTCGCTGGGAATAACCCTTCTGTCCCTGGTGCTCTTGTTCCAGGCTCAGATCCACTCCACAGCTGTCATCCCGGAACTTCCTGTCTCTTCTCTTTTGCATTGGACTCTTTATTTTTTTGATACTATGGTTGCACTGTGTCTTTCACTTCCTTGTTTGTATGGAACACATCTCATTCTATGGTGGCATAGAAGGGACATCACGGTGGGGAGAAACTTTGAAGAACTTACAGGTCCAAAACTTTCTTTATTCTATCTTCATTTTTTTTTCAAACTTAAAAACTTGCAAGAATATCACACAAAAAATCTTTATACGTTTTACCAGTTGTTAACATTTTCCCATATTTTCCCTATGACATCTTTCTCTAGTTTATATGTGCATATATCTTGAAAAATCTGAGAGCTAGTTGCAATTATGGTTGCATTTGAATGATAGTTTGGCTAAGTACAGAATTCTAATCCAGAAGGCATCACCCTCAATTTGAAAGCATTGATCCACTGCTTCTGCTGCTGCTGTTCTGGGAAGGCTGGTGCCACTCTGATTCCTGTCCTTTAAAACTGACTTGGGTGTTCTGTCCATGAATTCTTTGAGTTTTCCTTTCATCTTTTTCCCTGTAGTTTTTTTTTTTTTGGTACCAAAAATTGAACTCAGGACCTTGTGCTTGCCAGGCAGGCGCTGTGCCACCAACCTGTGTCCCTGGATCCTTTCATCTTTGATGTTCTGAACTTTTATTGTGCACCTGTATTTCATTATGTTAAGTGGCTTTCAATATGGCAACTCCTGACCTTCAAATCAGGGAAATTCTTTGATAATTTTTCCTATCCATTGTCTCAGTTTTCTGGGACTCCGATTAATAAGATACTGGAATTCTATATTGATCTTATGATGTTATTCTCTTTTTTCTTCTAGTTTTCCATTCTGCCTTTCACTCTACTTTCTAGGAGACAGTGCTAACTTTTATCTTTCATTCTTTCTATGAAATTCTTAATTTTCTATATCCTACTTTTAAAAAAATTTCCCCAAACTCTGTCATGTCATCAGGACATGTCTTTTCTATGGCATCCTGTTCTTTTTGGTTTATATGCACTATACAGTCTCATATCTGTTTGGACATGTTAACTATAGTGGTTTCCCCCCTGATGTTTCTTTTGCTTTTGGCATTGCCTCTTTGATCTTGGTTCATTTTCTTTTTGTTTATTTTGGACTTTGTCTTTCTCATTTGTCTTTCTCTTTAACTGCTTGATAATTCCTAACACTCTGTGTTCCAGGTTCATAAATGTGAACCATTGAACAGCTCACTGGAACTGGGTAGGGCTCACTGGGAGGGTAAATGTACAGAGCACAGCCACATCGCTAGGACAATGTGTAAGCCCTTTCTCCAATCTGTTTGCATGCTTCAAAGAGGAATCCCATCTTAGAAGTTCAAGTATGGCTTCCAGCATCTTGGGACTGAGTGAGAGACCAAGCTGGAGATACCTGGACTCAGTTGTTAGGCGTGAGCTTAACACCTCAGTTTTCAGTAGGTGTCTCACCTCCCTGTCCAGCTATGTCTAGTATGTCATTGTCTACAGCCATTCTATTCACTTCAGAGACTAAAACTCCTGTCTTCCTCTGGGGTAGGGAAAGGGCAAATGCCTGCTGCACAGAGGCCAATTTATGAGACTTTGACCAAACTACCTTGCAGCCCTGCCCTCCACCCTGGGCTTGAAAAGCGTTATGCTTCCAGTGTCTGAAAATGTCCTGAGTTCTGTGGTACCAGTGGGGTAGTGTAGCCAAGGAGTGTCATGGAACTACCACATCATTGCCTCTTCCCAGGGCTTCACACTGATCACTGTTTTTGGCTTTTCCTGTAGTTAAGTTGGATAAATGACTAAATTATGGCAAGTGGGAGGCAAGTGGAAGTGATATTACTCCTTCCAGGCATGGTGCTCAAACACAGCCTTCCAGGCCTCTCCAGATAGGGTGGCTCAGAGTGCAGCGCTAGAAGAAATCCTAGGAGATGAAGCAGGCCCTTGGATCCCTGAAATTTTTTTCTTATATTTTACCGCTATGTTTTGACTATAATACTCTTAGATGCAATCAATTCCTGTTTCTCTGTTGTTTTTGACTTTTATTCATGCATATTTGCAGTGACATATGATTACATTCACTGCAGGGAATTGGTACATGTGCATAACACCTTTCAAGGTGTCATCAATTTGAAAGATGAGGGGAGCAAGGGTGGGACTTACAGGACCTGGGAGTAGTAGGCAAGGAACATAAGAAAGGAACCCCAGGGCTGGGGATTTAGCTCAGTGGCTTATGCACCTGCCTGGCAAGTATGAGGTTGTGAGTGGCAAGTGGGAGGTTGTGAGTTTGATCGCCGGTACCAAAAAAAAAAAGGAATCCCAGTGTTTGCTACTTTGCCTTCTGGTTAGGGACAGGGAGAAAAGACTAAAGGAAAGAACTATTTTGCCTTTGTTTTATTCTGCTCTCTAACCCCATTCTTAAGAACTCATTCTGGGTTGTTTTTTTTTTTTTTTTGGTGAAAATGTCTTGTGATACTTAGCTTTCAATCCCTGGCAAATAGCTGATATTTTGCATTTAAAAGGTGAATAGTACATTTTGGCTCACGGTTCCAGAGGTTTGTCTGCGGTGCCCTGCCGGTTGCCTGTGCCTGTGGTGAGCAGAACATCACAGCAGAAGCGTGTGGTAGAGGCAGCTGCTCACCTCATGGCAGATGGGGAAGGGGGTCTTTTATAACAAAGCCTCTTGCCCAAAACCCATTAAACTTTGAATCTATACATGAGTCAATTCATTCATGAGGTCACAGCCCTTGTATTCTGTTCACTTCCTAACCGCCCCCCCCAATCCTGTTGCACCGAGAACCAAGCCTTTAATACATGAGCTTTTAGGGGATATTTCAGACCCAAGACATAAGACTGCAAATGGTAAAAGACATAAATGACTAGAAATCTAAGTCTTGCCTAGATGGGTTGGATGTTTATCATATTATGTTTGGCTGACACACACAGCTAAGCACAGATTTGAGGCAGGCAAGGGTACAATCCAAAGCCTACCTCCAGCATATAAGCATATCTGATGTTTCCTGTTTCTAGAACATAAATGCCAATTTCATGAGCTGCATGGGCAACCCTTGACTCAGAGAAGTTCCTCTTTTAGCAGGTTACCCTGGGAGCTCTTAATCAGCCCTATCCCAGTTTTGAGGTGATGCCAGGAAGAATCTACTTACCAACACCTATAATCTATGGTCCCCCCAAACCTCTTCCCACCCCAACTCCATCCCACTCCCTGGGGGAATCTCCTGAACGATTAAACAAAGTTAATTGAAAATTGATGTAATCGATTTATTACCAGAGTGATTTACATGTTGAAAGCTGACTGTTGGACAAAGTATAATTATGCAATTTATAGTTGATTTGCATATGATATATATGGGTCGTTAAAAAAAGAAGAGCTAAGATTAGGGCCTGAAGCATGCATTGCTGCTGAGAGAAAATCCAACCGGCTGCATGGTCCTTCCTCCTCCAGGCTCATATTCTGCTGTGACTCTGGGAACTGTCTGTTCTGTCTCTGGCTTGTGCAGAGGACCCTGTGGACTGACTGGTGCCAGTACAACATTGTACCAAGCTGTTTTTTTCCAGTGCATTGAGATCTTTATCTGCAGGAATAAGCAATGGCTCAGGGCAGTCTTCAGAGCCCATTTGGCATTCAAGCTGGTGTCTTCACAACAACGACAACTATCTTTTCAGCAGAGAAACCTACAGAAAGTGGCTTTCGATACAGCTGGAAGGAACTTACCCTGTGACTACTTTCTTTATGCATTGCCTCCCACCCCTGTACTAACCCACTTCCTGGAGAAATCTCCTGAATGATAATAAACAGCCCTTCTCTGTTCAACCAACCAGCTTTCTATGTGACTTTCCTGAAGACAAGGAGGAACACACAGTATCAAAACACAGAGTTACAGGAGTGTAGCTATGGGAGGCAATGGTTAGTGATACTGTTTAACAGTCTTAAATTGCAAGCTTCACGTTTCCTTCTCCAGTGCTTCCCACCACCCCATTCCATGCAGTCAAGAAACTCTACGGGAGCCAAGCGCGGTGGCACACCCTCTGTAATTTCAGTACTTGGAAGGCTGAAGCAGGAGGATTACTGTGAGTTCAAGGCCAGTCTGAGCTACATAGTGAATTCAAGAGCAGGCTGTACTACAGAGACCCTGTCTCGAAGAATAATAAGAAGAAAAGAAGAAGAGGAAGAAGAAGAAGAAGAGGAAGAGGAGGAGGAGGAAGGAAGGAAAGAAAAGAAAAGAAACAAAGAAAAGAACAAATCATGAGGGGGGTTGTTGGCAGCTTCCTTTGCAGATAAGCCAGGCCTGCCGTCTTCTTCCAACACCAGGAAGAAAAGTCAGGAGGCCTCCCTGAGTAAACAGTTTGAAGACAGGGTAAATAAGGGTGGAAGAAGCAAATAAGAAGTCACCTTTCTTCTCAGAGTAAACTGCTCCCTCCTCTGAGTGCTTCAAGCTCCAGTGACATATGGTCTGATTATGGGACTGCAGCCTTGGCTACAAAGTGAAAATGCAGGCCCTTGTTCAATAAGCTGGAACAAAGTGCCCTTAAAAGCCCTGAAATATAAAGCATTTTCTTTCTTTTGTGCTCTCTGATTATCCTATTTATTGTAGCTCTTTCCTAGTGCAGAGGATACCGGCAGGGCAAGTACAGAAAGGTCTGCTCCCTCCAGCCTCGGGCCAGTGCAGCACGGGTGCCTGGTGCCAGGTGGACATGCAGCAGATGGCACCCTGAGTGCCAGGCAAACTCAGTACTTGGGTTTGGGGTGGGTCAGAGGACTGCCCACGGTGAATCGTCCCCTCCAAACTGTCGTGGTGCTGCCAAGTCAGAGCAGGGGCTGCTGCTGCCTGCCAGGCTCTGCCAAGGAATTGCCCCAGGGTGCATACACCCAGCCTGCTCTTCCCCACAGTTAAATTTAGGTCACTACTGTGGGCAAATGGTGACAGCAAATATGGGCCTGGTCCAACCCACCCCCACGGTAGACTGGATTTAGCTGCCAGTTCAGATGTGTGCAGGAGGAAGGTCACAGTGGGGAGGACAGACGAGAGGGGTAGGCTGGGCAGAGCCCCAGGCACCAGGCAGGAGAAAACAAACTGCCAGGGACCTCTTGGGGACAGGGGAGCTGGCAGCAGGCAGAAATGAGTGTGAGCGGATGGCACATGCTCTGACGTCCAGCAGGCTTTGCCTGTAAAAAAACAAATTCAAAGATAAAATTACTGAAACTTTCAAGAGGGCAACCACAGAGCACTAAACTCCAAATGCTCGGGGCCCTCTGAACACAGGACCCCTCAGAACACAGGGCCCCGTGTGGCTGACTCATTCCTTATGCCACTCCTAGGGACCTGAGTTACAGGATTCATTGAGGATTCAGAGAACCTTCCTGTATGAAGTTGATCACAGATGTGGCATTTCTTGAACACAACCTCATACACAGTTTTATTTCTCTACCACCTTGTCCCTTCCTAGATGCCATCTGTATGACCCAGCTCCTGCTGTTACCGCTGTTCTCTGGTGTGGTACAGACCCTCGCTAAGCGGGTCTGCGACCTAGAGAGATCGATCACCTCCTACCATTGTGGCGAGGACCGATTGAAGTCGCTAAGCCAGTGTCTGGCATGTTTTACGTACACACACTGATACTCATGTATTCACAGAGCCAGAGCACATAGAAAGTAATGTCTATTTTTAGACAAAAGAATACAGTATGAGTGTGTTTTTAGTTGTCAGTATGCCCTGTGGATTTAAGTAGATACATTTTAGGTGAAAATGTATTGAAAATATAACTCTGTTGCTTAACGAGCAACTACAAAGGCCTTTTTCAAAAATCTGAACCTATTATGGTATAATGGCCTTAGAAAGCAAGATCAATTTAATCAAGTACAAGGTAAAAATTTGGAAAGACCTGAAGAGCCTGATAAATACAATTTTGAAATGACAATTAGGTCTTTTAATGAAAGATGAAAGAAATTAGCATAAAAGATGAAAGAAAAATGAAACATGGGAGGATAAGGAGATTTAAAGTAACAATACCTATTTCAACTAAAAGGAGGGATTAAATTATATATTTTATTATACAAGGAATATATGTTTTTTATGGAAAACTTACAGACACATAGAGGCAAACAGAAAATTTAAAATATGTACCATCAGCCAGGCACAGTGGCACATGCCTGTAATCCCAGCACTTGAGAGGCTGTGGCAGGAGGATCACTTTGAGTTCAAGTGCCATGGCAAGTGGAAACACTGAAATGACACACAGGATATGGAGGCAGGTTTATTTATGTCAATGGGCACTGATCAAGGTCATTCCCAGAATATCAGGTTCCAATCTCTGGTAGTCTAGGGCTTTTATATGATGCAGAAGGAAGTGTAAAGGTGAGACAGACAGCCTGGCAGTTCTTTTGATTAGCTAGGAGAGTGAGGTCATCGGTTACAGGGGCAGATTAATGATCATCAGTTTACGAAGCTTGGTAGTCCATATGTTTGGCTATGTTCTCGTGGTTACAGGCAGGGATCAAGAAAGTAATTACAAAGTCATGAAGCACTTACAAAGCTAGGCAGTTTCAAAAGAACCAAGTTTTAAGAAGAGCAATTTTTCTTGTATAGTTTTTCGTTTTCACAAGGCCAGAATGGGCTACAAAGTGAGTTTGAGGCCAGCTTGAACTGTGTAGGGAAACTTTGCCTCAAAACAAAAACAAAAACAAAAACAAAAAAGGAGCAATGGTAAATTATGTAAATATGTACAACCCTGTTACTCTTCCATATCTTCCATAGCAAGTTTATACTGGCTGATTACAAATATGGATTTGATAGCCTCCATACTATAGGGTATTTTCATTTTAAAAGATATTTGCCAAATTTCTAGCAGAAATGGTTGCTCATGGCTTTTTCTTTTATTTTGAAGATAGTAAAATACAACAAAACAAGACAACAAAGCTAATCAAAACAATGCAGTGAAATTGGTACAGAACTTCAAGGCAGGATACCGCGATAACTGTAATAGTTTCCGTAGTATATCTTGTTATCTTCACAATAGTTGTCCATTCAATCAGGTAAAGCAAAATCAAATTAAGTACAATGAACATTATAAAACCTATCAAAACAGAATATTAAATAAGGAAAAGCAATTAATCAGAACAAAGCAAAACAGTGAGGACAATATTTGTCTTCAAAGAGAAGATAGAAGGAAATCCCCCATGTTTGCTATATTGCATATGGTCTTCTTCCCAAGAGATGCTCAGAGCTCTGGCCCCAGGTCAGTGTAATCAACCCAACAACAGAAGCATTTAGTTGCTTTATGTGCCTTAGTTGCTATCAACTCCGGCTGTCCTGGACACCTGCCAGTTGCTAAACGCCAGGTGGGGTGGCCGGGGTGGGGCGTGGGGGGTGGGCAGTAGGCTCAGGGGAGACACTGACTTGTTCTTTTCTGGCGCTCCCGCTGCTCACTGTGGCCACTGCTTACCAGGAGGAAGGACTTGTTGCTTTCTTGTTCAGCCCCACAAGTTCCAACATCACTCATGGCTATTTTGATTCAGATTATTTCTTAGAATAATTTCCACTGGTTGTCACACACCTATAATCCCAGTACTTGGGAGGCTGAAGCAGGAGGATTGCCATGAGTTCAAGGCCAGCCTTGGGTACATAGTGAGTTCAAAAGCAGCATAGAGCTGGAGGTTTAGCTCAGCAGTGTAAACACCTGCCTGGCAAGCTCAAGGTCATGAGTTCAATTCCCAGCACCCCCCCCCCACCAAAAAAAAAAATCTGGCTGCTCCCAGGAGCTCTTGGAGCTATTTCTTGTAATGGACAACTATTTGGAAGAAAACAGAGACAATATGATAGACAGTGAAGATCTCCAGTTGTCTTGCTTTGAAATTTGTGTCTCTTACATTATTATTTTATGATGTTATTTTATGATCTGTTTTATTATGTTTAATTTTACCCTCTTTAAAAAAAAGCAGCCTAGACTACATAGCACAATCCTGTCTCAAAAAATAAAATAGAATAAAAAAGCAAAAATATAATCAGCATAGAAGAGTAATTTCTTTCCTCAGATATTTGCATATATTTTCCTTTTGTCAACTTCCCAGTTTCTCTCAGACTATTTTTATTAGGATGTTTGTTTTCTTTTTAAAAAATTAAAAATACATAAAAGTACATATAACAAAGATAGAAAATGTATGGTTTGGAAAGAAGGCCTGCCAGGGGTGGGGTACAATCTAGTATGACACTAAAAAAAGAAGATCTCTTTTTATCCATATTAATGCACAAGAGTTTTTGTACGTTTTGGGTGTGAACTCTTTCACATTCTAGGGCTTTTGCTTCAATATGTCTGACTAATTTATCACAGTGTAAAAAGAAATTAGTTTCAATTTTAAAATTCTTTTTGTTGGCCATAAAAAAAAAATTTCACAACCACAAAGAGACTCAATCATAGAAAAGGAATTTATCATTGTGGAGTCTACCTGACCTTCCAGTCTTTTTTGTGACTTACATTAAACTTAATGGGACAGAAAGCAGGCGCTGGGAGAACTGGTGCTTTCTCCTAGTTCATTTGCTTAGATTTTTAAGAAACACAAATTTCTAAAATTAGTAGGGAAAGTTTTGGGTCACTCAGTTAATCACAAGTTCCTCCCTGTCACAAGCAAA
The DNA here is from genome assembly GCA_004027455.1 of Hydrochoerus hydrochaeris. Taxonomy (NCBI): domain Eukaryota; kingdom Metazoa; phylum Chordata; class Mammalia; order Rodentia; family Hydrochaeridae; genus Hydrochoerus; species Hydrochoerus hydrochaeris. The sequence continues at coordinate 137,849 of PVLA01001472.1, read as the reverse complement.
ACAACTGAATCTTTGCAAGACTGGTGAGTAAGGGCTAAGTGCGTTGTTGTTTGGTGCTTCTGCAAGTGGATGTGAATTCTGTTAGGTAACAAGTGGGAGATTTGTTCTGTTTATTAAAAAACCAACACAGCATGTTTACTGCTGAATGTGGAAACCACTAGGGCTATGCATGACTATTCAGCTTCCCTCCTAGGCTTGTAGTAAGAATGCACCGTCCTGCCTTCTTGGAGTCAGGTGTGGATGTATGACTTTGAGTAACTGATGAAACATGGGAAAAGATAATATTTTCACTTCTGGGATGAAGTCTGAAAAAATAGTATGTAAACATGGGCAGTTTATTGTATGTTGATTATATCTTAAAAACTATATCTATACACACTAAAGTTTACTTATAAAGTTTATATACACTCAAGTTTTATATTTATATAAACTTTATGGCAAACTGTACATGTTTAAAATCTACAACTTTATATATATTTAAACACGTGAAATCATTGCTACCATCAAAATAGTGAACATAGCTGTTACCAAAAGAATTTTCTCTTATACCTTTGTAACCCCACACTATACCTCTCTATCACCCATTGTTAAGCAGCCATTGATTTGTTTTCTGTCACTATAGATTGTTTATAGTTTCAGAGTTTTTTGTTTGTTTTGTTTGTTGAGGTAGGATCTCACTAAGCAGTTTAGGCTGGACTTGAACTCATGGTGATCCTTCTGCCTCAGTCTCCTGAGTGCTGGGATTAGAGATGCCCAAATTTCAGGTTTTATATAAATGAAATCAAATAGGATATACTCTTTCTGATTTGGCTTCTTTCACTAAGCATGATCATTTTAAGATTCACCCATAGTGTTATATGTATCAGTAGTGTGGTCTTTTTATTGCTGAGTTGTATTCCGTTTTATGGATGCGCCTTAATTTATCTATTCACCTATTTTGGACAATTGAAATGTTTCCACTTTTCAACCCTTACAAACAAAGTTTTTATGAACAAATGCATACAAACCTTCATTTGGTTATAAGTGAATTTTTTTTGAATCATTGTAGTCATTGTATGCTGACCTTTTTAAGAAACTTCCATAATGCACTCTGAATTGGTTGTAACTTTTTTTTTTTTTTGAGACAGGGTCTCACTATGCAGTTCAGGCTGGCCTTGAGCTCACTTTATATCCCAGACTTGCAATGATCCTCCTGCCTCAAACTCCTGAGTGCTGGGATTACAGGCGTGCACCACCACGCTTTGCTGGTTATAACATTTATGTTGTCACAAACATTCACAAGATTTCTAGATCCTCCACACCCTTGTTAACACATGTTATGTCATTTGTTATTTATTTTTAATACATATTTGTGGTACATGATGAATACATTCATTGTGGGGAGTCGATCCATGTACATATCATACTTAGTCCTTTGTATTTCTCCTTCCTCTCCTCTCCCCCTCCTCTCCCCGCATCCCTAGACCTGTTCCCATCCATAAAAGGTCTACTGCTATTTCCTATTGGCTTTTTAAAAAAACTTTTGGTAAACAATAATTGAACTCAGGACCTCACATTTGCCAGGAAGGCACTGTGCCACTGAGCTGTATCTCTGGCCCTCCTGTTGGCTTCTATTTTGTTCTTTACTTATATGTTGGGTTTCTCATATAAGAAAAACCATATGATGTTTAATCTTCTGTGTATGACTTATTTTGTTCAGCATTATGATTTCAAGCCATAGCCATTTTCCTACAAATGACTCAAATTTGCACTTTTTTATGACTTGGTATTCCATTGCATATGAATTCCATGGTTTTTATCCATTCATCTGCTGATAGATATACAGGCTGCTTCCAAGATTTAGCTATTGTGAGTTGTGCTGCTGAAACATGGCTATACATAGATCACTATAATATGGTGCCTTCAATTCTTTTGGGAAGATAACCCACAAGAGGTGTAGCTGGGACTTGTGGAACTTCTATTTCTAGTTTGGTTTAGTTTGTTTTTGAGATTCTCCATATGTACTGATTTCTATAGAAATATTCCCACCAACAATGTAGAAGGAATCCTTTTCCCTTGCAGTATTGATAGGATTTATTATTTGATTCCTTGATGATAGCCATTCTTTCTAGAATAAGATGGCATCTCAGTGTTGTTTTGGCTTGCATTTCTCTAATAGCCAAAGTTGCTCATATTTTTTTCATGTCTCTTTTGGCCATTTGTAATTCTTTTTCTGAGAAGCATGTATGCATTTCTATTGCCCTTTTTTAATTGGGTCTTTTATTCTGGGACATCTAATTTGGAGGGGTTATTTATAGATATTAGTACTCTATCCAAGGAATAACTGACAAAAACTATTTTCCATTCTGTATGTTGTCTCTTCACCTCATTGATTTTCCCTTTGCTGTGTGGAAGCCTTTTAATTTTACATCATTCCATTTGTTGATTCTTGGTGGTGTTTGTTTTGCAGTTGGTGTTCTTTTTGGAAGGTCTTTGCTTATCTCTATGTTTTCGAAAGTTTTACTTATTTTATCTCCTAGCACACCCAGTGTTTCTGTTTTGATATGTAGTTCTTTGGACCATTTTTATTTGATTTTAGAACAAAATTTGAGATTCTGGTCTAGACTCATTCTTCTGCATGTGGGTACCAGATCTCCCAGCACCATTTGTTAAAGAGGCTGTCTTTCATTGTTAACGATCAGATGGCTGGATGTGCCGGGGGCTGTGTCTGCATCCCCTATTCTGCTCCATTGGTCTGCATGCTTTTGTGCCAGTACTATGCTGTTTTTATCATGTAGTTTTACAATATAATTTGAATCTGGGTTTGTGATAGTTCTTGCTTTGCTTTTGTTACCCAGGATTGCTTTTGCTATTATTTGTCTTCTCTGGTTTCAAATAAATTTTAGGATTTATTTTCTAGTTCTGTAAAGAATGCTGTAAATATTGCTTGGGATTGCATTAAATTTATGTAATAGTTCTAGTAATATGGCCATTTTAACAATATTAGTTTTTCCTACCCAGATACAGTGGATGTCTTTCTGTTTTCTGATGTCTTCTTCATTCTCTTTTTTAAAGGATACTATAGGATTCATTATCAAGGTCTTTCACATCTTGGGTCAGTTTGATTCCTAAGTATTTAACTTTCTGAAACTATTGAGCAGAATTGTTTCCCTAGTTTCTTTTTCAATGAGTTTTTTATTGGTGTACATGAATGCTATTGATTTTTGAGCTCTTACTTTGTATCCTGCTACTTTGATGAATTTGTTTATTATAGCATTTTTGTGGTGGTGTTTTCTGGGTCTTTTTTTAAAGGATCATGTGACCCCTCAGTAAGGATGGTTTGACCTTTTCCTCATGCACATCTTTTATTTCCTTCTCTTGCTTGATTGCTTTGGCTGATATTTCAAGTATTATATTGAATAGGAGTGGTAATAATGAATACTTAATGTCTTGTTCCTGATTTTAGAGGAAACTCTCCCCCCATTTAGTATGATGTTGGCAGCAGGTTTTTCATAAATGGCTTTTATCAATTTAACATTAGGTCCTTCTATACCTATTTTCATTGAGGCTTTTTATCATGATTGGATGTGGGATTTTGTCAAATGCTTTTTTTTTTCTTCTTTGACTGGGTGTTTCCCTGTGTAGTTCAGGCCCACCTTGAACTTACTTTGTAATGTAGGCTGGTCTCAAACTTGCAGTGATCCTTCTGCCTCAGCCTCTGGAGTGCTGGGATTATAAGTGAGCACCATCACTCTTATCCAAAGGCTTTTTCTATGTCTATTGAGATGATTGTGTGATCTTAGCCATTGCCTCTGTTTAAGTGGTGTATTACACTTACTGATTTGTATGTATCAAACTATCCTTGCTTTTATTAGGTTGAAGACATTTCCTTTTAATTTGAGCATCCTGAGAATGTTTTTTAGGGATGGATATTGGACTTTTGTTACATACGTTCTCAAAATTTATGGAGATAATCAGTTTTTTGTTTTGTTTGCTCATTTTTTAAAGTTTATTAATGTTGAACTATACTGACTGGATTTCAAGGGTTGAAACAACTTTGCATTCTAATGGTAAATACCACATGGTCAAATGCTTTTGTTTTTGTTTTGTGGCGCTAGATAATGAAATAAGAGTCTTTTAGTGAGCTACTATACATTTCCAGCTCTTTATTTACTTTTTATTTTATGATAGGGTCCTTGTAAGTCACTAGATTGCTCAGAGTGGGCTCAAATTTGCAGTCAACCTGCCTCACCCTCAGAGTGCTAATAAGATTATAGGCTTGGGCCACTATGTCCAGTTTGTTTTCCTTGTTAGCCTATTACTGTTGGCAATAGTTTTACCAATTTTATTTATTTTTCTCAAAAAACTGCCTTTGGTTTCATTGATTTTCTCTATTGTTTTTCTGTTTCTATCTCATCAGTTATGCTTTGGTCCTGAGATTTTGCTGTCATCTGTGTACTTTGGATTTAATTTGTTCTACCTTTTCCTAGTGCCTTAAGACAAAAGCTAAGGTTGCTGACTTGAAAACTTTTTTCTATCATAAGGGTCTGAAGGGTCTAAGTTTCCCACTCAAATCTGCCTTAACAATATCTCACAAATTCTGATTTGTGGTGCTTTTATTTTTATTGATTCGAAACAATTTTTAGTTTCCTTTTGATTTCTTCTTTTGCCCATGTGTTGTGTCATTTAGTTTCTAATTATTTGAAGAATTTTTCTAAGCGTATTTTTGTTATTAATACCTAATTTGTTGATTGAATTATTTTGAATTTATTGAGACTTCTTGTATGACCAGACCATGATCTTTGTTGGTGAATGTTCCATGTGCACTTAAAAAGAACTTGTACATGAGTGTTGATGGAGGAGCATTCAATGACTATCAAGCAGGTTAAGTCAGCTGATCATGTAGTAATAATCTCTCCTGATTCACTGAAATATTTTCCAAGACCCTCAGTGTGTACCTGAAACTGAGAAAAGTATGAACTCTATATATACCATGATTTTTCTTATATGTATCTATGAAAATTTTACTTTATAAATTAGACATAGTAAGAGATTAATCATAATAATGAATATAAAAATTATAAGAATGTATTATAGTAGGCTGTGGATGTAGTTCAGTAGTAGAGTATTTGACTGGCATTCATGATGTCCTGGGCTTGATTCCAGGGTGTTTTGTTTTGTTTTGTTTTTGGAAAAAAATATGTTAAAAAAGTTATGATTGTTGTCTATATTGCTCTCTCCCTCTAAATATCTTATTGCATTTTTTAATCTTTTTACTTAAGTAGGACTTTATGACTTCTTGGATATTAAAGCTGCCAACCTCACTACTCTTGTGCTTGAGAGCTGTTGTTAATAAAATAAGGGTTACTTGATCACAAGTACTGTGATATTGTGACAGGCACTTTGATAATCAAGATGGCTACCAAGTGACTAATAAGAGGGTAGCATATACAGCATGGATACACTGAATAAAAGGATGATTCACAGCCCAGATGGGACAGAGCAAAATGCTATGAGATGTTACCCAACACAGTGTGCAATTTAAAATTTATAAACTATTTAATTTTGGAATTTTCCATGTAAGATTTTTGGACCATAGTTAACTGAGGATAATGGAAACCACAGAATGTGAAACCACAGGTAGGGAGGGATCACCACATTTACAACTCTTTTATCCTGATCAATTTTTGTAAGAAATATTAAAACCTCTGACTTGACATGTGGATTTGTCTACTGAACTCTAACACTATTTGTTTAATGTATTTTGAAGCTCCATCACTAATGTACATAAACATTTGGGATTGTTGTGTCCTTTTGGTTATCATTATAAAATCACTTTCTTTATCCATGATGATACATTCTGTGGCTTGAAATCTATTTACTGAGGCAGAAGGAGCACAAGTCCAAGGACTGCCTGGGCTCTTAGTAAGTTCAGTGTCAATTTGGACTTCAATTCTTTATCTCAAAAATCAAACAACATAGAAAAATCTACTTTGTTTGAAATTAATACAGCTATTCCAGCTTCCTTTGGATTACTGTTAGCATGATACAACTTTTTCCATCTTTTTACTTTTAAATTAAATCACTTGGTTGAGGAAGTGCTTGCCAGGTTTCTCTACTGAAAGTTGATTTTTGTTGGGGAGAGACTTAAAAACCAAACAAGGGGCTGGGGATATGCTCAGTGGCACAAGTGCCTGCCTGGCAAGTGCAAGGTCCTGAGTTCAATTCCTGGTATCAAAAAAGAAAAGAAAAGAAATGAGAATTTGGGGCTGGGGATTTAGCCCAATGACACAAGTGCCTGCCCAGCAAGCATGAGGTCATGAATTCAATCCCCAATACAAAAATAAAAACAAAACAAAATAAAAAACTAAACAAAGAACTAAACAAGTTCCTCATCACAGTTTTGTTTATAAATTTTAGCTCTCTTCAGTGGTTCTTGCCTACACCAATTATCACAGTGGTATTTACCAAGTGGTGACTTTCTATTTTCATGTTTTTATCTACATTAACTGAAATTCTATTACAAGAAACATTGTCCATTCTCCTTCATTTATTTATTCAATTTTTATGTTAGTATGTACTCAAGGATATTTATTTTATCCTATTCTTTATAAATCAGGGCTAGACTTACTTCGTTGGTCAAGTTGTCCCAGATTTGGCTACTGGAAGCATGTTTACATTGATTTTTAAAAAATTTGTTCCTATAATTTTTGAACAATTCCTTACTTTCTGGTACTAGAAAGGATTGAAGGTTTTACTTTCCCTGCTACATTTTTCTAAGATGTCTTGTTTTGTTTTATGGAGAATAGAATTTGGAAACTGAAGTCTGGGTTCTGAGTACGCTCACTGCTTCTTGAATGTCACTGGCTCTACTCTCTCTCACCAGACAGAATTAAGAAATACAATGTACTTGCCCATGCATATTCATACAACTACATTCATTTCTATATTATCTATTGCATATGCATTAAAAACTGATAATCCCTCAAAATACTCCTTCTCGCCTCAAGCACACTCATCCCATGGGTGTCTTCATGAAGTGTGACCAAGAATTCATGGTGAATGCTTTGCCTAGTGCCATCCAATGGAAAGGCAGGCTTGTAATACTCTATGACATGTCCCCATCCACCTTATTCACCAGCTCTAGCAGCTTGTGACTTGTGGCTCTTCTCCAAAGTCAAAATGGCCATGCAGAGTAAATATTTTGAATCAATTCAGAGCATAACGTCAGTTGTAGCTACACAACTAAGGACACTCACAAAAGATGATTTCAGATCTGCTTCAGAAAGGAGCATGGACAATGGGACATGTGTGTTTGAAGTGCATAGTCTGAGAGGGATTAATGGCAAGGTGTCTTTAGTTGTGATAATTTTTTATTTAAACATGCACCATAGTTTTCAAGCACACCTCATTATACCCCGTTTCTTTTCTTTCACAAAACTTATTAGCTTTTTTACTTATGTGTGGTGCATTGTCAGCTGTTCCATGAGTAGAACGTAAAATCTGAACAGGTAGGACTGCTGTCTGCCTTGTTCATTGCTCTATGCCCAACATCTAGAACAACACCTTGCTCAAATACTTGTTGAATAAATGAAAGGGAGCGATGGTCCTAGATTATTTGCTCCAAAGATTTCCTGGTGTTCAGCAGAGCCAAATCCTACACACCCTGAGTATAATCTACTTTGATAAATACCATGACTGTGGACAAGGCCTGGAGTTGTTTCAGGTTTTAGAACAAGGTTTTTTAAGGCATCAGGGAAGTCATTTGCAAGAGCCGCGAAGCTGATAAGTGACAAGAGCTAAAAGTCAAACCAAGGTCTGTGTTCTTACTTCATGGTGCCACAAAAAATAAAAAAATAAAAACTTAGAACAAAATAGAAGACAGGACATGTGTCAAACAGCTGGGGGGAGGTAGTGGAATACTTTATCTGAAACTATGTGCTTGTCTGTGGGTAACTGCAGTAGAGGACAACATAGGACTTGGACTTAGAAACCTCTTAGAAACATTGAAAGGATTGAATAGGGAAGAGTCCAGTGGCAAGCGTGGTGCATGGCAGCAGAAGCACCCACACTGCTCTGGTCACTCCCAACCCTCTGCCCCAGCTGACTCTGCAGATACACACATCTGACCCTCTCTCAAGGGTCTGCGAGTCCCGCAGATTTGTGGGAGCCCTTTTGAACCTCTGCTCTGACAACCCAGATGTGATGCATATCAGGGACAAGATGTAGCACACTTGTCATCATTACGCAATGATTAAAGTCATGACACTGCTGCCGGTTCCTCATATGTCCCTGCCTGCTCTCCGTCTCTCTGGCAACACTAAGAATGAATCTAATGAGAACACTGTGTTCCCAACCAGGGGTCCCACGGGGCTTTGTGTTCCTACCCCACCCCTGCCATCTGCTGTCACGCACTAGTGTGTGACTTTGAGCAGGATACTTCTTGTGCACTTTGGAAGCTCTCAGCCTGGCCTCTTTTTTTGGTCACCGAGGTAGTAATCAGTATCATACAAATCTCAGGGGTGTTGTCTAACACGTTTAAACCACACGTTTCTTGGTTTCTGCCCTGGGGCTTTTTGGATGTGCCTGTGTAGGTCTGTAAGATTTCACCCCGCTTGTGTGCATCTTGGAAGTATGGTGCTTAACATGGTATTGTCTCCTAGTGTGAGAAGCTGGAAGAGTAAATAGGATCCAAAACATACAATAGATATTGTGAAATGTGGAGAAACTGCTCAAAAGGAAAAAGCAACTGGGATGGGGGGAAAGGAGAAGGAAGAGAAACGCAAATAAAATAAAATAAATATATATACACACAAAAAATAGTTAAGATAGTTACACTACTAATTTCTCTTAGTTCATTGAAAAGAAAGATTCATGCTAATATTGTTTGGACAATTAAATGCCTGTATCTTTACTCTGAGTAACTAATTTATAGATAACAATATGCAATGTATCAACCATTGTTACTCTTCTATTATCTTGTTTTGAAACTTTGTTTTATTTTATTTTTCTCTTTAAAATAAAAGAAGGGAAGAAAAAGTATGGTGCTTAAGGCTGGGTGTGGTGGTGCCTGCCTATAATTCTAGCACTGGAGAGGCTGAGGCAAGAGGATTGCTGTGAGTTTGAGATCAGACAGGTTACAAAATGAGTTCAAGGCCAGCCGGCATTACATAGAGAGTCTGTCTCAAAGAGAGAGAGACAGACAGACAGGGAGACGGAGAGAGAGACCGAGAGAGGAAGGAGAATGGTGCTTAGCACATTGTTCAGCAAAGAGTTTATCAGTGTGCTGGGGGCTGGGAGCAGCTGATAGACATGTGTCTTCTATCTTCCTTGGATGGACAATTGCAGAAGATCCTGTGGAATAAAACAGTCAGTCTTCTGCAGTGCTGTTCAACTGAATTCACATTCTTATATTGATTTTCTTTCTTTCCCACTCTCAACCTGTTTCCCATGTTTGACCTTTGGGTTTATTTCTCCTATTTAAAGCTCACCTAGAAGCTTTTGTGTTGGACTTTGGTTTAGGGAAGCAGGGATTATTTAATCTCTCTGTGTCTCAGCTCATCATGGGTAATGAGTCTATTTTACAACATTGATGTGTCAAATAATACCACGGGAAGCTTGGAGGCCTGTTTGGTGCACAGCAAGCACTCTCTGAATTCCAGTTATTGCTGTTGGTGAACAAAGAGAGCCTCCAAGTAAGCAGAGGGGACTCAACTTGTTCCAGCTCTGAGAAGAATTTATCACTATATATTCAACATCATTGGTCTTTCTGCCTCCAGCTTCCAGCTTGCTATTTGTTTATTTTCAATTTTTCTACTAGAAGCAATAAGAAAAGAGAAGGGCCTAGAGGTGCTTTACATACACAACTGTCCCTGCTGCAGGCAGTAACAAAATGTTGCAGAAAATTTCCCCCCAATTTAATAAAGCAGGAAATATCAATCTCAAACAGAATTGATCTAAAGGTCACATATGTGTGTTATCCTGAGGTATGTCTTGAGGGGAGGGGCACATAACTGGTAGAATTATTTTAAAATTAGTTTATCTGCAGCCCTTTGTGAGTTGAATGCATCCTTTGTGTAATATGCTGGATCTTTGCTTAACTACCACAGCTGCCCAGCAGTGTCTTGAACTCGACACCACAGAGAACCACTTCAAATACTTCCCCATGCATGGACAGAAGTCTGAATGTCAGAATCAGTACCGGTTTTTCACTCTCCTTCAAAGCCACATCAACGCAACACCCAATTCCACAGGGCCTTGCTAAAAATGTCTCCACGTTTCCCCTCTTTTCCATTGACCTTTCTTTTTGTCATGCCTTAACATTTCTTCAGGCTATTTCTTTGGAAGGCTTTTCCTCCTCTCTCAGCCTTTAGTTCAGAGCCGGTCTTAAATGTTAACTCCTTTCTCCTTCTCCCTCTTGCATTCCAATCTTGCTGCTTCTCCTCTTGCCTCTAGGCTACTGGAATCACCAGGTAGTGCCTTCCAAAGCTGCTCTCTGGACAAGAGTATACTCTTCTCCCTCTACCGAGCCCAGCACAAGGCCCGGGTTAAAGTCACAAGCAGCTGCCTCACTCACAGCAATACCATTTTCTGAACCTTCACCCTAGGTAAGTTTCTTATATATCTGTAACTCACAGCTATACACTTGTATGTCTATGGGCAATTCCTTGTACTGTGCTCATCCTGGTTTTCTTCATACCGGAGACAGTCTGCAGGCCATGGCACAGGGAGGGGCAACAGTCTGCCTAAGTTGAAGAGGTGAAGCCGGATTTCGTGAAAACCAAGTGGACCAGTATTTGTAGGACAGGTGCCACAGAGGAAGGCTTCACAGAGAAACTGTTTTGAAGATCTCCAGACAGTTCTCCTTGAATATTCAGCTGCACATTGGGCAGCTCAGGTGGTTGAGGGAACCACTTGAGACCAGATGAACCACCCACAAGGAAAGAGGTAGCAGTGGCCGGAATTCACAGAGGACTGGGAATAGGGTCTCTTCCCACAGGCCAGACTGACAAAGTTCAGGATTTACAGTGTCTGGACTACCATACAAACAAGGATGTTTCCTCCATGGAAGAATAATTAGCTCCAACACTGTCTTTGTTTCATCTGACAAATCATAAAAGTAAAGTCCAAAGTATTAAACTGTTTCCTAGTCACTTAACCACATGCAAAAACAAAGTTCATGAATACTTACAGGAATCAGAAACATCCATCTCCCAGCAAGGTAGGATTTATAACATCTGGCATCTAATCATGAGATTAAAAGACATGCAAAGAAACAGGAGGATATGTCTCATAATACGTGTGTGTGTTGGTGGGGGGGATTTATCATTCAAAAATGAACCAGAATTGGCACCATTATACAAATCAGTAATCAATTAAAAGTCTTATAACTTTACTCCATATGTTCAAAGTTAAGTAGAGACATGAAGGTATAAAACCATGCAAATCAAACTTACAGAGACAAGGGTACAATGTATAATGTTAAAAATCCACTGGATGAGAAGAAGTCAAGATGACCGATCAATGAGCAACAAAATACAAAGCTTCCTGGGAGAAACAACTCATATGCCAAAATAAAACACCCTGGAGAGACCCAGACAGAGGGAGATGAATCCTTTTGACACAGGAAGAAATTAAAACAAAAAACTCATCAAACACTTCTGGACTACAATTGAAACAGCTAAAAATTATGGGACACAGTGTTTTCACTGTGACCCACCAAGTTTAAAAAGGCCTGAATTTCCATCAGCTTGAGTCCGCGCCGGCCAGCAGAGCCGCCCAAACTCGTTCCCGCCGCCACTTACAGGAACCACAGCAGCGCTGAGTGGGTTGGTGAACCCAATGGAGAGTGGAGATGGTGAAGGGGTCTTCATTAATACACAGTCAGTGCTGGGAATAAGGAGCCCCCATGAGAAGGGCATGACCAAATGGGCAACATGTTGGAATCGGGCAGGAGGAGCCTGAACTAGGAGCGACAGTGACTTCAGTTGGTTGCTCCCTCCCCAGAGCAGATTTGTGGGATCTGCTTGAACTGGGCCGCACCCCTGGCCAGGACCCAATGAGCCGTCCCAAATTGATTCCCTGTGCCTAGCATGCACTAACCAGGTGAAGGCCTCTGAAGTTTGGCTGGCCCGGTGGGGAGGGGCAGGCAGGAGAGGGTAGAGGTTCCTTGTCAGCGTGCTTTGGAGGAACTATGGCCAACAGGGAAGGGGGCTGGGACCTGCACTGTAACCTGTGTGGAGGAAGCCAGAATCATGACGAGAGAGAGGCAAGAGGAGGCCCCCAGCCCAGATCCCTGAGAGCCCTGATCCAGGAGAGGGAAAAACAAGGGAGACTGAGGGCGGCAAACATGCAACATCAGACATGGCTTCAATGGACATTAAGAGATATCTTTGGGACCTTGTAGATGAGCTCAAAACTGAAATATTAAATCAGGTAAAGCAAGATATGAGTAGAGTAATAAAAGAAATGCTTTCAGGAAGCATCTCTCAGGATGATACAGATGGAAGAAGGGAGGAACACACAAAAAGGAGAGAAACATTTGATAAAAAATATAAAGAAAATATAGAATACATGAAGCAGATTCAAAGAGACTACCAGGAAATTAAAAACCCCATTGAAAGCTGGCAAAATACCTTAAAAGAAACTAAGGATAGACTATCAAAACTTGAAGACAAGTTTGCAGTGTGTGATCATGAAAGGAAAGATCTCTTAAAAATAACAAGGAAACAGGCAGTAGCAATACAAAGGCTAGAAGATGACAAGAGAATCTACAGTTTAAGAATAAGAAATGTGAACAAAGAAGCAGGAATACATACAGGTGAATTACAAAGGCTATTCAAGGAAATAATTAAGGAAAACTTCCCAAGCATAGGAAAAGAAAATGACATTCAGTTATGTGAGGCATACAGAACTCCAGCCACCTACAATCAAAACAGATCTACATCCAGACATATAATAATCAAGATATCAGAAATTCAATATAAAAACAGAGTATTAAAAGCCATGAGAGAAAAAAGAAACAGATTACCTATAAAGGTAAGCCCATCAGAATCACGGCTGACTTCTCAACACAGACCATCAGATCAAGAAGAGCTTGGAGTGAAGTATTCCAAGCCCTGAAAGAAAATAACCTCCAGCCCAGATTAATGTATACTGCAAAACTGTCACTAGAAATTAATGGAGAAACAAGATGCTTCCATGACAAAGAGGAACTGGGGGAGTTTGTGACCACCAATCCAACCCTACAGAGAATAATGAAGATTCTAGAGAGAAAAAAAAAATACCAGGACTTTAGGAACAGTGGCAGAAAGGCCTCAATGAGTGGGGCAGGCAGTAGAATGAAGGAGAAAACTAGACAAACAAAGGCAGAAAAATAGCATAGCAGAAATGAGGTAGAGAAGGATGGCTAGAATCTCTAACATAGATGGCCTTGATACACTATATTGTTAATAGTGCACCAGGATTTAAAACCCACATTACTCACACCACTCTGCTTAGATGTATTATAATCTGTTCCAGTCAATCTACCTGTACTAGATTTGAGGGCACAGACAGTAATCTCAAAAATAACAGGATATAGTACAATAATCACCCTTAATTTCCTATTAACAATCTAAAGCTCTGTAAAACCTATACTGTTTACCATGACTGATTGTAATCAAATCTGGTTTGTTAGATCGCTGTTTTGTATTGATAGATTTTATTTAAAACTGTTATGATTGATAGTATCAAGTCTGAGAGTATAGACAACTGCACTGAAGATGACAAGATTCACTAGAATATCCACTCTAGTTTGATTATTACCTGCCTTTGAAGTTTTATACTGTCTACAATGTTTTATTTTTACTAATATTTTTATGTACTGAATATTTTATTTTACTGAATATTTTATATTCAGTTATACTGCTATATTCAATTATGCCTGATGATATAGACAATTCTATTGAAGATAATATGACATAACAGTAATCATTGTAGATTACCTTGTACTGTGGTTTTATATGACTTTTTGGTTTCATTTTTATATCGGAATTTGTTTTGTTTTGTCTTGCTAAGTTTTGTTTTTCCCTCTAATACAGAAAGGATAGAAATACATGTAGAGATTCATGCATGTATAGCTGTTTACACTCTCACTGTTTGACTATCTACTTTGTATGCTTTAATTTTGTAACTTGAACAACTATTTCTAAGAGGACAATATGTAATTTATCAACTAATGATTTCTTATTATCTTTTTTTTTGAAATTCTGTATTATCTCTACCTTTTACATGTTTTTGTTTCTCTTTAAATAAAAAAAAAAAAAGAAAAAACATCCACTGGATGTGACTAATGGTAAGATAGACATTGCAGAAAATAAAAAGGCTGATTGAATGGTTCTGAGAAATCTAGTTATCTGCATGCGAAAGATTGAACGTAGACCCATATCTCTCATTGTACACTAAAATAAAATCCAAATGGATCAAAACCTGGGTTTTAAAACAGAAAACCAGGCTGGGTGTGGTGCTGCATCCCTTAATCCCAGCACTAGGGAGGCTGAGGCAAAAGGATTGCATTGAGGAATTTAAGGCCAGCTTGGGCTACATAGCGAGACCCTTTCTCAAGACAAACAAGCAAAAGTTAAGAAATAAAAATTATCCAACTGAAATATAGGGAAAAATGAATTGAAAAGAAAAAAGCATCAGTGAGTACTGGGGCAATTTCAAGCCTAATATACATATAAATGTGGTCCCCAGATGAGGTGGGGGAAGAAGTAGAGGAGCCAAATATTATTTGAAGAAACAAAATCCAAAATGGTCTTACATTTGAAGGAAGCTATCCCAGAGGCTCACTGAGTTCCCAAAACAAGAAATGTTGAAACTCAAAAACAAGGGGAAAAAAATTACACGAAGACATATCAACATCAAATATCTACTATGTGAGCAAGCTTCTTTATCACTGCAACAAATGTCTGAGATAATGAACTTAGAAACGTTTATAAAAAGGCTCAGAGTTTTAGAGGTTGTAGTCCATGGCTGGAGCTTGCGGTGGGGCAGAGCTACTCGCCTTGTGGCCGGGACCAAGAGGGAGCAAGAGAAAGGGGCTGATGTCCTGTCTCCCTTCTGGGCACATCACCAGTGGTCTAGAAACTGGGGGCGCCTGTTAAATTTCCTCCTCCTCCTCCCTGTCAACACCACACTGACAACCAATATTTTACTCTAAGGATCTTTGGAGGAATGAGTACAAATACTGGCAGGTGAAAATAGTTATGCTTCTGGTTTAGGTTGTACTGGAAGTTAAGCCTGGGGCCTTTACACTGAGCTATATCCCCAACCCTTTTTAATTTTTAAAACATTTTGAGACGGAGTCTCACTAAGTCACTAAATTGCCCATGCTGGGTTTCAAACTTGTAGTCTTCCTGCCTCAACCTCCCAGACTGCTGAGATTACCACCATGCCCCACCTAAAAGAATCTTAAAAGCAGAAAAAAAAGCAGCCAGAAAGGAAAAAATACATTAATGCATAAAGCTAGCAGCTGATTGTTCAAAATGATTTGAGATGATAATGGGAAAATATCCATAAGAAGCTGTAAAGAAAATAATTTCAATTTAGAATTTCAAAAAATAAAAAATATGAGAAACTTGGAGACTGAAAATAGACAGAGTGGTTGCCAGGGTTGAGGGAGAGGGGTAAAGGGAAGTGAGGGATGGCAGACACGGGCCTTTGTGGGGAGGGTAAAATGTTCTGCAGAGACACTCCTGACAGTTGTACAGCTTTGTGAATAGACAAAAGACAACTGAGTTACTCTCTTAAAAAGGCGAATTTTGCTGGGGATTTAGCTCAGCGGCATGAGCTCCTCCCTTGCAAGCCCGTGGTCATGAGTTTGATACCTGGTACCAAGAAAAAAAAAAAACCCCAAAAAGTGAATTTTATGATACGTGAAATATATTTCAATTTTTAAACACCAAAAAAGAAAAAAGAATAGACATTTATTGACACACAAAATGTGAAAAATGTTTATCATGAGCCAGTCTTCCTGATAAGATATATTAAAGACTGGGTGTGGTGACACATGCCTGTATAATTCCAGCCCTTGGACGGCTGAGGCAGGAAGATTGCTACAAGGTAGGGCAGCCTGGACTACCTAGAGAGTTGAAGGCCAGACTGAACTGTGTAATGAGACCCTCAAAGAAAGAAAGAAAGAAAGAAAGAAAGAAAGAAAGAAAGAAAGAAAGAAGGAAGGAAGGAAAGAAAGAAAGAAAGAAAGAAAGAAAATCTTTTAAGCAGAGGTAAAATAATACCAGATGGAAATATATAAAGAATGATGAACATTGGAAATGGTAACTATATGGTAAATAATAACACCTGGTTCAAAGTTAGGCATGAAGCTCAAATTGTGAAAAATATATAATGTACACAGTGTGGTGCCCAGCACACTGTATTTTCTCAATAATGTGACTGACAACAACAATGATCATGATGATGATTTTACAGTAGGGCAATTATAATTTTAAGAAAACCATATAAGACAGGTTAGAATGGAAAGAATGTAGTATAGGAGGGATTCTTTGCAATATTTTTTAGGGAAGTTAAATATAGAGAACACTTTTAGTAAGAACACAGTGACAAATTTTAATTTAAAAAATACTGAATTCTGAAGGTGGGAAATGAAGTGTGTATGTGGGTTTCATTCCCTTAACAAACAGGATAATCCACTGAACTAGGGTCAACTTGTCTGCCTTGGCCTCTAGCTAAGAAACCTGTAGTTTCTAATGCTTCTGTGGCTGGAAGGGCAGACCCACAGTTGAATGCACTCTTCCTTTGGTGGGACACAGTATCCAATACCTGGAATTTAAAGGACAAAGCTTAATTTAGCTCAAGGTTTCAGAGAGTTCAGTCCATGGTAGGCTGGCTCCAATGCAGAAACATAGTGGAAAGGCATGGTGAAGCCAAGCTTCTCAGTGGTGCTCAGGAAGGAGAGCAGGGAAACAGTGCCACATAAGAAGAGAGAGGCCAGACCAAAGCTAGCCCAGCTGACACTGCATCCCAACTGCCACAGCCAGGGATGGCCAAATCTTAGGGCAGAGGTAGGAGTGGGGAAGAAGGGAGAAAAGAGGGCTCTGGAGGAACCAGCAGTGGGGTCAGGGGCTGGAGAAGGGAAGAAATGGAAAAGCCATATTTGCTGTGCTAACATATTGAAGTTTCTCATGAAAAAGGGCTCAAAAATTCTTATATGAGTATGTAATGAAGTGAGTTCATGAACAACAATATAGGAATCCAAGCAGCCAAAGTGATAAATTTGGAATTTAATTAACTGAGCTCAGACCACTTGTATACAGGCCCCCCTGGTTCAGAGTCCAAACAAGTGGCCCTGAACTGGAGAGTTACAGAGTTTTTAAAAGAGAGAATCACAAAAGACATCCTGTTGGAAACAATTTAGCTCGAATCTTTCATTAATTTTCAGTTGACAGCTGTATCCTGCTTCTTTTGTTGAGCAGGTTAATTTTTCTCCTGTAGGTACAGCTCATTCTGCTTTTCCCATAGGACTGATACCTTGAGTAATCTTCCATTTTTCTGAGTCAAATACAGGGCACTAGTTAAATGCAAGGCTCAAGATGGCATCAGTTATGCCAAGCCACAACATGTAACAATAGCTATGTAACATGAGTGGCAAAACAAAACCTAGAGTGGGAATTGGGGAGAAGCTGCATGCAGGGGAATCTATTCCAATTCAACTCTGAGTAGTCGTGAAACAGGATATAAATGAGATCCCGAGCAAAACCACTCAGACACAGAGTAGGAGAAAAGGGCATCTTTATTTGCCAGTGTCTCCATGGGGGACTTGTGTCCTCCTGAGAACCCTGAACAAGGCTTTGCTTTTACTTTTAGACTGTTTCTACTGGGGAATTGCTTATCACCAAGTGAAATGATCACAGAAGCAGAATCAGAGCAGCAGTTAGGGGGAGTAGGAAACTCTGGCAGGACTTTCCAGGGCCATTGTGCCCTGCTGACATTATGGCTGTGTCCTGTACATAGCTCTGTTCATAACCACCAGCTTTCTCAGGGAGCTCAACTATACAGTTCACCCAGAGTTGTCCGGCTTTACCCTGGGAGGCGGTTTCCTGTCAGTAGTGTTCCTTTTGTATACTTATTTTAAAATTATTATTTTTTTCAAGTTTTTTTTAAATGGGCACATAATAATTGTACCTATTTATGTAATGTTTTGATACATGTGACTAGCTGGTGTTCTTTCTTCTGTTAGTAATCTGCTTCTTGGCTACAGGATGGGAAAAGACCTAGGTGGACCCAATAATATTAATTCCATCTGTTTGGTCACAATGACTGGTCCAGGAATGGGTACATGATCCCCACTAGGACAATCAGAATCCTTACTCAAACATTTTTCTTACTGCAAATGCTAGATATGCTTTTCTCCTGAAGTTTTTGGCTGTGGGCCCAAAATTGTTGGAGGTGGAGCTTCTTGAGGGACAGAGGAGTTGGCACGGAGAAGACCTTCAGCCCAAATTTTCATTTGGCAGCTGTTTAATGTCAGAACATGATCTCTGTGATATTCCTACTGCTATTTTTTTAAATAACCTTATCCAGATCTAGCAAGCAGAGTAGGAAAACCAGAGTTGGAAAAGCCAACCAGGTACTGTAATGCTCAGACCATTGACTAACCAAATGCACCACCATCTTGTTCTGTATGCACCATTATAAAATTAAGTTTCTGTTTCCTATTTAAGTTTCTGTTACAAAAGATAAATTTCTGTTTCTTACATAAGTTTCTGTTTCATAAGATAAGTTTCCTTTTCCCCAAACTGATGCTTCGCTTGCCACCCTCAATAACCAACCAACTTTTTCCCTGTGTTCTTACCACCCCGAATTCACCAATCATTGCTAATCTTGTCCTCCCCATACCCACTATAAAGGTAACCACCCTTAGTTGTTAGGCGCACAGTCTCGAGATCAATCAACAGAGACTGCGTCGCCAGGCTTGGCAATAAAACTCCTTCACTCTTGATTGATTGGCTTTCATTTCTAAATCATCATTGCACTATTACATTTGGGGGCTCGTCCGGGATGGAGGCTTAGCCCCCACCGACCCAAATTGGACTATTTTGATCATCCGGACCCCTTCAATAGTGGGTAAATTTTGTCTCTTCTGGAGAGTTTTGATGGCATGCCATACCTAGGTTCTATTTGGAGAGGGGATGTCCTTGATTTGGGATTTGGATCGGGGGCGTAAGGCCAGAACAGTCAGTTTGGGCTGACGGCCCACTTTACTTTGTATTTGTGTTCTGCCTCACCGTCCTGACCCGCTCCATTTGTTTTTGAGCCCTCTGGTTGAACTAAATCTTGTAATCAAAAACTTGCAGTTGAGTGAGGAGTTTCTCTTTTGACTGCAGTCTGTTGTTTGTGTCTGTGGTCTGCTGTTGTCAGTTATCGTTAAGTCTCTGTTCCTTAACCTTTGCCTTTAGGAAAATCAGGGGGCAGACTGGCACCAAGGAGCTGCCTACCCCCTTGGCCCTAGTCCTTGACCATTTCAAGGAGTTCAAAAGATGTGCCGCTGGCTATGGGGAAAATGTATATAAAGGGAGATTAATGATTTTTGTCATGCAGGAATGGCCAGCAGTGACCTTCCACTTCCTCCTCCCCTCCACCCAGTCCGATCCGCACACGTGGCCGCCCCCGAGCAGAACCCCAACCGAGAGCCCCTTCTGAAGCTGTTTCCCTCTGCCCCCTGCGAGAGGTACCAGTACAAGGTGGAGGCTCTATGTTTGTTTACACCCCTTTTTCCACCTCTGATCTCTACAATTGGAAAAGTCAAAACCCTCCTTTCTCTAAGGATCTTGATAGTCTAATAAACCTACTCCAGTCCATCTTTTCCACTCATTGTCCCACTTGGGATGACTGCCAGCAGATACTCCGAGTCCTTTTCACTGCAGAGGAACGTTTACATGTCCTCGCCCTGGGTAAAAAGGGCATCCGAGATCCAGATGGCACTCCTACAGCTGACCTCCAGAGAATAGAGCATGTTTTTCCTTCCTCTCACCTGGAATGGGATCCCAACACTGATAAAGGAAAGGAGGCTCTAGAACAATATCACCAGAGGCTTCTAGATGCCATTCGAGTGGCTGCTAAGAAGCCTACTAATTTGTCAGGAGTGACTGAGGTAAGACAGTTGGCAGAGGAGTCGCCGGCCGCGTTCCTCGAGCGCCTCCTGGAGGCCTACCGGTTATATGCTCCCATCGATCCGTTGGCCCCAGAGAATGCCAGGGCGACTAACATCACCTTCGTGTCCCAGTTGGCCCTGGACATTAGGCGCAAATTGCAGAAATTAGAAGGGTTTGAAGGAATGTCTCTTTCCCAGCTAATTGAGGTTGCACTTAAGGTTTTTGAGAACTGTGAAAATCTACAAGAGGCAACCAACAAAAAGATGACTAAAGTCCTTAAATTACTCTGTGAGAGACCAAAAGGGATGAAAAGAAACCCAAGAGTGAAACTAGGGGGCGATGCCCCCCCTTAGATAAAAACCAGTGTGCTTACTGTAAGGAGACAGGTCATTGGTGCAAAGATTGCCCAAGGTTAAAAGAAAAATTAAAACGGGACGCTAAGATGCTGATGTCCCAACAATGAGGGCATCAGGGCTCGCTGCCACCCTCCGAGCCCCTGGATAACTCTTCAAGTGGGGGGGAAACCTGTGGATTTCCTAGTAGATACAGGAGCCACTTATTCAGTCCTGACCACTCCCCTGGGAGAACTTTCAGAAGACAAGGTAAATGTAATTAGAGCCACAGGAGGAAGCAAATCTTACCCTAAGATGGTTGCTAGTGTAGCCCGCCCGGGCCACAAAGTAACTCACCATGAATTTCTGTGGGTCCCTGAATGCCCAGATCCACTTTTAGGGAGAGACCCGCTCCATAAGTTAAAGGTGCAAATTGACTTCCAGACTGATAAACCCGAATTGAAATTGGGCACAGAGTCACACATAGGAAAGGCTATTCGGGTAATGGCCCTCTACCCAGAGGGCGAAGGACATCTCTTAATAGAAGACAAAGACCCAGTCTCAATCAATAATGAATTGCTAGCTCAATGGCAAAAAGCTGTTCCCAGGGTCTGGGCCGAAAATAACCCTCCTGGGCTGGCTGTAAACCAGGTACCTTTGGTTATAGAACTATTGCCACAGGCTACCCCCATCAGACTGTGACAATACCCCATTAGCCTCCCTACCTGAAAAGGAATTAAGACTCACATTCAGAGACTAAAGGAAAATGGCATCTTAATTCCTTGTGTTTCTCCCTGGAATACACCCTTGCTTCCAGTACAGAAGCCAGGCACACAAGACTATTGCCCAGTACAAGATCTGCGGAAAGTCAACAGGTGAGTGGTGACTTTGCATCCTACTGTTCCTAACCCTTATACCTTGCTGAGCCTACTTGACCAGACTGTACCTGGTATTTGGTACTAGACCTCAAAGACACTTTCTTTACCTTGCCGATTACTCCGGTAAGTCAACCTACCTTTGCTTTTGAATGGACAGATCCTGATACAGGGGTCACTGAACTTTTAAGATGGACTCAATTGCCACAAGGGTTTAAGAATGCCCCCAACCTCTTTGATGAAGAACTAGCTAGGGGCCTGCTGGGATTCAGGGAGTGCCACCCAGAGGTCACACTCTTACAGTATGTGGATGATCTGCTGATAGCCTCCCCTACTTATAAACTGTGCTTAAAGGCCACCGAGTAGCTGCTGATGACTTTGGGTCAGCTGGGGTACAGAGTCTCAGCTAAAAAGGCACAGTTATGCCAGGGTACTGTAACCTATTTGGGCTATAGGTTACATGAAGGCAAAAGGGCCCTATCTGACCAGAGTCCAGGCCATATTACAAAACCCCTATATGATTCCCTAAAGGGAGATACCCAAAGACCCCTGGAATGGACTATTGTAATGAGGCCTTCCACCAACTTAAGCGAGCCTTAACCCAGGCCCCAGCCTTGGGACTCCCAAACGTGACCAAACCCTTCACCTTATATGTTGATGAACAACGAGGTATTGCAAAAGGGGTCTTGACTCAGGAACTAGGACCTTGGCAATGACCCATAGCTTACCTCTCAAAAAAGCTTGACCCTGTGGCCGGAGGATGGCCACCTTGTCTCAGAATTCTGGCAGCAGTGACCTCACTCTTAAAGGAAGCCAAAAGCTCACATTTGGACAAAGGCTCACCATAGTATGCCTTTGCCACTGTCCATGTCCACGGGGCCATATATCAGGAAAGAGGTCTCCTAATCTCAGCAGGATCAAAGATCAAAAATGCTCCCCAGATCCTGGATATCTGAGCAGCCAGCCGTATGGCTACCACAACAAGTGGCTATCATCCATTGCAAAGCCTACCAAATAGGGGATGATCTGATCATATGAGGAAACAATTTGGCTGACCACACAGCTTGAGAAAAAGCCACTACATCAGAGGGGACCACTGAGGATGCAGCAGTTTTATTGCTGATCCCTCCGACCTTACTGGAACCGGTCTATACCCGAAAGGACTGTCATTTGGCCGCTCTGTTAAAAGCAAAGCCTAACCTCCCAGGAGAATGGTTCCAATTACCTGACAAACTGTCTGAAATGTTAGGGCAAAAACTGACCTGCCAGACCCACCAGTCTACTCATCTAGGGGGAACAAAGCTTGCTGAGAAACAGATTTTTCATTCCCCACCTGACCAAGTTGACCACATCCATCAGCTCCAGATGCCCACAATGTCAACTAGTTAACCCAAAGAAGCAACAAAACATAGAAACTATCAGATACAAGGGGACTACTCCAGGAGAACATTGGGAAATTGACT
>PVLA01001472.1:0-114944 GCA_004027455.1 Hydrochoerus hydrochaeris | reverse complement strand
GATGCTTACTGGTGTTAGTTGATACCTTCACTGGCTGGGTAGAGGCATATCCTACCAAGTCCGAGTCAGCCTTAGTGGTAGTCAAAAGGCTCCTATATGATGTAATCCCTTGATTTGGCTTGCCCTCATCTATGGGGTCTGACAATGGCCCAGCTTTCATAGCTCAAGTTACCCAAAAGCTTGCCCAGAATAAACTGGACCCTAAAGGAAACACTTGCTAAGTTGATTCTGCAAACTGGCGATAATTGGGTTAGCCTCCTTCCCTTTGCCCTCTTAAGAGCTCTCTGTACCCCCTATGTTGCTGGTATAACCCCCTTCAAAGCCCTTTACGGTCACTCACCTCCCTTAATTCCTAGGCTCTCGGAAGATAAGTTAGCTGAACTCACTAACCAAGATCTTATTAAGTCCCTACAGACACTTTAGCCCATATTAACTTCCATCCATCAGCTGTTCAGACAGGAGCACCCAACCCCTTCTGAAGAGACTCATCTCCAACCGACCATCGATCCTGGAGCGTTGGTTCTGATTCGATGACATCATCGAGAGTCCCTTGAGCCCCGCTGGGAAGGACCTTTCACTGTGGTGCTCAGCACGCCAACAGCGGTTAAGGAGGCCGGAAAGACTGCCTGGATCCACCATTCTCACGTAAAACAGGTTGACGCCACAGGGAAAAAACCCCAAGATAAATGGACTGTGCTACAGACTGGTAATCCCTTTAAGATAAAATTGACTATGAGTAATGCCAAAGTCCTCCCAAAATGAACCCTCTAGTTGTTATTGTTCTTCTAAACCTGCTGCTACAAGTGTGGGGGGTTTCGGACCACCAGTTGACCCCAGGGGGGGGGCCTTAAGGGTGACATATGGAAATCCTTGTGACTGCATAGGGGACACCCTCATCTCTGGCCAACCCGTTCCCCCATATACCCAGAGTGTAGACTGTGGAAAAGAAATGGCTTACTTACACTCCCAAGAGGGAATAACTAGGTTTTCCAGGAAATGGCTCTGTGCCAACAAGCCTCAAATGAAATTTACTGCAAAAACCCAATGCCCGTGCACCACTTTTCAGGAAACCATGCATTCAAGTTGTTACCTGCTTCAAAGCACCCACAAAGCCCTAAACTTGATCAATCCAGACCTAGTGAGCAACTGCTGGTTATGCCTAGCCCAGGGAACCCATAGACCCCTTACCTTACCCCCGAACTTGACATTAGCACAGAACAATGCTAACAGCTTCAAATTAAATATCCCCCTTAAAGTATAGCCCATCCATTTTAAAAAGGGGGTAACCCATATCCAGGGAATGCCCTATAATAATAGTTCTAAAACCTCTATAGATGTTAGTGAATTTTCCTTTTGTAATAGCACAGTCATAAACTGAATCCAGTCCCCATGCTTGGGCGAAGGAAAAGTCTTTATCTGTAGAAAAAATTTGGCCTACACCGCCCTACCAGCTAATTGGTCAGGGCTTTGCACCTCAGCTGTACTGCTACCAGACATAAACACAATACCCGGAAACGAGCCAGTCCCAGTCCCCAGCCTCGACTTTGTCTCAAGCCGACTAAAGAGAGGCATCACATTAATTCCTCTAGTAGTTGGACTGGGTCTCATGGGCACGCTAGCCAGCTCAACTGGATTAGGCATATCTATCCACTCATATGTGAAGTTGCCCAATCAGTTGATAGACGATATTCAAGCTCTGTCTAGCACCATCCAGGATCTCCAGGACCAAACAGATTCTTTAGCTGAAGTAGTTCTACAAAACAGGAGAGGCCTTGACTTACTTACTGCAGACCAAGGAGGCATTTGTTTAGCATTACAAGAGAGATGCTGTTTCTATGCGAACAAATCTGGTATTGTTAGAGATAAGATTAAAAATTTACAAGATGACCTAATCAAAAGAAAGAAACAATTATATGATAACCCCTTTTGGAGTGCTTGAAATGGCATTCTCCCTACCTCCTTCCCTTGTTAGGGCCTTTATGGATGCTCCTTTTAGTTGCCACGATAGGACCCTGTATCATAAATCGCTTATGCATCTTCATCACTGAGCAGATGCGGAGTACTTGGCTACTGGTCCTGAGGACTCAATATGAGCTCCTCCCTCGCTAAATGAGCCAAGGATTTGGCTCAAGTCACAACATCAGAGGGGAATGTAGTGCTCAGACCATTGACTAACCAAATGTGCCGCCATCTTGTTCTGTATGCGCCATTTTAAAATTTTCTGTTTCCTACTTAAGTTTCTGTTACAAAAGATAAGTTTCTGTTTCTTACATAAGTTTCTGTTTCATGAGATAAGTTTCCTTTTCCCCGAACTGACTCTTCGCTTGCCACCCTCAATGACCAACCAACTTTCTCCCTGTGTTCTTACCACCCCGAATTCACCAATCATTGCTAGTCTCGTCCTCCCCATACCCACTATAAAGGTGACCACCCTTAGTTGTTAGGCGCGCAGTCTCGAGATCAATCAACAGAGACTGCGTCGCTAGGCTTGGCAATAAAACTCCTTCACTCTTGATTGACTGGCTTTCATTTCTAAATCATGATTGCACTATCACAGTACAATGTCCGAATGACTTCATGCTTTGTTTATCAAAGCCATGGGTGATACAGTTGATAAGAATGTGTACAGTTTGTGCTAATTATGGCGTGCCAGAGCCATCAGCCTCGGAGAAAAGCCATGCGGAATGTAGAGATAGAAGATAACAAACCTAGAAAGTCTTAGCGTCAGACTAAATTCATTGCTGGTAGTGGGAAGTGTTGAAATAGCAGAATTCAGGTCACTGAATGATATACTTCTTGTTAAGAAAAAGGAAGAATCCAGTAAGAGACTAAAGAGGTCAGTGAAAGTTCTTAATTAAATTTCAGTGTATGTCATTACTCATATGCAATGCCATTTTTTTGTTTTGTTTTGTTTTTATTTTTGTTTTTTGTGTGCAGGCTCTTGCTATGTAATTCCAACTGGCCTTAACTCACTATGTAACCCAGGCTGGCCTTGAATTTACTTCAATCCTCCTGCCTCAGCCTCTTGAGTGCTGGGATTATAGACATGCACCACCACACCCTGCTTGCAATGCCATTTTTGAGGCCAAAACTGTAACAGCAATTTCTTACGGTTCTCTCTGATATATAGGCCGTGTTGTTTGTTATGTCAAGTGAGAAGCAACATCATTTTTGAGATATGAAATGGCTAACTATAGTTTAATTACAAAGGGTATGTTTAATTTTCCAGGAAGGTAGCTCTTAATTTGCATCTAGTGGACTTTGGGAATGTTTCAGGGAGAGAGATTGTGGGTGTTGAAGATTGTGGGAATTAGTGATAAAAATGGAATAGAAAAATATCCCAGTAGCAGAAGTGAGATCCCAGAGCAACATAGACTAGGTACAGAATGTATCGTTTATCTAAGGAAGTGAGGCAAAGCACATATTACTTATTTACATTACTTTTTAACATTTCTGGATACTCAGAATATTTGTGACTGAATGTTTGGAGTGGTGTGGAATCCAGCTGAGTGAGGGTCACAGAGCAGAGGGGAGATTTGCTCCTAGGACTGGAGTTCAAGGTCCAGGAGAGGATGAGTGTTGTAAAGTCACACAGAACCTTAAATGCTTTATGACAAGATTTATACTCCAGATTCTTGGCAGTGGAGAGCTGTACAGAATTTTAAACATAAGATTGGCATGATAGTATCTTCATAGGAGGTGTAAGAATTATCTCTGCACTACCAAAGGGCATAAGTTGTTACATTCCTTTATATTCCAAAATTAAACCAAATTTGCTTCCACCTGCATTGGTCAGAGTTGGCAAAACAGTTTGGAAAGACATGATGCTGCTGTCTGTCCTGGAGCCTGGGATAATTGTATGAGTTCTTGGAGGTTATGGGTGCCCAAAAGAAGAATCTTTTAGCCTGTGGTCTGAGCTTTGCTATTTCTTCCCACCCTAGGGGCAGGACCAGATGCACTGATTTCAGGGCTCAGTAAAAAAAAAAAAAATGTGGAACTTCTTGTTAAAAATTATTCAGAATTGCATCGGGAGTAGTGGTGCATGCTTCTAATCCCAGACTAGGGAAGTCGAGGTAGGAGGACTGCTGTGAGTTTGAGGCCAGCCTGGGCTACATAAGTGAGTTCAAGGCCAGCCTGCACTACATAGTGAGAGCCTGTCTCAAAACAACAACAACAAAAAGTGATTAAAAATTTCAAGACGATGACAGTTGGGCATTAAACTAAATGTAGAGTCCTCTGTTTTTTCCTCAAAACTCGGGACACATTGCCTGTGCCTTGGGCTTTAACCTCCCCGCTGCGAGCTGTGATTCTGCCCACTTCGGGACACTGCTGCACTGTTTCCTCCAGACACCTTGCTACAGTTTTGTGGATGTTTGTCCCTTCCTTATCAGTGTGCATCCATATGATTTACATGTTCATTTAGGACTGGCAGTGAATCATTATGAGTTGTGGTGTGTTAATGGCTACACGTGCCTTCCTTCCCTGTTCATACTCACCTTTGCAGTGTGACCTAGACATTCCTTCCATCCAGAGGTGGAGCTGATTGCCTCTCCTCCTACTTCTCTCCTGACTTTATCATTGGTTTGGACCAACAGATTGCAGTTTCCACCCTTGCCCTCCAGCAACACTGCCACTGTCATGTGAAGAAGCCTGGACTAGGTTCCTTGGCATGACGGATCATGTGCAGAGAGAAAGGTGCACCCCTCCGGCAGCATCCAACACTGGACATGTGAGCAAGACCTTCTTGTTACCATCCAGCCACAGTCAACCACCGGACAGATGAATGTGTGACCCCAGCCAAGCCAACCAAAAACCGTCCAACTGAGCCCAGACCAAACAGCTGACACACACAACTGAGGATAAATAAGATGACTGTTGTCTTAGCCACCGAGTTTTAGGTAGTTTGTATGTAAGTGATATTTTACATTCTGATTTTGGTATTATTTTTTATATTCCTGTATTTGTACAAATTATAAGATAATGTTAAAAGATGACATGCAATTCTACTAGATTATTTTACTATAATTTACTTAAACATCTCCCAATTATCAGTATGTACAGTTTTTTATTTTCATGAATAATTATTCTAAACATTTTTGTACACATGGTTTTTAAAATTTTGTTTGTTTGTTTGTGTTTGTTTGTTTTTTGCAGTGTAGGGCAATGAGTCCAGTGCCTTTATACTGAGCAAAATCTCTTTCCCTTTTTAAATTTTGAGACAGGTCTCACTAAGTTCTCCAGCCTGGGCTCAAGGTTATAATCTTTATGCCTCAGCCTTCCAGAGTGCTGTGTTTACAGGTATTCATAACTGTGCCTAGCATGGTCTAATTGTTTTCCTTGATATTTTCTTAGGCGATTTCCTCACCAGAAGTGGAGTTGGTAGAACACTGGACGTCAGTATTTTCTCATTGCTTTCAAGAGATTGTTATCAAATTTTACTGCAGCCTGTGAATACCCACATCCCTGTACCCACTTAGCAAACTTCTTTAAATTTAACAATTTGTAAACTGAGGTGTGCTATGGACCGAATACCTTCCTACATTTACACGTTGAAGCTCTAACCTCCAAGGTAATGGTATTAGGAGATGGGGCCTTAGGGACTTGATTAGATCATGAGGCCAGAGCCCTGGCAAATTGGATCAGCACTGTTACAAAACAGGTTGGAGAGAGACCTCCAGCTTCTCTACCACATGAGCTTATGGTGAGGAGATGGCAGTTCAGGAGAGAGCAGCCCACATAGTCACCTGAACTGTCAGCTTCTTGATCTTGGAATTCTCAGTCTCTGTAAGAGTGACAAGTAAGTTCTTATGGTTTATAACTCATCCAGTATATGATATTGTGTTATGGAAACCCAAACAGACTAAGACAAGGCAGAACAGGCACAGCCGGTGCAGTTTAACTTCATAGCTTGCATGTATGAGCTTTCTGTCAGGATAAGGAAGTACCTGAGGCCATTATAAAGAGAAAAGTCCTGTTCACTCAAGACTGCAGGTTCAGCGCAAGACCAGGTAACCAGAGCTTTGGGTCTCTGGAGAGGGTGTTGGATGGCAAAGGGCAGGACTGTGTAGAACAGCAAACTGCCTGTGTCATGAGCCATGAAGCATAGAGATCTTCGATGGGCTGAGGTCCCCCAGTTCCCTTTAGGGGCAGATCCCAGGTCTCAGCTCCTGAAGGTCCACAGCACTACTGATAGCACCACCCTGGGCACCAAGCCCTTAGCAAGTCACCGTTTGGGGGCTACTGTCTGATTCAAGTGATATCAGAGAGAGCGAGAGCGAGAGCAAGAGTGAGAGAGTGAGAGAGAGAGAGAGAGAGAGAGAGAGAGAGAGGAGAGAATGGGACAGCGTCCATACAATCATCACTAGAATAGAAAGAGAATATGTCCATTTATTCCAGAAGTTTCCCTTGTATCTCCCTAAAACCTCCCCCTAAGTAATCTGATCCGGCTGTGGATCAGTCCGTGGGTCTCACCTGGAGGACGAATGGGGAGGGGGGACATGGGCAAGAGGAAAGAGAGACGGAGACAAGTTGAGGGCTTCCAATCAAGTCTCGTTTATTGAGGAAGTGTCCCTGGCTTATAAAGAAGCGGAGGCAGGAAGTTATCAAGCACGGATAGGTCATCGTCATATCCTGGGTCAGGCGGGAGAGGATCATGGGAAATGTAGGCTGACGCACTGGATGCCCACAGGAGAGACGGGGTAGCGGCCGTGAAGCTATCACGCCGCTCCCTACAGTAATCATTATTCTGACTTCCATCATCAAAGCTTCGTTTCATCTAATCATAAACTTTATATAGCTGGAATCATATGCTTCTGTCCTTTTGTGTGCCTGCCTCCTCTTGGTAGACATTGTAATTATGAAATTCATCAATAGTATTGTTGTATGTAGTCGTAGGCAATATTTTTTATGCTGAAGATCAAACCCAGGGCCTTGTGTATGGTAGGCAGGTGATTTTGCTACTGAGTTATCACCTCAGCCCAAGCATCAATCATTTTTATGGCTACATATTATTCCATTAAATAAGTGTAACGCCATTTCTCTACCCATGATAGGCATTTGGGGTAGCTTTTAGGTTGATACTATTAAACAATGTTTTAAAACCATTTTCTGGGCTGGGGATATAGCTCAGAGGCATGCCCACCTGCCTGGCAAGCTCGAGGTCTTGAGTTTGATTCCCAGTGGCTCCTTACCCAATTTTTCCCACTTATTTTAATAGTTCAATAAATGTATGTTAATGTCTTGGAAGTGTTTCAATATTACTTCCTTCAAGTGTACTTGTGCAACAGAAGAAGGAGGAAGGATTAGCTTGAGTGAATGGGCAGGGATTAGATTATAAAAAACTTTGTGAGCCATGGTGAAGAAGTTGGATTTTGAGGCATGGAGAGGAGTCACTGAGGTGTCTAAAGCAAGTGAAGGAATTTATCAAATTGGCATTGTAGGGGCTGGGGATTTAGCTCAGCAGCATAAGCGCCTGCCTTGCAAGCACATGGTTGTGAGTTCGATCCCTGGTAACAATAAAAAAAAAATGGCATTGTAGGGGAATAACGTTGGCAGTATGGAGACAAACAGATGGTTGGATGACAAGACTAGAGATGGAGGATTTCTAGGTAGAAGACTACAGAAACAGTGCAGGTGAGAGATGAGCTGGACCAGAGCTGAGACAATGGGGACCCAAAATGGAGATGAGGCTTAAGGGGAGAAGGAGGTCAGGAAATCCAGGTGAGGGCTGCGGCCAGGGAGCCGCAGGGGATGATAGATGCACAGCCTACAACGGGAGTGGGGTAGGGAGCAGGTGAGACAGTGCCATAGAAAGGTAAGGCCACTTTGGAGATGATGGGTCTGAGACACCTGTGGCATGTCCAGGTGGACAGTTAGATATATAAGTCTAGAGCTCTGGAAGGGCATCCTGCTTGCCATAAAGATTTGGGAGTTCAGCAGCACGTAGGTGGAAAAGCTTGGAAAGTTGAGAAGTGAATGAAAAGATCAGTGATAGGAAGAAGGTGGTTAGTGAGAAGGGAAGCCAAAGAAGGAAAATGAAAAAAGATGTGGGTGTTAGAAGACCAGAGAGAGAGTTTCAAAAGGGAGTGGAAGCCAGATTGCAGCAAGTTGAGTAAATGGAAAGACAATGTTAGACTTCCCTTTTAAGAACAATGCACAATGTATGCACAATGTGACAATGTAGAATGTATGCACCATTGTTGACCCTGATTGAAATTTTGTTGCAATCTTCTCTTCTTCTTCCTTTTCTTCTTCTTCTTCTTCTTCTTCTTCTTCTTCTTCTTCTTCTTCTTCTTCTTCTTCTTCTTCTTCTTCTTCTTATTCTTCTATTTATCCTTTAATAAAATGAATTTGGAAAAAAATGATAAAAGTTTTAAAAATTTTAAAAAGAAATTTACTATAGATCTGATGATACTAATCAGTGGTATAGTGCTTACCTAGCCTGGGGAGGCCCTGGATTTGTTCCCCAGTACCACAAAAATTAAATAAAAAAATTTTTTCCACAAGCCATGATAGTGCATGCCTATAATCCCAGCACTTGGGAGGCTGAGGCAGGATGATCACTATGAGTTTGAGGCCAGCCTGAGCTACATAGACCCTGCCTCAAAAAACAAAACAAAAAAATAATTTTTTTCTTTTCAACAGGTAAAAGAAGGATGACTGCTTTATAGCCAAAATCAACTTTTTTTAAAAAAAAGTGACAGAACTGAACATGTTTAAGTGATGAAAAATAAGAGGTCAAACAAATATGGGTATAACTGGGGAAAGGGATATAATCAAAACATATGATATGTATGTATGAAAATACCACATTGAAACCCAATATCTCATAAAATTAATATGTGCTAATAAAAGCACATAAAAATAAAAATCTATTAATTTTAAAGTACCAAGACACATTTATGTATTTGAGTTTTATGATAAAATAAATCAAAACCATCAATACATCTACTCCAGTGGTGTCTGTTAATAAAGCTGTTAGAAAATTTGTATTAAAGAGAGATTTAACAAGTATGAGAGAGAGAGAGATACTGAAAAGAAATGAGATCATAGATCAAGAGATGGGGATTAAACATGAAACAGAGGGCTGGGCAGGGCACACGCCTGTTATTCCAGCACTCAGGAGGCTGAGGCAGGGAGGATCATTGGGAGTTTGAGGCTAACCTGGGCTACATAGTGAATTAAAGGTCAGCATGAGCTACTTAGAGAGGCCCTGTCTAAAAAAAACAAAACAAAACAAATAAACGACCTTTAATAAATAAATAAATAACAGAGACTGAGCAGGTACAAGTCTGTCTTATCTTCTGAGTTAGGAAGGGCACAGAGCCCCCAACAGGAAATAGAATGGCCAGGCTGAAGCGCACCGCCCTGCCTGGTGCTAGTTTGTCCCAGAAGTTTTGCAATTTGGGTGAGTGAGTAAGTGGACCATTAAGATTTTCTTACTGTTGGTTGCTAAGATCATTGCTAAATTTTAGTTAATGGCAACAAAAAATTACTTTTCATCAGTTCCCCTTAAGAAGAAAAAACCACACAAATACAGTTAGATGTCAGATCCCCTTTCCCTACCCTTCCTTCTTCTTCTTCTTTAAGGTAACCAAGGAGACAAAGCAGCAGCTGACTCCTCTAGGAAAGGAAAAGGCACCGAGAGGAGAACCTAACAACCTGGACATTTAAAATCAGAGGGAATAAAATGCAAAGAGGAGACACAGCCTGAGAAAACAAAAAAGTTCTTCTGTCAAGAAGGGCAATCAGTCAACACCCACCGAGCCTTTGTGTGACAGACTGAGGTGACAATTGGTTTTCTATGCAGGTTGATGAGTCAACGGATTTTACCAATAAATGTCATCTCAGAGTGTTTGTAAGATCTGCCCATAAGGTGAAATTCTAGGATGTTTTCTCCTGTACAAAGAGCTGCTGCAAACAAGCCAAGCCCTGAAATTCATTCATAGTAACCCCCCTTATCTGGGCAGGGTGGGAGCACTGTTCAGGACCCCCCTGGAGGCCCGAAAACACTGGCGTTGCTGAACCCTACTCATCCTGTTTTCCTCCACATAATGATAAAGTTTACTTTATAAACTAGCACAGCAAGAGATTAACAAACATAGCTAATAGTAAAATACAATTATAACACTGCACTGTGATACAAGCTTCTGTGTTGCTCTCTTTCAGAACATCTCACTTTATTGTCTTCATCCCACTTCTTCCTGTGACGGTGTGAGATGACAAATTACCCGTGTGAAGACGTAAAGTCAGAGCAGAGAAGCAGGCATTGCTAGCGCTGTCACCGATCATGCCCAGTATTTAGTAAACTAAAGGGTTACTGCATCGTCCATCTGACAGCCAGTCAGCTACAAAGTGACTAATGGGTGGGTGGCAGATACAGCTACAGAGGGATGATTTATGCCCCAGGCAGGACTGATTGCAACGAAATGACATTTATCACGCCACTCAGAGTGATCCTCCATTGAAAATGGATGAAGCGTTCATTTCTGGAATTTTCCATTTAAGATTTTTTGACTGCTGTTGACTGCAGGTAACTGAACCCATGATAAATGAAATTGGAATGAAAAGGCCTGGCCTGGAAGAACCAGGTGGGCACCTGCATGGACAGGGACACCAGTGGAGGCTCCAGGACCAGCAAAGTGAGCAAAGCACTCCTGGCTGCTCCCGTCACACTGTGGGTGTCACAGAAGGAATATTTAAACTCCGGATGATATGACGAAAATGAGACCGGAACTGATTCACCCAAAAATGTTTTTTAAATTGTGTGACTATTTGGACCGAAACTACAGAAATATGTGATGAACAGGGATGGGGGGACTTTGCATAGGAATGGTTTTGTTCTGTTTTGTTTTGTTTTTCAAATCCACTTTATTCAAGGATAAAAAGAAAGAAAAGAAGAAGAGGAAGAGGAAGAGGAAGAAAAAACTACATTTCAAAACATCAATCAGGGTCAACAATAGTACATACATTGTACACTATCATCCCCAAATCATCCACCCAGAACACAAGGCATCTGCACTCAATTGGACAGAAATAGTTTTGGAAAGAACTACCTAAAAAAATGAAACATTAGACCCTCATACATTTGTTTTGCGTCTTACATAGCAGGAAGAGGGGAGGATTTTTGAGACAGGGTCTAGCTATAAAGTTCAGGCTGGTTTTGAATTCACTATGTAGCCTAGGCTGGCTTCAAACTCTCAGAGATCCTCCTGCCTCAGCCTCCAGAGTGCTGAGATTACAGGTTTGCATCACCACATCAAGCAACTTAAAAATTTTTATTGTACATATTTGCAGTATATAATCTTTGCATTCATCGCGGGGAGTTTGTACATGTTGAAGAAAATGTTTTAAGTTTAAGTTGCAGTGTTCTCAGATTTAAAAGAAATGTTTTAAGTTTAAGCCACAGTGTCCTTAGATTTAAAAGAATCAGGCTGGGCATGGTGACACACACCTGTAATTTCACCACTTGGGTAGCTGAGGCAGGAGTTTTATAAGTTTGAGGTCAGCCTGGGCTACATAGCAAGACCTCCTCTCAATATCAATCAATTAATTAATTAATTTAACATTTAAAAATAAAAAGAGAAAAGGAACCTTTTGACATATTGTTACAGAAGGACATTATGACATCTTTCTAGTGTTATCTGGATTTGGAGGTAAGGAAGGATTTTTGACTGCCTGTGGATGCTTATCAAAATCTACCTGGGAATGCCAGGCACAATAGCACACACTTGTAATCCCAGCACTTGGGAAGCTGAGGCAAGGGAGTCACGAGTTCAAGGCCAGTTTAGCTAGACTACATAGTGAGACCCTGTCTCAAAAAGCCAATAAAAAGAAAAAACGAGGAGAACCATAGAGACATTGGTGGCACATTCCTCTGCTAACAGCAGAAGTGAAGGCCCTGGGGAAGGTCACACACTGAGCCTTCTGCGTGGCCTGACACATCTCCGGGAGAAGACAGGACGTCGCGAGTTGCCGTCTGGTCGGACACTCAAGACAAGTTTCCTGATCTTCCCCTAGGTAAGTTCTAGATTTCGGGGGACGGTTGCTATTCGTGAGAAAATGATGAATGCTTTGCTGAAGATATTAACTTCTATAACTATGTCAATAAGCTTCTTTTTTTTTTTTTAGAAGAAACTGTCTTATTTCAGTTTAAAATAAAACCTGTATGTTGAACCAGAAAATACACAACACATATCAATTCAATGGTCAATTTCATCATTCCATTTTAGTTAAAAAATTACACTTTTAATCTTTTTATATAGACCAATAGGAGCCCAAGAAAGTAATGCAAATTCATAAATTTGTAAGACTTTAGATTTGAGTCCCATCCTCAGATGTGTGTATGTGAAAATATTACACAATTATTATGCATATGGTAATATTTCAAAATTTGGAAAAAAAAAAAAACCTGAGTTCAGCATGGCCTGGAATGTCCTACAAAAGCGCACACACACATACAAGTCTTCATCCATGTGGGTGAACACAAAATCACATGACACATTCTGGTGAAATATAATATAAAATAAAATATGCTAATAATTAAAATGTACTTGTTTGCAGTTACATATAAAAGTATACATGCATATATTTATCACATTTTATACATGTGCAATAAAAAGAATCAGCTATTTTTCAGACCCTAAGACAGATGTACCCAGACTTCTAGGTTTGAATGTCAGAAACTGTGTGAAATAATAACCATTTGTGTGGTAAGGTGCTAACTTGTGGGGTAATTTGTTACACAGCAATAGAAAACTAATATAGCAACTGTGCCGTGACTTCCCTCCCAGCTCTTCCCGGCTTCCAAGGGCTGGGTCCCAAGAGGGAAGAGGAGCCCGGGCCGAGGTTACAGAGCTCTGTCCCTTGGGGGCTGCTGGATCTCAACGCTATTTATTTCTTTTCTAATAACTTGGTGAGTCATGGATTTTAGGCACTTCCTTAATTCTAAAAAAAGAGAATCAAGACTGATCACAGCAAGAGAATAGAGGCTCTTATTTCAGTGTTTTTCTCTTTTGTGTGTGCATAGGGTGATGTGTTGAGAGCTTAAGCAGTTTTACCATCTTAAACCCTCATCCACGGCGAATAAATGTAATTTGTTAAATTGCTAATCTCTCATTGGCCTTAGAATTAAAAGTTTAATTTCCAACAAATAAAATTTATATAATTAGTGCTAATATTAATGGTAACAGAACTTTTATGATGCACTGATATATCTTAATTTTGTATTACAGAACAGAATTTAATTCAGTACCACTCTGCTATTAAACACGCGTGCTAACCTGGAAGAGGTGCTAAGCAGGAGAGATGCAAGGAAGACCAACCCAGTAGAAATGATCTGTTTCCTTAAGATGCCATCACTTGAAATTCAGTATGACATAGGATACACACACACACACACACACACACACACACACACAATGGTGTGCCAAAAAAAGTGATGAAAGTGTTATTAAGTTTGTAACCTAGGTCAGTAAATAAAAACTGCCGAATTCTCTCCTTGTCTAGAGAGCCACCAGGGGAGTAAAATTAAGATGAATTTTCTGAAGTAGTCTTGGTGTATTGATGAAAAATACACAAGAAGTTTTGGTTCCTCACTGTAAAATAGTGATATATAGATAGATGAGAGAGAGAGAGAGAGAGAGAGAGAGAGAGAGAGAGAGAGAGAGATTTTTTTGAGAAATGACTAGAGTAAAAAGTGAAAAACAGTTTGGAGAATTATATAACAAATGTCCCAAGAAAGAGTGGAAAATAAAATAAGCCCCTGTCACTCTTATTGCAAATTCATTAAGAAGCACATAGATAATTAACTTCTGAGCCTCAAGAGAAGTCACATAAAACTCTTGCCAGTAACAGTGGCAAACATGACAAATTGCCCCAAAGGGACTGAGTCTATGCAAAGATTCAGGGAAAAAAATGAAAATGAGTACTTTAGAAGTAATTAAGAAATGCTGAGGAAAGAAATAGACATATGAATGTAATATGCTTGCATGTGCACATATATTGTAATAAGATTCTCTAAAGAATCATCAGTTGTAAGTGACTAGTGGCAAGTAGATTTTAGCTTGTTACTATGCTGTATCATGGAAGTTTATTTTTATGTAAGGTCAGCCCTTTCGTTTGACAAACAGTCTTCTGATCCTGCATCCTTAAATACTGAAAATGCGCAGCACTGGTTATCACTGCTTGGTGATGTTATGCAGCGTCTGCTTGACTAAAGTCCTACTTTATAACCTATTTAATCTCCAAAGGCCCACAATTAAAAAACAAATGTCCTGAGTGACAGCTTCGTGGTGGACATACCTTTGTGAAAAGACTGTACCGAAACAGTACGTGATTTGGAACCAAACTAAGCAATGCCAACTTAGGTAATTTCCAAGAGAAATTCACAGGAGAGAAAGAGCCAGAAGGGCTCCCAGGAAGAGAAGAAGCTTCAAGGAAAAAGCACAATTGAGACCGGGCTCAGAGGGGTGGCATCGGACGTCAGGGACCAGAAGAAGGTACTCGATTAGCAGAGGGCTGGAGCAGAAGTGAAACAGCAGGAGCAGAGAGTATTAGGAAGCTGATTTATATCAGAACTGAACTAATGCTGAGAAATAATTTCCAAAACAAATGGGTTGGTAGCGAGGGACCAGAGAAGGCACCAGATTTAATAAGTGGGCAGTGCACAGATCCCTATTTCAGGAGCCTGGTTATGCATCCCCTGAACTGTTTACTATTTGTAATATGCTACTTGATTTTTTTTGTGTGAGTAGCTTCTCTGTAGCTTTTCATGAGAAATAACACCCGTATTCCAAAATGCCTCTGAAAGACTTCATTATATTGCGTGTGTGTGTGTGTGTGTGTGTGTGTGTGTAGTGTGTGTGTGTGGAAAGAATTAGGAACAGAGTACTAGGACCTTCATCCCTCCCAGATAGGTGAAATAGCTTAAGAACCTCTCTTAGCTTGGTAATTTAAATCTAAAAACCTAAGTTTGTCTTAAAATTCCAAAATTTTAAAAGAGGAGAGAAAAAACTTACATGGCTCACTGGGCTAGAAATAAGAAGAGATGTTAATCACTGTGCCTTCAAATTGTAGTCACCCCTTCGTATTTTCAGTGTCCACATCTGTGGATTCAGCATGGAAAAGATGGTCTGTACTGAACAGGTACCCATATCTTATGCCGTTATTTGCTAAATAATACAGTATAACAATTGTTTGCCTGACATTTATATTGTATTAGGTATTATAGGTAATCTAGAGATAGACTTAAAGTACATAAGAGATGTGCATATGCTATGTATAAATCCTGCGCAGTTTTATGTAAGAGACAGACTTGAGACTTAGAATCAATTTTGGGTGCCTTAGAATCAGTCCTCCCTAGATGCTGGTGATAACTCTACACCTTGAGCAGACCTGTTGACTTCATGTTCTCTTGCTCTGGTTTGCTTTGAGGCACTAAACTCACCTCTTTTTGAAAGGGTTGTTGCAGACCCAAGCTAGAAGCTCCACAGCAGAACACAGGAAAATCTGTGTCACAGAGAGGTGGATTTGAGAACAAGCGGGCGAGTGGTATAGCATATACCCGCTGTCTTCCTTTCACGTCACAGCGGGAGGATACTAAATGGCACGCGCCCACGTCTAGAGACTAGAGAAATGACTTGGAGAAGGCTGGATGAGGAGAATTCCACCCACAAGCAAAAATGTATTTTAGACCCTTGTACTTGATTGGACAGCAAATCAAATCAAAAATTGATTTTGCAAAAGAAGGAAATGTTATCCACATCCACAAACTCAACTGTAAATAGAATTATCATGGTTCAGCGTCTTGAAATTTAAGGTGTAAATTTAAGCTATAAGGCTGGGTTGTACCATTCTGTCTCTTGGAATCTTTTCATATTCTAATCAAACACGGAAGTGAAACAAAATGATGAATGTTTAAAATGTTGTCATTAAATTCTCCCCCAACTATCAGCCATTGAAAATAACAGCTAAGAACAATCTCATTTGTTATATTTTGATTTGTAGAATTTTATTCACATAGCTTAAATTTCCTTTTCTTTCTTTCTTTCTTTCTTTCTTTCTTTCTTTCTTTCTTTCTTTCTTTCTTTCTTTCTTTCTTTCTTTGTACCAGGGATCAAACTCACGACCTTGTGCTTGCCTGGGCAGGTGCTTGTACTGCAGCTAAATCCCCAGCCTCATAGCTTAAATTTTTGTGATATGAGAAAGTCTAAACTTTTCTTTTTTTTTTTATTTAAAGAAAAAAAAACAGAAAAAGGGTAGAAATAATACATAATTTCAAAAAAAATAAACAGAAATCACTAGTTGATAATTACATATTGTCCTCTTAGAAGTAGTTGTTCAAGTCACAAAGGTAAAGCATACAAAGTGGACATTCAAACAGTGAGACTGCAATCAGTTCTGTTCACCTATCCAACAGAAACTTAGTAATTTGGTTATCAATCTTACACACTTAAACATACATACAATTATATCCTTTGGAGCACTTTCTTTTCCTCTCTTTTTTACAATAGCAATTACACATTTTGGGTTTTATTACTCCTAATTTTACTATGTTTTTCTTTGAAGGTAGTAAAAATACAACAGAACATGACAGAACAAAGGCAATCAAGACAATGCAGTGAAATTGGTACAGAACCTTGCAGCAG
Source organism: Hydrochoerus hydrochaeris (assembly GCA_004027455.1). Lineage (NCBI taxonomy): Eukaryota > Metazoa > Chordata > Mammalia > Rodentia > Hydrochaeridae > Hydrochoerus > Hydrochoerus hydrochaeris. Next base: position 98,298 of record PVLA01001472.1, on the reverse strand, counting down.
GATGCTGGGATAGTAGTAATAGGTATCATAGTATATCGAGTTATCTGCACAATAGTTGTCTAGTCAATTAGGTATGGTGAAATCAAGCCAAAAACAGAACATTATAAAACCAATTGCAGGAGAATATTGATAAGAGCAAAACAATCATAACAAAACATGACAGTGAAGACAACCTTTGTTTTCAAACAGAAGACAGAAGGACTCCCCCATACTTACCACATTGCATATGGTCATCCACCCAAGAGATGCTCAGACCTCTGTCCCCAGCTGCTGATGGGGGGAGGGGGAGATGTTTGATTCTCAGCCCACTTCCCGTAGGCTCATGGGAGCCGCTGATTGGTTCTTCTCCTGGCTCAAGCCAGGGGCGCTTACCAAGATTGCGGGCAAATTGCTTTTTTGTGCAGCCACCTAAGTTCCAAGAGGGCCGGATCTCGGAGGCCGCTGGTCTCCTCTCAGCCCACTCCAGGGGCGCTTACCAAGAGGATGGGCCTAAACTTTTCTTTCACAATGAAGAAGAATGTTACTCCTTTCCTTCTGTTCAAATCAGTAAGAAAATATGTCTGTTGGTACAAATATGAATTAAGACATTGTTATCTGCCTGTAATGGGATGAAATTTGGGGCAATTTGGGGGATAGGAAGTGTATTTTCCATGTGGGCTAGAGGCAGCCCCCAAGATGGTGGCCAAGGATCCACCATTACACTGTTGTCTAATTTCTACACTGGGCTATGTCCTGGATCTAGTGACTGACTTATGACAAATACTATTCCAGTAGGGTAAGTCACTTCTGAGATTAGGCTACAAAAATAGGGCGACTTCTGTCCTGCTCAGCCCCTCATGCTTGTTCTGCATTGCTGTAAGTACTGTGCAGAGATCCAGGTGGCGAACGACTCAGGTGGCTTCTGGCCAGCACTTAGTGAGAAGCTGTGGCCAAGTTCAACAACAGTGAGGACTTGTCCTGCCAAAAACCATGCAAGTGACCTTGGAGCAGACTTCCCCCCAGTGGGACCTTCAGATGACTGCAGGCCCAGACAGCAACTGTCAGTGACTGTTGGTGACCCAGAGTACTGACCCATAGAAACTGTGACATAGTGTTTGTTGAGATATTAAGCTTTGGAGCAATTTGTGAATCATTTGGAGCAATAAATCATGTACACTACTCTCAAGTAGCTTATGATCTAATTAAATGAAAAAGCCAGATGTGGTGGTACACTCAGAAGGCTAAGACAGGAGGATCGCCTCAAGTCTGAGGCCAACCTGAACTGCATAGAGAGACCCCATCTCAAAGAACAAACAGACCCCTCAAGGATACTAATTAAGTGAAATAAGCACATAAATAAAAATAATAGGCCAGGAGAGGTGGCACATTGCTGTAATCCTGGCACACTGGAGGTTGAGGCAGGAGGATCACAAGTTCTAGCCTAGTGGGGCAGCTTTGTGATTTACTGAGACCTTGTCTGAAAATTTTAAAAAGTAAAAAAAAAAAAAGAATAAAAAGTAAAAATAAAAAGAGGGCTTGGAACTGCAGAGACCCTGGGTTCAAACCTCAGTAACAAAACAAACTTGCTAACACACAGCATTTACTTTGTCAAACAGTTTTCTAAGTGTTTTCCATATATTTATTAATTTTGTCTGTACAGCGCGGTAAGCACTGTAAGTATTGCCCTTTTATAGATGACAAGATTACAGCCACAAGAGTTTCAGTAAATTGCTCACAATCACACAGTTAGGGCAGTTGAGACTCAGACCCGGTTTGGTGCCAGAGTTCATGCCACCAACCCAGGCGGCTCCTGAGGTTCTTGGGGTTAAGGACCAGGAGAGGATGAGAAAAATAAGAAGAGACAAAGCTGGGGTCGGGAGGAGCCCTTATCCTCCTAGTGGGAGGAGGGAACCAGCCCCTCACTGCAGGGGCGGTTATTCATCCCTTTTAGCAACTTAATGTCACGTGACACCCTGCTGTCCTAGCAACCCACAGTTCGGATTGTCAGGGGCCAGGTGTTCTCTGGGCTGAAGGCTTCTTAGCATGGTTTGCCCCAGGCGCTTTGTTCTTGGGATGGTCATGCTCCAGCCTTGCACGTGTGGTCAATTTCAGCTTCAGCGGCTCTCAACAAGTTCAGGTCCTCGGTTGCTCCAGGGTGCTGCCCTCCCCATGTCACACGCCACCTGGAAGTGTGTGCGCTTCCCAGAAGAGCACAGGGCATGGCTGATGCCTGCAGGGTAAAGAGTTGGGCGGGATGTTCAAGCGCCCCAGCAGGATGTGAAAGGAGGAGGAAGGCGTTCCAGACGATGGATTAGCATATGCCAGGCTGTGGGCACACAGAGCCATGCTGTATGTGCCAGGGACTCCTTTCAAAGGCTTGTAATCAGTTACTTGTCTTCTCCATATTCTGACCTTCAATTCTATTGCTAAATAACCCCGTCACTCCCCCTTTTTTTTGAGACAGGGTCTCACTATGCAGTTCAGGCTGGCCTTGAGTTCACTTTGTAGCCCTGGCTGGTCTCAAACTCACAACGAATCTTCCTGCCTCAGCCTCTCTGGGATTACAGGCGTGAGTCACCATTGCCCGGCTTCTTTTCATTTTTTGGAGACAGGGTCTTTCTATATAGTTTGGACTGTCCTTGAACTCAAACTTCATGTAATTTCATGTAACTTATGTAACTTCAACCTTGTGGCAATCCTCCTGCCTCAGCCTACTGAGTACTGGGATTATAGGTGTGCACTACCAAAGCTGGTCGTACTACCCTTTCTAAATTTTTTTAAGAATAGAAAAGTTTTAAACTTGACTTTTTCCCCAATACAGAGTGAGGATTAAACCCAGAGACTTTATATTGAGCCATATCCCCAGACCTTTTCATTCTTTTAATTGTGAGACTGGGTCTAGCTAAGTCACTAAGTCACTGGCCAGGCTGGGCTTGAATTTACAAACTCTTTCTGTCTCGACTTCCCAAACCACTGGAATTATAGGCCTATGCCACTGTGCGCTGCTAGATTTGACTCTCTGAACCAAGGGCAATGAGACAGACTCACAAGCTGAGCAGAGAAACTGCTTTCCTTGTTTTAACACATGAGGCAATTTAGAGGATTAGTAAAGGAGGCATTTGTCTGTGGAAACAAGTGCACACTTTACACACTTCCCACGTGCCACCCACTGGGGTGCCCAACAGCCATAGGGCAGTCTGCTGCCCTTGGGACAATAGGATGATCAGTCATAAACTGGAGAACCACAGTCAAGCTTCTATATTTAAATGCAGTATAAATAACCAAGAGGCCTATTGATCATTTGATAGGAAAAGTCAGGGGAATAGAAAAGGGAGGTATTAAATATATCAGAGAATTAGCTGGGCATGGTGATGCACAGCTGTGATCCCAGCACTTGGGAGGCTGAGGCAGGAGGGTCATGAGTTTGAGGCTGGGCTACAAAATGTGTTCAAAGTCAGCCTGGACTACATGGTGAGACAAAGAAGAAGAAGAAGAAGAAGAAGAAAAAGGAGAAGGAGAAGGAGAACAAGAAGGAGAACAAGAAGAAGAGGAGGAGGAGGAAGAAGAGGAGGAGGAGGAACAGGAGGAGGAAGTGGAGGAGGAGGAGGAGAAGAAGAGGAAGAAAAGAAAAAAATACATAATGAGTTCAAGACCAGCCTGAACTACATACTGAGACCCTGTTTCAAAAATACAAACAAGACCCAAGGAAGCAAACAATAACAACCTCCCATTTGCCCCCCCACCATTATACAAAACCATGCTAATCTTGGAAAAATTAAACTGGGCAACACTAAAAACAGAAGAGGTTGTAGATATAATAGAACATAAAAATAGGCGTTGCCTTGTCTTGTTATAATTACTCTCAAAAGGCCATTTAAAAATGGTTTGGGGGTATTTGTATTTTTGCTTGTGGTTGTAAGAAGCAATGCTGGAAACCCACTTGCCATTCACTGGGTTTGTCCTGATGATTTCTCGCATGATGATAGAACAGGATCACAACCAGCAAACTCGAATTGATACAATCCATGAAATTTATTCAGAATTCTTCAGCTTTACACGCATTTGGTTGTTTGTTTGTTTTTTTGTGTGTGTTATAGGGGATTGAACCCAGGGCCTTCACACTGAGCTATATCCTCAGGCCTTCTTTTTATTTTGAGAGAGAGGGTCTCAGTAAGTGGCTGAATTGCCCATGTTGGGCCCAAATTTAGGGTCCTTCTGCCTCAGTCCCCTAGAGTGTTGGGGTTACAGGTGAGCACCACCACGCCAGGCTCATTCTGCACACTGTTGTAGACATGGCCACTTCCACCTTCCTGTTCTCCGCCACCCACCAATATGTTCACAGGCTCTACAGTTTTGTCGTTTTAAGAATGCCATACATCAGGAAACTTGCGGGCTGCCCCTTTAAATTTGGCATAATTTCCTTCGAGATTCATTTATGCTGTATCAATGGTACATCCCTATCCGTTGCTGAGTAGAATTTTGTGTATGGAGGTACCAACTTTGTTTAACCATTTACCCACTGAAGGACATGTGAGATGTTTACTGTTTGGGGTTGTTACAAGTAAAGCTGTATGGGCATTGGTATGCAGGTGTTTGTGGAAATATAAATTTTCATTTCTCTGGGATAGGTGCCTAAGAATGCAATCATAACCTAGTTACTGGTTTTATAAAAATCTCTCATACTGTGTTTAAGTGATTATCCTTTTACATTCCCAAAAGCAATATATTAATGATCCCTATTTCTCTTCACCCTTCAGAAACATTCTGTGGATCCCTATATTTTGTTTTAGGCCTCCTGATGTATAGTAACATCTCACTGTGGTCTAAACTTGTATTTAGTTACTGATAATTGTTGACCATCTTTTCGTGTACTTGCCCTTTGCATATCCTTTTTAGCAAAATGTATATTCATGTTCCTTACCTTTTTATAATTAGATTTTTTTAATATTGAGTTTTTGTATATTCCAGATACAAGCTCTTTGTCAGATATACAGTTTGCAAAGATATTCTCCTCACACGATGGTCTCTTTTTTTTCTAAATCACTCTTTTTATAAGAAATTGTGCAACATGAAATTTTAATTGTGATGAAGTTCAGTTTATCAATTTTTTAAAAAAAATTATGGATTGTCTTTTGGTATCAAATGTAAGAATATTTTGCTTAATTTTGTATCCTGAAGGTTACCAATTTTTTTTTTTTTGTACTGGAAATCAAACTTAGGGACTTCTGCTTGCCAGGCAGGCACGTGTCCCTGAGCTATATCCCCAGCCCACCAGTTTGGGTTTTAAAAGTCTTACGTATTATATTAAATATTTTACATTTAAATCAGTGATGTATTTTGAGTTAACTTTTGTAAAAGTGTAATGTTCTTTTTTGCCTATGTATGCTCAATTTTCTAACATCATTTGTTGAAAAGGGTATTATTCTATTGGATTGCTTCGGCATGTAGTCAAAAATCACTTGAAAAACCAGGCAAAATGGCACATGCTTGTAGTCTCAGCACTTGGGAAGTTGAGGCAGAACTGTCAGTTCAAGGTCACCCTGGACTACAGTAAAAACCTATCTCAAACAAAAGCCATCTGAACATATTTATGTGGACTCATTTCCATATTTCTATTCTGCTGATCTATGTGACTGCCCCTGTGTCAATACCAGACAGTCTTGGTTGCTGTAGTTACATATTAAGGCATATGTACACAAACACACTCATATATATACATATTTACATACATATGTATGTTTCCCCATTATTCACTTAATTCTCCTTTTTCATAATTGTTATAGTTATTCTGAGGGTTTGCACTTTTCTGAACAAGTTTTACAGTGAACTTGTCTATTATATAAATACCTCACCGAGATTTTAATTGCATTAAACCTACAGTAATCAATTTGGGAAGACTGACATCCTTACTAAACTAAGCCTTCCAAATCATGAACATGTGTTTCTCTAACAAATCCTACTAGGTCAAGGTATAGGATTTATTTCACACATTGCTAGACTCATTCATTGATATTTCATGTTTTTGTTTTTGTTGTTCTTGCTAGGGATTGAACTCAGGGCCTAATGTATGTTAAGTACAAGCTTTACATTGAGCTAGGACCCAGCTCCCATGAATACTTTTGTGACCAGATTGATGACAAGTATTTGCTTATGGTTTTCTCACTTTTTTTTTTTTTGGTACTGGGGATTGAACTCAGGACCTCATACTTGCTAGGCAGGTGCTTGTGCCACTGAGCTAAAACCCAGCCCTTCTTATGGTTTTCTTTTGATGCACTTAGTCTCATTTGGTATCAGGGTAATACTAGCTTCATTAAATGAATTGGAAAGTATCTTAGTTACTTTTCTTGTTGCTAAGACAAAATACCTGACACCCAAAGTTAAAGGAGGAAACGTTTGTTTGGCTTACAGTTTGTAGAAGTTTCAGTCGATAGTTGGCTGGCTCCAAGGCAGAGTGGCACATGGCAGAGGGCATTGCAGAGAAGAAATAGTCCATGGCAGCCAGAAGGTAGTGAAACCAGCAAGGGACAACCACAGCTCTTTCTATCCTTTATATTTTATCCAGGCTACTTAGGGCTGGTGGCACCACCTTCGTGCATTGAGTCTTGTAGTGTAGCATAACTCAAACCCAGCCTCGCACACTCTAGATCTGGCTAGCTCTTTAAAAGACCTTCCTATGACTGCAGGAGGTTTTGGGGGGACATCTAGGCACAAGCCATAGTAGGAAGTATTCTTTCTCTCTTACCTTATGGAAGGGATTATAGAGAACTGGTGATAATTTCTCTTTAAGCATTTGGCAGAATTATCCAAACTATCTGAGCCTAGAGGTTTCTTAATTTGAGAGTTTAAAAATTACTAATTCAAACTGAGTGTGGTGGTACATGTCTGTAATTCCAGCACTCAGGATGCTGAGGCAGGAGGATCATTGTGAGTTTGAGACAAGTCTGTGCTACAAAGTGAGTTCAAGTCCAGCTTGAACTGCACAGTGAAACCCTGTCTCAAAAATACAAACACACACACACAAAAAAACCCCCCAAAATTACTAATTAAATATCCACAGTAGCTACAGAGCTATTTGAATGATCTATTTCATATTCAGTGAGTTACGATAGCTAGTTTTTTTAGGAATTGATTCATTTTATCTTACTTGTTGAATTTATACAGAGTTGTAGTATTCTCTTTTTTATGTCTTCAGGGTCTGTAGTGATACCCTCTGAATTATTTATGATACTGGTAATTAGTGTATTTTCTCTTTATTCTTTGTCAGTCTTGTAGAGTTTGATAATTTTGCCTTATTGATTTTCTCTATTTTTTTTCTATTTTCAATTTCATTGATATAGTTTTTTAATTATTCATCTATTTGCTTACTTTGGGTTAATTTTCCTTTAACTTTTCTTATTTCTTGAGACTTTGATGCATGATTTAGAGTGTTGTTTAGTCCCCAATGTTTGGAAAATTTTTGTTATTTATTGCTAGTCTGAGTCCATCATACCCAAAGGACATACTTGGTATGATTTCAATTCTCCTAAGTGTACTGAGGCTTGTTTTATGGCCTCTGATATGATCTACCTTGGTATATGCTCCATGAGTATCTAAAAGAACATGTGTTTTGCTGTTGTTGGGTGGAATAGTCCATAAATATTGATTAGATGCTGTTGTTTGGTGGTGATGTTGACTTCTACATTCTTATATTCTTCCCATTTGTTCTATCCATTATTGAGGTTTGCAATCTTCAAAAATAATTTTGAATTGATATATTTCTTCTTCCAGTTCTAGTGCATATGTATTTTGAACTTTGTTTCTTGGTGTATTGGGGACCTGGCCTAGATCCCCAATCTCCCAAATGAGTATATGGCAAAGGCTTAAATAAATGAGACAAGTGGTATTAGGGTGCCAGGAGGATTAAAACCCTCGGCAGAGTTCGAGACTCTGAGGACTAAAACAAAGATTGTCTCTGGGCGGCCCATAATTTATTTAGTGTTTCAAACAGGGAAGGGGTTAGAGTGTAAAATGTAGGAAACTGAACAGAACTTGGGAGTGGTTCAAGGACTTTGCCAAGTAACAGATTATGTTTAATTTGGGAGAACTATCTTATGAGAAGATCTCCATGTTGCATTTCACTACAGGAGCAAAATGCCTGCAGCTACAGTCTTTATTTAGTTCATTGGAGTTGGGGCCAGGTGTCCTCAGCTGTGACCTTATCTTTGTTCTCAGGTTGGCCATGCCCTGGCCATGCCACAGCCCTGCACATGTATTCAATTTCCTATTTCAATGGCTCCCAACACTGGTGGACTGATATCTTTTTCATAACATAATGTCCCCTTCTGTCTCTGCTAATTTTCTTTGCTCTGAGGAATTCTTCATATGATGTTAATATCACTTGCTATCTTTTGACTATTGTTTGTCTGATATACTGTTTTACATTCCACCTATCTGTATCACCATTTTTTCAATGAGTCCTTGTAGACCTTGTGTCAATTGTCATTATTTTTATCAATTGGTCATTATCTTTAATCCACTCTGCCAATTTTACCTTTTAGTTGGTATGCTTGTAAATGCACATTTACAATACTATTGCTTTTTTTTTTTTTTTAAGACAAGGTCTTGCTATGTTGTTCAGGTTGGCCTTGAACTTATTGCAATCCTCTGCTTCAGCTTTCTGAGTGCTGGGATTGCAGATGTGCACCACCACATCTGCCATTTAATGTAATTATTGATATGTTAGACTTAATTATGCTCTTTTGCTTTCTGGTTCTTTAAAAAATTTTAATTTTAAGCGAATAAAACCAAACAAAGTAAAACAAAATAACGCAAACCAAAACAAAACAGTGAAAGTGATACAGAACTTCAAAACAAGATAATAGGAAATCAACAATGGCTGCCATAATGCCTCTTGTTATCTTCAAAATAGTTGCCCATACCATCAGACCTAATAAAATCAAATAAAACAGAACAGAATAAAACCAATAAAAACAAACACTAAAAGTGATACAGTATTTAAAAACAAGATAATAGGAAATCAACAACTGCTACCATAATTATATCTTGGGTTTTTTTTTTAAATAGCTGGGCATGCCATCAGATATAATAAAATCAAGCCAAAGAAAACAAAATAAAACCAATGAAAATTATACAGGAGTTTAAAACAAACTAATAGGGAATTAACAATGGCTACTACCTTCCCTTTTTAGACATTTCCTTCCCTTTCACTTTCATAATATCTGTTGCACATTTTGGATCCCACTAATCCTTCACTTGTTTATACTAGGGAGACAACACAATGTTCACCTATGTGAGTATAAATCATTTTACCCAAGAGCATGATCACAAGTTGCATCCATTTACCTACAAGAGCCTCATGATTATCCTTCTTTATAGGTGAGTAGCTTTCCATTGTATAAAAATGCTGTATCTTTCTTATCCATTCTGTGGTTGATGGGCAAGATACCCTTACTTTTTCCTGGTTCCCTGTTGCATGGAGCATTATTTTCTCTACTTTGACTTTCAATCTATGAATTTCCTTTCAAATTAATGTGTTTCTTGTATACCACAATCTTGTTTCTTGATCCTTTCTTCCTGTGTTTCTTTTTATTGGTGAACTGAGGTTATCTACATTAGTGGTTATGGTCAACATGCACAGGTTTGTCTTTGCCATGTTTTGTTCCTGCTCTTGGCTCCCAACTACTCCCCTCCATTCAACTGCCTGCACTGCTCAGGGATCCCACTTTGCTGCTGTTCCTGGAACCATGGTCATTTTTATCTCTCCCTAGAATATCTTTCAACAGTTAGTTTGGTGGTCATAAATTCCTTCAGTTGTTCTTTGTCATAGAAGTATCTTGTTTTTCCATTAATTTTGAAAGATAGTTTTTCAGGATACATCAATATGAGTTGGAAGTTGTTTTCTTTCAGGCTTTGAAATACTTCACTCCAAGCTCTTCTTGACTTGATAGTTTGTGCTGAGAAGTCTGTCATTCTGATGGGTTTTCCTTTATAGGTGATCTGTTTCTTTTCTGTAACAGTCTTTAATATTCTGTTCTTGAGCTGAATTTCTGGGATCTTGATTATTATATGTCTGGGTGTAAATTTATTTTGGTTATGATTAATTGGAATTCTATATGCCTCATTTATCTGCATATCAGGTCCTTTTCCCATGCTTAGGAAGTTTTCAGCTATTACTTCTATAAATATAGTTTTTATGACATTTGTGTTGACCCCTGCTTTTTTGATGACACCTATCATTCTTAAATTATTTTTCTTTGTGTCATCTTGCTGCTGTCAAATTGCTATTTCCTGGTTCTTTGTTATTTTTAAGAGATCTTTCCTTTTGCAGGTGGTAGCTGCCATCCTGTCTTCAAGTTCTGAAAGTGTGTCTGTCTTCAGTTTCTTTCAAGCAGTTTTGTCACCTTCCAATGGAGTTTTTAAATTTTCTGGATATCTCTTTAAGTCTGTTGCATGTACTCCATTTCTTCTCTATATTGCTCATTTAAGGTTTCCCTCATTCTCCTAGGCTTTTTTATTTACGTCTTCTTTAGATATACTCAGCAACCCTTTTGTTATGTTTGTCATTTCTTCTTTTACCTGAGATATTATTTCTGATCTGATTTCTTTTATAGCCTCATGAGATAGTTTACTTCATTGGCCATCACCCCAGAAATTTCAGGTGTGCAGTTTCTGCTTTCTGCCATGTCCACATCTCCTGGATTTGTTCTGTTTGTGATGGGGGGCCAGAGATTGCCTTTTGCTCCATCATCTTGACATTTTCCTGGGTTCCTCCAGATGAGCAGGTTGTGGGGTAACAGGCACTTCCCATATTGGCTACCCATCCACAGTATAGGGGCATGGTTCAGGCACCTGGGTTTCTCCTAATCCAGGCTCCCCAGGAGGCAGTGGGGAGAGGGGTGGGCTTTTCCAGATACTCCTTGTTTCTCCAAGACGTGTTTGGCTGGTTCTCCTGGCTCCAACTGGCTACAACAGGAGATTCCTGATCATGGCCAGCACGCATACAGGGGCTGGGCTGGCTTCTTCTCTGGCCTTTGTCTTTTTAAAGAGGCATTTCTCAGCTCAAGTGCTTCTCGATGGTAACCTTTCAACAGGAACTTCTTACATGGTTGTGAGACACTAGGGGTTTGTGTCAGGTTGTCTCTGGGGATATCAAGCTGAATAAGGATATGCAGTTCTGCCAGTTTGTGGAGGTTTCAGTCCACAGTCATCTGGCTCCAAGGCAGGATGGCATGGCACCAGGGCAACATGTCAAGGCAGGGGCCAGCAAAAGCAGCCAAAGAAAAAGGGGGCAGAGCAAGCCTCTTTTCCTTCTTATATTGTACACCGGCCACCCCCCCCCACCACAGAGCAGGTGCAGCACTCCTGCTTTTTGTTTTTGTGTCATACTTATTTCCATTTATCTATTTTCTTGTCTTCATGCTACCCTATGCGTTACTTATGCAAATATCACCACTATCCATTTCTAGAGTTTTTTATCATCCCAAACCAAAATTCTTTGTGCATTAACTAACTTACCTCTTCCCCTTTATCAGAACTGTTTTAAAATTTATCTCTTCATATAGTCCTTTTAGTGGTTATTTTAGGTTTTTTGTTAAATAAACTTATCAGTATTCTGATGTCATCATTTAATTACTTTAAGTCTAGAAACTTCATCTCTTTACATTATTGCCCTCCTTGTTTATAACTGTCTTAACTATTTCACACACACACATATATATATATATATATATATATATATATATATATATATGTACATTTAGAACATGAGTGCTATAATTTTTGTTCTTATTCTTGATTTGGAAATTGAAAAAAAAACTCGAAAAGGAAAATCTGTTGCTTCTATTTTTCTTTTTTTCCCCTCATTACATTTTTTTATTTAAAGAGAAAAAAAAGCATGTAAAGGGTAGAGATAACACAGAATTTAAAAAAAAAGATAAACAGTAAGAAATCACTAGTTGATAAATTATATATTGTCCTCTTAGAAATAGTTGTTCAAGTTACAAAATTAAAGCATACAAAGTAGATATTGAAATAGTGAAACTGTAAACAGCTATGCATGCATGAGTCTCTACATGTATTTCTAGCCTTTCTGTATTAGAGGGAAAAACAAAACCTAGCAAGACAAAACGAAACAAATTCCTATAAAAACATGAAACCAAAAAGTCGTATAAAACCACTGTACAAGGTGATCTACAATGATTACTGTGTTGTCTCTTATTATCTTTAATAGAATTGCCTATATCATCAGACAAAACGGAATATAGCAGTATAATTGAATATAGCAGTACATAACAATATTAGTAAAAATAAAACATTGTAGACAGTATAAAACTTCAAAGGCAGGTAATAATAAAACTAGAGTGGATATTCTATTGAATCTTGTCATCTTCAGTGCAATTGCCTATACTCTCAGACTTGATACTATCAATCATAACAGTTTTAAATAAAATCTATCAATACAAAACAGCGATCTAACAAACCAGATTTGATTACAATCAGTCATGGTAAACAGTATAGGTTTTACAGAGCTTTAGATTGTTAATAGGAAATTAAGGGTGATTATTGTACTATATCCTGTTATTTTCGAGATTACTGTCTGTGCCCTCAAATCTAGTACAAGTAGAATGACTGGAACAGATTATAATACATCTAAGCAGAGTGGTGTGAGTAATGTGGGTTTTAAATCCTGGTGCACTATTAACAGTATAGTGTATCAAGGCCATCTATGTTAGAGATTCTAGCCATCTTTCTCTGTCTCATTTCTGCTATGCTATTTTCCTGCCTTTGTTTGTCTAGTTTTCTCCTTCATTCTACTGCCTGCCCCACTCATTGAGGCCTTTCTGCCACTGTTCCTAAAATCCTGGTATTTTTTTTTTTCTCTAGAATGTCCTTCAGTATTCTCAGTAGGGTTGGATTGGTGGTCACAAATTCCCCCAGTTCCTCTTTGTCATGGAAGCATCTTATTTCTCCATTAATTTCTAGTGACAGCTTTGCAGGGTACATCAATCTGGGCTGGAAGTTATTTTCTTTCAGGGCTTGGAATACTTCACTCCAAGCTCTTCTTGATCTGATGGTCTGTGTAGAGAAGTCAGCCATGATTTTGATGGGCTTACCTTTATAGGTAATATGTTTCTTTTCTCTGATAGCTTTTAATATTCTATTTTTATATTGAATTTCTGATATCTTGATTATTATATGTCTGGGTATAGCTGTGTTTTGGTTGTAGGTGGCTGGAGTTCTTTATGCCTCACATAACCGAATGTCATTTTCTTTTCCCATGCTTGGGAAGTTTTCCTTAATTATTTCCATGGATAGCCTTTGTAATTCACCTGTTTGTATTCCTGCTTCTTTGTTCACATTTCTTATTCTTAAATTATAGATTCTCTTGTTGTCTTCTAGCCTTTGTATTGTTACTGCCTGTTTCCTTGTTATTTTTAAGAGATCTTTCCTTTCACAATCATACATTGAAAACTTGTCTTCAAGTTTTGATAGTCTATCCTTAGTTTCTTTTAAAGACTTTTGCCCGCTTTCAATGGAGTTTTTAATTTCCTGGTAATCTCTTTGAATCTGTTTCATGTATTCTATATTTTCTTTATATTCTTTATTGAATGTTTCTCTTCTATTTTTGTGTTCCTCCATTCTTCTGTCTATGTCTTCCTGAGAGATGCTTAGCATTTCTTTTATTACTCTACTCATATTTTGATTTATCAGATTTAATATTTCAGTTTTGAGCTCATCTACAAGGTCCTGAAGATATCTCTTAATGTCTATTTGTGCCATGTCTGATGTTACATGTTTGCTGCCCTCAGTCTCCCTTGTTTTTCCCTCTCCTGGATCAGTGCTCTCAGGGATCTGGGCTGGGGGCCTCCTCTTGCCTCTCTCTCCTGTCATGGTCCTGGCCTCCTCCACACAGGTGTACAGTAGAGCTCCCAGCCCCCTTCCCTGTTGGCCGAAGCATGCTGGAGAGAGACCTCACCCTCTCCTGCCTGCTCTTGTCACTGAGGTGTAAGCTGGCATTGCGTATACTGGCCCCTCCCCACCAGGCCAGCCAAACTTCAGGTGCCTTCACCAGGTTAGTGGGTGCTAGGCACAGGGAATCGATTTGGGATGGCTTATTGGGACACAGTCCAAGAAAATCCCACAAATCTGCTCTGGGGAGGGAGTAACGAACTGAAGTCACTGTTGCTCCCAGTTCAGGCTCCTCCTGCCTGATTCCAACATGTTGCCCATTTGGTCGCACCCTTCCATGGGGGGAGTCTCATTCCCAGCACTGACTGTGGATTAATGAAGGTCCTTCGCTGGCTCAGCTCTCTGTTGGGCTCACCAACCCCCGACTTCAGCGCTGCTGTGCTTCCCCTAAGTGGTGGCAAGAACAAGTTAGGGCGGCTCTACTGGCCAGCACGAATTTGTGAATTCAGGCCAGTGCAAACTTGGAGGGTCACAGTAAAAATGCCTTGTCCAGTAATTTTAGCTGTTCCAATTATAGCCCCAAGACTGCATGTTTGATGAGCTTTTTTATGTTTTACTTTCTTCCCATGTTAAGTGGATCCATCTCCCTCTGTCTGGGTCTCTCCAGGGTGCTTTATTCTGGCATATGAATTGTTTCTCCTGGGAGGCTTTGTATTTTGTTGCTCACTGATGGGCCATCTTTAGCTCCTCTCCCTTCTATTTTTCTTAGTTGTGTTTTCTTCCTTCCTGATGTTCTGAGGTCCTTTCTTTTATTTTATTTATGCTTCATATTATTCTTTAGCCATTTCTTGTAGGTGTGCTAAGAATGCATTCTCTTAGCTTTGCCTCATCTTGGATATCTTGATTTCTCTTTCATTGCTGAAGGATGTATCCACTGGACATAAGATTCTGGGTTGACAATTCTTTTAATACTTGAAAAATATTTTACCATTTTCTTTTGGCCTCCATAATTTCCAGTGAAAATCTGCTACCATTCAAACTGGTATATATATATATATATATATATATATATATATATATATATATATATATATTTTGTACCAAGAGTTGAACTAATGACCTCACTCTTACCAAGCAGGCACTGTGCCAGTGAGCTAGATTCCTGGTTCCACTCTTGTTTTTATATTACAAAACCACACTACTTAGGATAAATTATCCTTTATTCTATTGGAAATCACAAGCTTAAAAAGTAACCATGAAACATAATTTTGTCTTCTTGAGTACAATTATGGGTTTTGGAATCAGAAAGATTTTTACTCAAATTCTAGCTCTGCCCTTTTATCAGCTGTGTAATCTTTTTTCCCTTTTGTTGTCCTCTCTATTTTTTTCAAAAAAGGTACCAAGGTTTTAAATTTATTAAAGATAGGAAAAGAAATATGGTCCGCAGGGTGTGGACCAATTAAAATTGGGAAAAGAAGCCCACACTGCAGGTGAAACCAGAACATTGTGAAAGCACAGTGGCTTTTTTTTTTTTTTTTTGAGACAGGGTCTCTTTATGTAGTCCAGGCTCTCCTTTAACTTGCAATCCTCCTGCTTCAGCCTAAATGCTGACGTTATAGGCTGTCCCACTAGGCCTAACAAGTTGTATAATGTTGAATAAATTACTGAGTTCCTCTGTGTCTCAGTTTCTTTTTTTGTCTGTGTTTTGGTTTTTTGGGTTTTTTTTGGGGGGAAGGTTTGAGACAAGGTCTCACTGTATAATGCAGGCTCACCTTGAACTCATGTTGCCCAGTCTGGCGTTGAACTTGAGGCAGTTCTGTCTTGGCCTCCTGAGTGCTGGGATTACAGGGATGTGTCACCATTCCCAGCTTTGTGTCTCATTTTCCTCATGTGTGTAATAGGGATAATGATAAAACTACTTTGAAAGGTTGCTTTGAGGGTAAAGATAGTCACATATTTAAAGCTGAGTGCCTAGCACACTGGGAGGACTCAGTAAATAAATGATAGTTATTATTAGAGAAGGAAAAACCAACAACAGCAACAACAACAATTTCACTGTGTTTCCATAATGAGGAAAGCATTCAGATGCAAAGCTCTAAAAAATAGTACATGTCTGTCCATTGCTGTCTGGTGTAGTTCCCAACACCTTCTTTAATAAGCACTGACATCTATGTAATTTTAAAACTACAATTGAAAGGTCACCTAAGGCAAGCGTCTCATTTTATAGATGAGGAAACTGAGGCCAGGAGAGGTCGAATGGATTACTTCAAGGTCACCAGGTTGATGCAGTTCATGCTCCACCTTGTAAAGCGTATAAAAATGTAAGCAGGAAATGAAGTTTGGAAAGACATCTGGGTTCCAGAAGGAAGATTCAGATCAATGAAGCCTGGAGTGTGTATGTGCCCTGTACACACACACACACACACACACACACACTCATCCCCTATAGGCTGGCACCAAGCATCAGGGTGATGCCCGCCTACCATCCCAGCGGAAGTCTACAGTGGGTAACTCCACCTGCTCTGGTCTCCAGAAGAGGCAAAGCAACTTCCACAGACAGTAGGGGAGTGGATAGGAGTGGGTTTTGGACACAAAAGGGACATATTTTCAACCTCCTATCCAGTTCTGGAGAGTAGGTCACAGGGGCAAGCAAGCATCGTGCCAGCCAGCAAACAGGCCCAGGTGTCAATGTGTCCCAAACCATACGGGAGATACAAAAGCAGCAGAAAGCGCTGAGATCAATCTCCTGCTAGTACAGTTCTGCTTTCCTCCATTCCTAAACCTAGTTTTAGTAGTAATTTCCAGAAATGTTTGTTAGGTTTTTTTTTTTACTTGAAAATGATGAAAGCTGATATTTTTTAAATACTGAGACTATTTTTTGTAATTCTCTGTTTCTCAATGACACATTTTGTCAGTGTATCCTCATTCTTCTATTCGCCCTGCACTAGAATAAATAAGGTCTGTTCCACAAGGTCTTTGCAAGCCTGACTGATGCATTTTCACAATCATAATTATAAATGTCTTTCCTACCCTTTCCTGAAAGTGTATTTTGTATAAAATTACACTTGAAAATTAACTTTTTTTTCAGTTTCTCAAATACAAAAGAAGAAAATGTTGGCTTAAAGCTTCTAGCAATAAATCAAAGTAGACAACCGAACCAGGTTACAAAATAGTAAATATAAGGATATATATATATATATATATATATGTATGTATGTAATTTATTTTCTGATATCAGGGATCAAACTCACAACTTTGTACCTGCCAGAAAGGCGCTTAAATTGCTGAGCTAAATCTCCAGCCAAGAGATATTTTTTTGTAAAAAGACACAGTTTCTTTCTTTAAGGTACATTTTCTTTAAAAATGTTGATTTTTTTTTCCCCCCAGGCCTTTGGATTTCATGGCATTCTTATATCTTGTTATTTGTATTTTCTAATTTTCGTACCATGACTATGTATTTGATCAGAAGACAAGGGATTTTATTCTTCTTTTCTTTCTTTTTTTAAATAATGCTTGGACACAACCACTGGCTCTGCCCACTCACATGCTTACTACTGAACTGTACTCCAGTCCCCCCCTTTTAACAACAAAAAAAATTCATGTCTTGACTTTTTTTGTTGTTGTTTTTGAGGGTTTCACTTGCAGTTTAGGTGGCCTTGGACTCAATTGATAGTCCAGGCTGGAACCGAACTCAGTTTGAGCCTCATGTCTCAGCCTCATGGTGTGGGCCACCACACCCAGTCCTTTTTAAAAAAATATTTATTTACATATTACTCCCAGAAAATCAGGGAGACTTTGAGTAAAGTCTAGAAAATTGCAAATTAAAGGTTCTCCAAGATTAGAGAATGTGGAATAAGAATCTGTTAGATACTGGAGTGTGTGTGTATGGGGGGAGGTTTTTTTCTTTTTTGTTATTGGTGAAATTGCAACCACAGAAAACTAATTTGTCAGTTGGTCTGCACATGGAAATCCCCCTCTTTTGGGGGGTGGTTTTAACGACAGGATCTTGCTGTATAGTTCAGGCTGGTCTTGAACTCATTATGAAGCCAAGGCTGCTCTTAAACTAGGTGTGATCCTCCTGCCTCAGCCTTGAAAGTGCTGGAATTACAGATCTACTCCACTGCACCAGTCTATCCCCTTCTTGTTTCTAAAATTCCTTCTCTGAGAATTCAAGGTTTAAACTGATAGTTATGCACTGGGCAGGAAAGGTCAATTTAAAGTACAGAGGAAGAGACCAAAAGTCTTTGCCCTTACCAGTACTATTTTTATCTCTCTTCTCAGCTAAATTTGACCTCCAGTCTCCTCTAATTTGTTTATTCTCTTTTCTTTAACAAATGCTTAAGCACTTTTTTCTTGGATGATTAGATCATGAAGAGAAAAAATAAGTTAGCCCTGACCTGAGAGCTAAAGTATAGCACAGTAAACAAGCTACTAGAAATAAGGCAGGATGGTAGCTGTGCTGTGGGCAAAGTCAACATCAACACTGTCCAGAAGAGCTTTCTACAGCAATGGGCTTACTCATTCTGTGCTGACTGAGCTTAGGTAGCTGTATTAATCAGTGTTTCACTAGAGAAACAGGTATAATAAAAGATATACAAATGTATTGAGATTTACAAGATTGATTTACAATGGTCACCCAAAAAGTCAGATGAGGAAGTGTGGAGAGGGTCTCTGCACACTGGAGACCCAAGGTTTCAGCCCAAGGTGTGGAGCTCACTGCGAGCGCAAATCAGGAGGCCGGTGGTCCTGCAATGGAAGGCTGATGAGTCTACTCCGGAAGGCTGAAGGATCTATGTCGGAAGCTGAAGAGTCAGCGCTGGAAGCCAAGAGACAATGTCCAAGTTGAAAGGAAAGACTGGAGCTCCTCCCAAGAACAGAAAAAGATCCATCCTTCCTCATTTTCCCTTTATACCCTCCAAGCCACGAGTTTCTCTGGGGTGGGTCTTTCACATCCTAGTGTATAGAATTGCTGAGCCAATTTAGATAAGCTTCTACATTGACACAATCAACCCATCATTTCAGTAACCAGCCACACATGGCTAGCAAGTATTTGAACTGTGTTTAGTACAACTAAGGAACTAAAATTTTAATTTAATTTCAGTTTAACTAGTTACAGCCTGTTTGAATGGTGCAGACCTAGATTCCAAAAGGTGTCAATAGTTGAGTAAGACGTGAATTGCTATTTAAAGAAAGGGAGGATCTGAAGAGCTGAGAATAAACCAATGTGTCCTAGGAGAGGAAAGAAAGGTACTCACAAGCTGTGCTGGCCTCCTGTTAAGGGTAAGAGAGTTCTGGGTGTCTGGACAGGAGACTGAGCCACAGAGCACTGGGCAGAAGGTGCAGCTGGCAGCTAGGATTTGAAGTTGTACGTAATCAAATCTTTTTTTTTTTCCCAGTACTTTTGTGCTGAGGTTCACTGCCAGCCCTTTTTTGTAACTGGGCTCATTAAATTGCCCAGGTTGGGTTTGAACTTGCCATCCCCCCCACCTCAACCTCCTAGAGTACTGGGGTTACAGGTGTGAGTCATCATACCTAAGAGCCATTGATTATTTTCCGATCAGTGGGGTAAGGATGGCTCTTATCTTATGCAAGGCATTATGTTGAGTGCCTTACATGGATGATTTATTTGAGGGAAAAAGACCTTAAAAAAAAAAAAGGCTGAATTTGAGAAAGATCCTTTGAGCTGGGTGTGGGTACACACACTTGTAAACCCAGATACTATATTTGGGAGGTTGAAGCAGAAGGGCTGCTTCAGTGAGAACCCTTCTCAAAATAAAATTGAAAAAGGCTGGAGATGTAGCTCAATGCACCCTGGATTCAACCCTCAGTCACAAACGCATGACCCTTAGAATAAAGGGAGAAACAAGTATAGGTTTATCTGTGCAGTCTGGCACTGGAAGGATTGAGGGAAAGTTCTAGGAAGGTTAAATGGTGCTGCCTCCCCGTAATGCTCCTAAGTCACAGGTAGGGAAGATCGGGTGTGAGATGAAGCCAGCAGGCCGGACGGTTGTCTTGGAAGACAGAAAAGACTTTCTTTAGGTATATAAGAGGTGACACAGAATGAATAAATGGTAGATAGACTTTGAAGAGAGAAGTAAGGTTGATTTTTAAAAAAAATATCTTATAGACTTTTTTTTTTTTTTTTGGTATTGAGGAATACGAACTCACGAACTTGTACTTACCAGGCAGGCACTTGTGCTACCGAGCTAAATCCCTGACCCTGTCCTATAGACTTTGAATCCTAGTTTTGAAGCAGGAACCAGGGTCATCTGCCAAGAAGTGAGAAAGCAAGATAGGGAGAGAGGGTAGGAAAAAAGAGCTCTGTAATAGCATCAGTTGCCTAATAATAATCTCCACTGGTGGCTATCATGGGCCTATTACCGGCAGCCACATATATTGGGGCCTGTTACCGGCAGCCACATATATTATCTCATTTAGTCTATCTAACAATCCAGTGAGATATAATTTTAAACTATAAAACAGGAACCTGAGACTCACGAAGGTTATCACCTTAGGGTTGGATATAAAGATTTGTGGATATAAACGGTTGGATATAAAGATACCAGTGGTAGAGCACTTGGCTAGCATGCAATGCCATAGATTTGATTTCCAGTAGGATAAAAGGAAGAAAAATTACCTAACAAGTATCATTTCAGGTTTTAGAATAGGGTGGGGAAAAATGTGTAATAATAGCAATTGTAATGGGGGGGTGATGGTGCAGAAGGCAGAGGTCACACTCATGTGGGCGGAGGTGTGAGGCCCCTCTGTTGAGGGGACAAGTAAGTCGAGAACTTCAGGATGAGAAAAGTGGAAGTTTTCCAGCCCCAGGAAAGCCAAGTGCAGAGGCTCCAGGACAAACAGGCTGGGCATCTGGAGGGATGTAAAGGCAGTGCAACAGCAGCGTGGTGAGCAAGGAGCTACGGGCTAAGGTGGGAGGTGCGTCGGCGAACCCGGGAAGGATCTGAGCCAATCCTAGTCAATGGAATCAGGCTCCCACGCGGCGAGGACCAGACTGTCCAGCTCGCCGACAGGGTGCTGTTGCTGCGTGAATCCACCCGGCATCTGGCACGCAGACACCGCAAGCGACCCGGAGAGCGTCCAGGGTCAAAGGTCGAGCCGGCAGGCGGTGGGGATGAGGAGTGTGACCCTCTGGGTGTCGCGAGCGCCCAGACAGTATGCAACGCCAGCCGGCGTAGGCCACCCGCGAGGTCCCTACCATCACACAGCTTCCGGCCGACAAGCTACCCCGCCCGCGGCACCATCGCCCCCGGTGGACTGGCCTGGTTTTCACCGGGGGAGGCGGGCCCCTCTACCAAAACTTCGGGAGGTCTGACCCCTTCCCCTTGAGAGCGATGAGGAGACGAAATAAAGTATGGTTAGGACGAAATCATAGAGAAATTGCCCTTTTGATTTTTGTCTCGTTTTTCTCTCCTGGACTTCCAGAAACTACTGGCTTCCCCGTGTGCTCTCCAAATCACCCCCTCCAACAGCGAACGCATTGGTTTTGCCCCTCAATCCGGATTGGCTGAGGGTTTATGCCTCGGCCAGTGATTGGAGAACAACAGTTTTTACCTAATCCCCGCGCGCCCATTAGCTCGTCATCCCGGTTTCTGGGCGGAGTAGTCGCGGACGGTTTCCACCCTCTTGTTTACGGAGCGCGTAGTTGTAGCCCTGGGACTGTCTCCAAAGTTCCCTATTTAGCTACTCGGACCAATTGGGGTCTGGCTCCACCCTCTCTCCCTTGCACGCGTTCCTCGTGGTACGGCCCACACCCTTAGCGCGGCGGCGCGTGCGGACGCCCGTCGCGTCCCCTCCCCCCGGACGCGGTTGGTACGCCCCGCGCCGCCTCCTTCCCTCGCTCGGCTGGCGGCGCCCCTCCCGGTCGGTGGCGCTTGGTGCCGCCCGGGAGAACCAGGTCATCGGTCGGCTCCCGTGAAAACAAAAACAATCGGTGACGCCGCAGCGGGCAGCTCACGTCGAGAGCGGGGCCGGAGAAGCGGCGCCGGGTAGGGTGGGCAGGCGAGAGAGCGGGCTAGAGCGGCGGCGACGCGCCGGGGCCAGGGCTCCATGGGGCGGGCGGGCTCGGGCTGCGCGGGGCTCCCCCGGCTCCGCGGCTAGCGCGCCCGTCGCCTCAGCCTCTCGCGCCGCCCGCCTGGGGGACGAGGAGCAGGACGCGGCCTCGGGGGGGCCCGGGCCGAACGGCTGCGGACCCCCGGGAGCCGAGGAGCCGGGCGCCGCGGCCTCCGGCATGGATCAGTGCGTGACGGTGGAGCGCGAGCTGGAGAAGGTGCTGCACAAGTTCTCGGGCTACGGGCAGCTGTGCGAGCGCGGCCTGGAGGAGCTCATCGACTACACCGGCGGCCTTAAGCACGAGATCCTGCAGAGCCACGGTAGGGCCCTGGCCCCGGCCCCTTCTCCCCGCCGGCTCCCCAGGCTCCGGCGACTTTGCCTTCCTTTTTGCGCCGGATTTACCTGGAGTCCGCGGGGCCCTCACTGTTAAATCAGAATGAGCGCGAACCCGCCCGGAAACGCGGCCCAGAGTCGGGTTCAACGTGAGTGGGGGGTTTTGGGGGGGCGTCCGCGCCACGTGCAAACTGCCGCCCTCCCGGGGTGGCGCCCCCGCTTCCCTTCCCCGTAAGGACAGGCTCACCGGGCTTAAGCGCGCCGATGACATTGGACCCACGGGTCCGAGCGGGCAGAGGCTCAGTGCGGGAAGCCCCTGGGCCCGGGGACTTTGCAGGTCTTTTTGTTGTTTGAAAGTCGAGTGTTATTCTTAGCTGTCGGTTAGTTGAGCAGCCGCTGCTGGAACTTCAGTTGACTCCTGTGTGGGAGAAGCTCTTCTGAACTCAGCGGCACTGACCCGATTCCTAGGAAACCCGGCGAATCTGACCCGTGGTGTAGCCTCTGATGAGACCCAAAAGAAGCACAGTTGTGGCACAAGTTGTTAGTACTTGCCCTCCCTGGGCAAGTTTATATTTTTTGTCTTTTTTAGAAAACCGACTTATCTATAGAAAACGTTTTGTCTTAGATAATTTGATTATTGTCCTCGGACCTCGGAACAGATACAGTGCTTTGCCAGAGTTAACTTGTGGAAGCCCGCCGGGGAGGAGTTTTATTTAGTGTCTTTAGAACAGCATGAAAGGGCTGTGTGCTTCCCATTAAAATAGAAATGTAATGATTCCTTCGGAGCAAGAAGTAAAGGAGTTTTTATTAGTGGGTTCCTGAGATTGGGGTCTTCTAGCTTGGGGTCTTGGTGTTAAAGGAAGGCTTGGTGGGGGAGGGGCAGTGTATGTATTTGTGGCAGATGAGATGAAGCCCACTCCCCCCTCTCCATTCTCCTGACCTTCTTTATCCAGGTGACTTTCAATGTGGAGCTAGTGCTGGTCCACGGTGAAGGAATCTCACAACTTCTTACTCTGGACACCGCGCTTTTAAACTCTCACGATGAGGGAGCCTGCAAACGTGGTTAAATATCAGAATACCATTTTAAGTAGAGCAACATAAACATATGGGGAGGGAGAAGCAGACATCATGGCTACCTGTAAAATGAATTTTGAACTGGTGGTTATAATAGAGTTGGATAAGAGGGAATCTTGGAAAAACTAGTGAATTTGGTTTTGGACACGTGGGATAAAGTTGAAGAGCTAAATGCAAATAATCAAGGGCATGAAAGAGCCCTAGGTTTGAGACTGTTTTCTGATCTTGTTTCTAGGGGGGATATGGCAGGAGTAAACCCTTAACGGTCCAGATGTAGCTATGAACAGCCATTGGGTAGTGGAAGGCCAAGGCAGAGTGGCAGAAACAAGGGGAATAGTTGAAAAAAGGTGGCTCAATTGTCACTTGGCTACTTGGGGGAGTCATTGACCCTCTGTGCTTCAGTTTTGTGGACTGGTTGAAGCAAGTCAGGTAACCTGAGGTTAAGAGAAACAGGGTGGAAGGAAACCCTCTAGTATGGTGGTTGAAGGCACTCTTTCCCTCCCTCCCCTGGAGGAAATCTTTGTCCTGTTTAAGACAAAAAGGGAGGAACCAGTGCAGGGAGAAGATGAATGATGGGCCTGGAGGTGGAAGAAATATTTCTTTTGGGGGGACTGGGTCAGTGATTGAAGGATTATGGGCAGGATATGAGGCTGTAATTATGAGGCTATTAGAAAGGGGCGTGGTTGTCAGATTTGCTTTAGAAAATTTAGGGCTAGCACTAGCTGGATGAAATGATTGTGAAGAATTGCTGAGGCCAGAATTTATTTTAGACCACTTGCCTTTGTATGAATTCATTTCAGAATTTTTTGGTAGACATGGATAGATTAATTGAGGCCCTGTATTTTGAATTTGAAAGGACTGATTAGGCTTTCCAAAAATAGGACTGCCACTGGGTGTGGTGATGCATGACTGTTCCAACACTCTAGAAGGCTGAGGCAGGAGGATAGAAAGTTTCAGCCCAGCCTGGGTAATATTGTGACTTAAGAGAGAGATGCAGACTCAAAAAATGTGCTGGAAATGTAATTCATTGTGAAGGCTTCAGATTCTGACCCCAGTACAACAGAAACAAATAATAAAAACGTGACTGTCCCGCAGACATTTAAGATTTGTGCCTACGTTTCCTTTTTTCCTTACAGTTGCTTCCTTACTTCATACATTTTGATGCCTTCCCCTTCCTATGACAGTGATTGAGCTTGTTAGTCTGTACCATGTAATTTAGCTCTTAAATACAAACTTGTTTCTTTCTTTCTCATGGTTGGTTTTGAGACACACTAGGCTGGTGATGTGATGCAAAGGTCTTTAGTAACCTCTAAACCCTAACACCCATTTCTGTGGCCCCCTTTCTGTTCTGAATGGTCAGGGCTGGAACACCAAACACCATACTTTCTTTTACTTTACAGATTTACCAGACATTAGTGACTAAAAACAAACCCCCAAAAGTTTATTTTGTTTTCATTGCATACTGCCTCTAGAAAAAAGATGAATGAGTTCTGAATGTGCCTTTTCCTCCCTCTGAGTAAATTTGATGAGCAGCTGTTGTGTCTGAGGTATTGAGCTGGGTCCTGAGAAACCCAGGATTTCCCTGGGCCCTGGTTTAGTCCACTCTCTACAGTGTGAACTAGTCCTTTGTTTGTAACACCAACCTCACCTTTCCAAGCTTTTCTGTTCCAATAGTTAGCAAGGATGTCTGTGTTCATCATGTCATCGACTTTTACGAGTTAGTTCCTTTATTTCTTTTTATTCCCATTCTAAATTTCTTAATCTGCCTGTAAGCTGATAACATGTACTTTGTCATTGCCATAGGACCTTGGCTCTTAATAAATGTTAACTGAATTGAAATGTCTTTTTCTCCCTTTTGGCTTTTCTGCTTTGTTTATAAGGTATTAAGATTTAGAAGATGGGATGATATAAAAGTTTTCCCCCTTCTGGTCTTAGTGATGCTTAATATTCTTTTTTTTTTTTTTTGATGCTTAATATTCTTTTGGCTTTTTAAATTTTAAGTTTTTAAAAGAAATGAATCTACAATGAATTCTGGAACCATAGCTTTGTAAGATTTGAATTTTCATATAGGTACAGTTTGGACTATGATTCCTAAATGGATTTCTTTGTTACCGCCCCCCATCAAAACCTGGGCTCCATTTTGTTTTCCACTTAATTCTATTGAGATCTCTGTCCATTTGATAAAAGTGGAGTTAACTTTCAATAATTCAAAAGAATTGAAATGCAGTGAATGTAATATTTATAAAGTTGGATTTTTTTCTGTCTCTAGGATATTCATAAAAATGTTAAATCAGACATTAGCAATTTCTGACTGTTCATTTCTACCAATATATTCTAGTCTTAGGTGGTGAAGTTTTCCAGCTTTTTAAGAATCCGAATCATCATCCTGGGTATTGAGAAGATCTTTCTTTGTGGTGCCTCACTGTTTTTATGTTTGTGTGTGTTTTGAGTGCTTTTGAGTACGGTGGGTCTCATCTCTCATGTATTTGGCTCCTGTTTGGCTCTTAGGCATCCTGTGATGGTCTAGTAACATCCTTAAACTCTCTTTTATAGACCAAATTAGAACTTCTGATGATCTGCCGACTAGCAGACATTTCAGGCTATACCATCCGGCCCACCCACTGGCCAGCTGTTTAGTTTTAGGAGTGCCATGTTTCATTAACTGTGTTTGTGCAATTGTTTGAGGCCTGCCTCCAACCCCCGAACCATAAAACTAAGAGGCACACAGAAAATTGAAAGTGTGATTACTATCCAAGGATTTTTGAGAAATGTGGTTGTCAATTTTAATGACTTTTGATTGAATTTGTTTTGGTTGAATTAAGTGGGCCAAAATATTGAGTGGATCTTGTCACATAGTTGGACACGTGATTGTCTTTTCTTCCCCCCATGATTGTCTTAAGTCTTGTGATCAGTAAGGAAATAGGACATGTAGATGTAAAAAAATGCTACAGTTTTATTGCAGCTTGTTTGAAAAAAAAAAGCAAGCTATAACTAGAAATTTGATAATTTGTAGCTTTGTAGAAGCCATATGCATAGGCCTTTTAACATTTAGGTTTATGCTATTGTATATTCTGATTTAGGATGCACTTTTACAGGAATACATTGTGCACTAAAGTTAAGATGTATTTATTTCATTGTGTCTTGGACATGCCTTGGGATAGCTTACTTTAACAAAGAAACAGAGTCAAAAGCAAGGAGTCAAATCATAAGCCATTGAAATCCAAGGGTTGTGGAAGTGGGGTGATATTTGGAAAAGAGAAGCAATTTACCATGGGGGTGGGGAGGAGAAACTAGGTTATTTTGTGAATGTATCTTACTTGAAAATTGGTGTGTGTGTATTTGTATACATACAAAGATTCCTTGGAATTTTCTCTTTAGTAATTTCATTGGTAAATAGGAACAAATTCCTAATTTGTTTGGTGTCTGGAAAATCGCAGGATGCAGTGTTACTGTGTAGTAGACACAAAGCATTCTGTGAGAGTGGGGGTCAGTCGGTGAGTGACTGGGTGTGAATCTGTCAGCAAAGGGGGTTGGTACCAGGCCAGGGTCTCCAGTGTGGGGCTTGAAATTGGAAATTTGTAATACATACTTTTTATATTCATGCAATACATTCTTTTTATATTCATTCGGTAAATCATTGAATGCTTGGTGTGTACCAGTTACTGTACTAAGTATTGGGGATTAGGCAGTCTTGATTCTTATCTTCAGTTAATTTTATGGGAATGATAGAAAAATAACTATTTACAGCAAAGTGTGACACTCTGATGGAGAAGTACAGGATGCTAGGTTTGTGTAAAGTGAATGGAGAAGAACCCTGACAAAGCTAGCTTGAAGTCTTAACCAGGCTTTATAAAAAAGTAGTTTTGAGTTTGCTTGATTATAATTTAGTTTTGATGAATGTCTGGTTTTGGAGGAGACCATGACTATGGTAATTTTTGAAAATATCATACTTTAAATGTGTATAAAATATAAGGTCCTAGTCTATTAAATTGAAAGGAAGTTACTTTTAATTTAAACCACCTACATGTGTTCTTTACTTGAATTTAACATTCTGACTCTTGCACTTAAGTCATAAATAAAAGTGGGCTTGTTATGTAATTGTGACCTTCAGTGATAACACTGCATTAGTTATCCTGCTTGCATATCATACTGGGTCTGTGACATCAAAAACACAATAGACTTAGGACTTTATCCTGGGTGATGAGTGACCACCACACTGGCCAACCCGCATGTGATTTAGTTACAGTAAAGATTGTTTGTCTCATTAATAAGAACTAAATCTAATTATGTTTCTTTCATAGAAAGTTTCTCCTAAAAGCAAGTTGTATTTTCATAGATCAAAAAAACAGTAGATCTCTCCCTTTAGGACCTAGAAGTTTGGTCTTGTCTCAGTCAGTCATGTCATTTAAGTGATTCTCAAACCTGTTTTTACGTTTGGCTGCTTTCCAAACAGTCCATTTGAAAGTGCATTAGTTGGAATTCTTTCCTCTGAACAGGGCTTTCCCAGGGTTCTGGTTCAGAGGATTGCACTGTACTTTTCGTGGGCTTCTAGATGTAGTTATACATTGCTTAACAGCAGGAATGCATTCTGAGAAATGTCATCTGGAGATTTCATTGTGCAGACTTCATGATGTATGTACCTACAGGAGCCAAGATGGTGTAGCGTCCTGCGTGCCTAGCTGTAGCGAATGCCCTCATACATGTGGCCTGTCATTGTTGACTAAACTCACTGTGTGGCTCCTGACTGTCCCTTGTAGAAGTTATTTTCCTTGGAGAACTCTGAATGTTAATTGACCATGTGCACTAGTATGTCATTCATAAAACTAAAAACAAAAAAGAAGAGGACTTTGTAGATGGTAGAAGATAAAGGAAGTAATAGCAGCACCAAAACCCACATGTTGCCTACATTTCTAGTCAGAACGTTCCAGATGAACCCCTGTACTCTAGCCTGGCTTCTGCTCTAACCTCTAGTTCGTTTATTTTTCATTTTGAGACAGGGTCTTGCTAAATTGTCCAGCGTGGGTTTGAACTCGTGATCCTCTTGCCTCAGCCTCCCAGAGTGTTGGGATTATAGGCATGTGCAACCATACCTAGGTCCAGTTTTCCTTTTAAAGTGTCCTGTTAAGTGGTCTCTTCAGTAGTCACAGTTTTGCACTTGTAACCATTGTTTAATTCCAGAACACTCCCTAAAGAAACCCTGTACTCCTTAGGGGTCACACCCTCTCCATTCCACCCTTCTTCCAGCGCCTGCTAACTTTAATCAGTTTCTGTCTGTATAGATTTGCTTATGAGTGAGAATCACACAATACATGCCTTTTTGTGTCTAGGCTTATTTGCATCCAGTGTTTTCAAGACTCATCCATGTTGTGGTACTGTTTCTTTTTATGACTGAATGATCCATTGTATGTACATACTGTGTCACACTTTGTTTACCCATTGTCGTTTGGACATTTGAGTTATTTCAGCTCTCTGGCTATAATGAATGCTATAGACACCCAGTCTGAGTCGACGTGTCTTTATTTCTCTTGCCTGCATGCTTAAGAGCAGCTGGGCTGTGTAGTAACTCTGTCCATCTTAGTGGGCTTGAAATAGTATTGTAGTTTTGATTGCATTTCCATACTGTTGAGGGGTATTAGCATATTGATTATTTATGTATCTGATTTGGAAAAATACCTGTCGAAATACTGTTTTTTGGTGCTACCAGGCGTTGAACCTAAGGCCCTTGCCTTGTTCTAAATGAAACCCCTGCATTTATCTATTTGGAGACCAGATTTTGGTAAATTGCTAGATTGCCCAGGGGTCTGGAATTTGCAGTCCTTCTGCCTCAGTTTCTAGAGTGCTGGGGTTACAGGTGTGACCACACTCAACTCTTGGTTTTAAGACAGGTTCTAGCCATGGTATTGCAGCCTCAGCTGGCCCTGAAACCTGGATCCTCTTACTTCAGCTTCCTGAGTGGTGACATAACGGGCCTTTACCACTGTGCCAAGTTTCCTTTGCTGGTTTTAGATTGAGTTGTTGGGTTATTGATGTCAAATAGTAAGGATTCCCCTTTTTTTGGTCTTCATTGGGGACTGAATCAAGGGAATGTACACCTAATTCTTCTCCAATGCTTTTTATTTTTTGAGACAAGGTCTTGATTTGTCCAGTCTGGCCTCAAATTTACAATCCCTCTCGCCCCTGCTTCTGGGGTAGCTGAAATTACAGGTGTGTGTAACCACACCTGGCTGAAAATATATTCTGGATGCATGATTTGTTAAATTTTCTCCCATTGTGTGAAGTGTCTTTTCACTTTTTCAGTAGTATTCTTGAAGCACGAACATTTTTAATTTTGATGAAGTTCGGTTTAACTGTTTGTTGGGGGTTACTTGTGCTGTCATATTTAGGAAACCAACTAATCCAGGACCCATAATACACCTGTCTGTCTGTCTTTCTTTCTTTCTTTTTTTTTTTTTAGACAAGGGCTCACTGTATAGTGCAAGGCTGTCCTTGAACTCTTGATGTTTCCCCTGCTTCAGCCTCCCTAGTACTGGGATTCAGGTGTGTGGTGCCACACTGGGTAGGTGCATATTTTCTTATAAGAATCTGGTAGTTTGAGCTCTGACATTTGGTCGTACTCCATTTTGAGTCTTTAACTGTACTTTCTTCTCACTGTATTTTACCATTAAGTATCTTGCATGTTTGCAGGTGCTATTCCTGTAAGATGGTGGAATCCTCAGTTTACACTGAAAACCTTGTCTTCTCTTGGAGGCTTGTGTTTAGTTGAGACTGATCATGGCATATGCACATGAAACTGTTAAGTGGTGTTTAATTAAGTTGGAGGAGTTGTGGAGAGAACAGAAGTTGCCAAGGATTCAGAACCGGAAGCCAAGCTTGTGGACAGGGAGGTGCCTAAGGGAGATGAGGCTGTGGAGGCCAGGTAAGGCGAGGCGCAGGCGGGCCGGGCCGGCTGGACACAGCTGCTGAGGCAGTCCTGCGTTCCTGGGTGTACGGAGCACCTATTAGACAAACTTAACATACCAGCTCTCCTCTTAGCCTAATTTATATTATTAGAATTAGAATCACCTGAAATAAACTTTGCCCCATTGTATTTAGAGATCAGGGCTGTTTGTTTCTCAGCTCTCCCGTGTTAGGTTAGGTACCTTATGGACACCGCCTTCTGCCTATCTTTTTACTTTTCCCAATGGCTGTTGGCCCAGACTTACTGTATCCCCTCTTCATAGTCCCCACAACCTTCTAGGATTTCTTTTCTTGTTGGTGAGATCTCGCTGTGTTACCTAGTTAGGTCCCAAACTCCTGGCCTCCAGCATTTCTTTTTTTTTTGCCTGCTGAGCAGTTGGGAATACAGACCTGTGCCTACACACCCAGTCTCTTAAGGTTTCTTTTATTATCATGGTTACTGACAATTCCCACGTCTCTTTTCAGACCAGGGGCTAGGTTTCACTTCATTTCTCACTAGGCTCAGCAGCGCACTTAACAAAATTGGTTATTCCTGCCATGCTGATGCGCTTTCTGTTTTTTTTTTTTTTTTTTTTGTCTTTTTGAGACAGGGTCTCGCTATGCAGTTCAGGCTGGCCTTGAGCTCACTTTGTAGCCCAGGCTGGTCTCGATCCTCCTGTCTCAGCCTCCCGAGTGCTGGGATTACGAGCATGAGCCACCACGCCTGCCTTCTGTTGGGTTCTTGAGGCAAGGTTGCACTGTGCGGCACCCTCCTGCCCCAGCCTCTGGAGTGCTGGTGTCACAGGTGTGCGCTCCACACCCAGCTTGTTAGTCCTCTTAGCCAGTCCCACTTCGGCTAGCCCTCTTGCTACTTTTGTACTTGTGCCGACTCCGTCGTTTCATTTAGTCCCATGACCTCAAGAATCATTTATCTGTGTGTCCCACAGATTTGTGACTCAGATTTGTGTCTCTAAACACTGATACTGCTCTTGAGCCGCAGAGTTGTATCTTCAGCTGACACCCACATTTCCCCTGTAGTGCAAGTTCAACAGACCCCCAAATTGAGATTTTTGGCTTTTCCGATGCCTCAGACCTGCTCAACCTTTTTCATATTAATGAGAAATAATTTCAGAATCTTTGTAGTTGGATCAGGCTACAAACCATGGGAGACGTAGCTGAGCCCTTCTCTCCTTACATGCAGGCAGGGCGTCCAAAGCCAAGGTGCTGTAGCAGAGGGGCTGTACCGAAATGTCACTTTGTGTATGTCTGTGCTTAGAACCTCATGGTGGGTCTCCCCTTCACTCAGTGTAAAAGCCACAGTCCTTACAGTACCAAAAAGACCTTACAGATCCAGGCTCCCAGTGGCTGTAGCACCTGCCCTCCTGGTTTTCCTTGGCCAGAAGTCAACTTTATACTGTGTAGCAGTAGGGTTTGTGTCCCCTCCCCCTGGAATGCTTGACCCCAAGGTAGCCTCTCGGCTAATTCCTTTACCGCTTTGGAGTCTGCACTCAAATGTCATTTACTCCTAGAGGTCTGTCGTGTCCACCCACCCTGTTGGTAATTGGTTGAACCCACTGCCCCCAGCCTTTTTTACCCCACACCCCTTACAGGACCATGCATCATCTTTTCTCATGCTGTATAATTTTCTTATTTGTTATGCCTTGGCTGTCATTAGAAGTTAAGAGATTTTTAGTAATTGTTTCACTGCAAAAACCCCAGAAGGCAGGAACTTTTGGTTATTCTGTTTCACTGCTATCCCTGTTACATAGTACATATTTGTTAAATGAATACTCTCTGGTCAGCATCAGTTGAGTCAGAAACTTTGGGAGTGAGAGGCCAACTACCAACTATTTTAACTAGGCCTGCTGGTGAGTCAGATGTAAATTCAAGTTTAAGAACCATTGCTTAAATATGGAGTTGCTTTCTGAAATACTGATGGGGATATGGAGCTGGGCTTGTTGTCTCTCCCAGTTCTCTTTTTTTTTTTTTCCTGCTAGATGAACTGTTTGGAAGGAGACAGCACAGGAAAGGGCTATAAACCGCAGTAACCTTCAGTAGATTTATCATGAGTGAGAGGTCCCAAGATCACCCTAAGTGCCAGCAAGTTACAAGAAGATCTTGACAGCTCAGCATATTGTCAGATCTATGATAGCAAGAGGATACAAAGGGAGAAGGGTCACAGGACAAAGTCCAGAGGAAAGCAGAAGAAAGGTTCCGAGGGTTCTGTTCCAGTGGAGTACATGGGATGTGTTTAATCCCTCTACCAGCAGCAAGTTGTGACAAGTAGAAGCTCATTGCTTGGGGTTTTTATTGAGGGCTGGTCATACAGGACCAGAGTTTCAGAGAAGCAAGTGTTCATCATGAGCCACATTGTGCAGCAGTTTAGGTATAGTGAGCCAGGGGGTCACTGGGAATTGAACACAGGGTCTTTGAGAGAGTCTTTGGACTTGGATTTGTGATGCTCCTGCCTCAGCCTCCCAGGGTGCTGAGGGTATAGGCATGTGCCACTGTACCTGGCTACAGTGAGCCATTCTTCTCAGAGGGAATGGTGGCATGCAGGATTTTCTAAGGATTGCAGTGTCAGACCTGCTTTGTTGATTCTTTTCTGTGTATCATAGTATCCCAAGAAATCTGCTTAATGTTGCTTCTGTTAGTTACTTATGTGGAATGTAAAGTATAGAAACTGAATCCTTTCTTTCAGAAATTGATAGCAACCACAATGTTTTGAGACTTAAACATTTAAACTAAATTGATTAGTAAGTTTCTAGAAAATAATTCACAGTAGTCACAATTTGTGCTGTTTTTTTTTCCAATTATAAAGTAGTTTATTTCATGCTAAGGTTTTCTTATTTCCAAATATAAATGAAGATTTTTTTTAAGATTCACTTGAAAAAATAATGTCTATGAATGTGTCCATCTGCTTCAAAGCAGATAACTGGGTTGCTTTTTTATTTTTTCTTTATTTTCTCCCATCTTTGATGTTCCAGAGGGTCTATTTGAAACTACCTAAGTAACCAGTCCTCTTTTTCTTTTTAATAGGCCAAGATGCTGAATTATCAGGGACACTTTCACTTGTTTTGACACAGTGCTGTAAAAGAATAAAGGATACCGTTCAGAAGTTGGCTTCAGACCATAAAGACATCCACAGCAGTGTTTCTCGGGTTGGAAAAGCCATTGATAAGGTACAGTATTGAAGGAAGCATTGGGTGTTTTTAGCACCCTCCTGGCAGTGCTTTGATAGCATTAGCTGTTCTGAATTATTTTCTGCTAGTCCTTTCTTTTCTTTTAATAACTTTTATAGCTCTAGTTTTCCTGTGTTACTGTTGTTAAAGTTTGCTGTTGCTACTATTTAAAAAACAAAACAAAATGTTCTTTTTATATAGCTTTGTTCCTTATTCCCTCGCTTATGACTAGAGCCCTGATGAACACAGTCCCAGAGAAATTTTAACCCAGTACGTGGGAGTTTGTTTATAGGAATAACCTTTCTTACCAAGTAACTCTGGCTGCGGCTGTCTCTGTTACGGGGATGACGGGACTAGCACCTTTGGGTCTGTCTTGCCTCATCCAAAGCCATGTCTTCTGTGGGCATGCTGGCCGCTTTCTTCTGCATTGCCTCCTGTGTGAGTAAGTTGGTGGTTAGCCAGCAAAGCCGGTCCCTTTTGTTGAGTTACTTTTTGTGGTGTGTGTGTGTGTGTGTTACATGCGTGTGTGATATTTCTTGAGTAAGCAATTTTTGACATAGTGGTTGGCTCATAAGCAGTTATCATTTTTACCATGCACCAGCTTTGCACATGAAGTTTGTTGTCCTCATGGGACCTAAGTGGAATCAGCCTAGGGTAGCTTCTGGTGACACTGCTTGAACTTCTGGGGAGGTTGTGACTGGTCATGGGCATTTCTGTTCACACATAGTAAAGTTCTGGGAGAATGGGACGAATGTCTGAGGAGAGCTCTCTAGCAGAGGCATTTCTAAATGCGCAGTCTTACGAGTTGCCACATCTGTGTGCACAGCAGTGTTGGCTGTAACAGATAACAGAAGCTTCTTGAATCCCAAGAGAGTCTAACTCGCTAGTTGGCCCGGCTGTTGGAAGTTATCTTAGGGATCAGCACTGTAGTATTAGAAGGCTGGGCTTGAGGTTGTGTCCAAACTGCTTCAAGGAGATCTTGTTTTCTGGTTGGTGTGTTGTGACAGACTTGCAGGGGCTCTGGGGACTGGTTTGACTGTGGCTTACAGAAGTGCTAGTGGCAGTTCAGTGAGCCGTCACTGCTTCTGTAGCAGTGTGAAGGCTTTGGCACAGCAGAAGAAGTTGGAGAGTGGTGATGGCAGTCAGAGGCAGGGTTCTAGCCACATTATTGGGCCCGTGGTGGCTGTCACCAGCAAAGGTCAGAGGGCAGTGAGTGTTCTCCGAAATACCTTGGCGGTTGTGAAGCCTGCTTGGTAGCTCCAAGGTAGTGAGCACAGCTCTGAAAGTAAGTTAGGGGCGAGACCCATTTAGAACAGTGGCACCGGAAGCCTTCAGTTAGTGCCTGAAGAGGCTGTCGACGTGAATGAGCTTCAGGACCATGGCAGTAGTGGTGTGGCACCTTTGAGATGATCTTAAATCATTTATTTGCAAGGAATCCTGAGTTATCAGGATAGAAACTACTGGTGGTTTTTAAGGTGCCTTAGATTTTGGTGGCAGAGCGTGGTCAAGGCATCTGTTAGTTCTGATAGCTCACAGTAGTCCCAAGGACCTCTGCTCAACTACCAGACTGCTACTTGTGGCAGAGAGACCGACCTCTTCTGGACAGGGGAACCGGTGGGTGAGAGGACAGTGAGATGACCTTACTTCCAGGGTAGCCAATCAGAGAATATAACCAGGGAAAGAACTCGATTCTTTGAGGAAATGGGGATGTTCTCAGTAACTATACCTCAGGTGTGGGCCGTGGGTCACCGGATCAGAAAGAGCTGGGTGAGTAGTTCACTAGCGGTCTGTTCTGCCACTGGCAGAGCGTGAGCTTTTCCCCATTTCCTAGCTGAAGTCTGTTGTTTCGTCATAATTATTGTCAAAACCCTCTTTTCCTGTGTCTTCCTTGTTGGTGACTTGCTGAGCGTGTCGTCCTCAGATTCAGCAGATCTTCACAGATATTCATGTGGGTGGGTTGTCATTTACCTTGACTAATCTCCAAGGCAAAGCATTTAGATGTATTTGGTGCCCAAAATGGAACTGTGCCTTTGGCCATCAAGAGAATACATTTATAGTGAATAATCTACATTCTGACTTTTTGAGGAGATGAGCTATTTGAGGTAAATTTTCCTAATGATATTTTAAATTTTATTCTTACCCTTAAGATTCTAGGTAACCTGGATTCTTCTCATCCATCATATAAAACTATATTATTTAGCTAACACTGATAATTATGTATTGGATTGTAATCCAGAGCCACAGAGGAAAAACCTGGATCTTTTAGTCTGGTTCACTAACAGCTTTCAGTACACTTTCTCCCCTGCTTGGGGCATCTGCTTGCTTCAGCGAGGAGGCAATGCCTAGAAGCTACTTAGATGCTGTAAACAGTTCTCATATATGTGAGGGATTCTGTGTAGCTCTTGTCGTGTTAGACTCCATTGATTTAAGTCCTCCACTATTAACTTGAACCAGGTAAGTTTTGCAAGCTCTGGGGAGCTTATTGTAAAGCTGGGTGGACTCATAAGTGGTGTTGAGCAAACAGGATAAAGCTGAAGCCACTGTGGCCCAAGGGTTTGTAGGTACCACAACAGAGACCTGTGTAACAGACTGGAATGCTGTCCAGCAGCTTGTGAGTGCCATTTGATGGATACATGCTTCTGTCCTCACAGGATGACAGAGAAGCCAGTGGGTCTTTTATGGGCAGTGTTTTTTGTTTATTAAAATATATCAACAATAGTTGATCTAAAGTGAAAATTAGACAGCTAAACCCTGCTTGTGACCAGGAAGCTGTGAGTATTTCTACAGATTGAAAGAGTAGGGATCTAGGAAAGCATATGAGGAAAAAAATGTGGCCCTTCCGGAGAGCAAAGAAAGACTGAGAAAGGACCAGTTGATTGCTGGGTGTGTTGGCACATGCAGGCCTGTAACCACAGCACTTTGATCCTTGGACAGGAGGATCAGAGTTTGAGACCAGCCCGAACTGTGTAGTGAGACCTTCTCAACTCTTGCCTCACAACAAAGGGATCATTTGAGTAGTCATATGTGTACATTAGGTGTATACAATTAACTATGACATAGGACATTCTGGTTTGTAAGCCACCTTCATGTTTACCAACACCTTCTTTGTCAGAAAACTCTTGAGGGAATATTTGTATCCTTATCCTATAGATAAAACATTAAAATTCATTTAACGGAGTTGAAGTTCACAGACACACTAAGTGGTTCAGCTGAGGTTAATCTTTTCTTCCTTTTCTTGGTGTTTTGAGACAAAGTCTCACTATGTAGTTCAGGCTGGACTTGAATTCACCATGTAAGCCACTCACAGAGATCCTTCTGCCTCAGCTTCCTGAGTGCTGGGTTTACAGGCATGTGCCACTATGCCCTGCAGATTAAAATGTTTTACTCCAAAATGCTCTGTTATAGGGTCCATTTCAGTGTGCTTAGGACACTAATGAGCAGGTTGATGTTTTAAAAAACAGTGAATTTTTGACATGCTAAATATTTTTCTCTTAAATGTTTTAAGACTTTGTGTGTATTAATATCTCTGGTTATTCTCTGAAAATGTAAGCAGGAAATTATGGTATTAACTAAGACATTTTATATTTTAACTTTATTTACTTATTTTTTGGAGACAGGGTCTTGCTATGCAGTTCAGGCTGGCCTTGAACTCACTGTGTAGCCCAAATTGGCCTTGAGCTCACCTTAATCTGTCTCAGCCTCCTGAGTGCTGGGATTACAGGCGTGTGTCACCACTCCTGCCTGGTTTTTAAATTACTGTGAATGTGAAAAGTTGTAGATTTCTGCTTTAACACATTCTTCATGGAGCTGTAACTTATGTCTTGCTCCCAGGAGATTTGAACCACTGGTGGTACTTGCATGACTGATCCATTGGGTGACTTGTACCATGATGATACAGGTGCTTCAGTCATGCATGGGACAGACATGCATGTACCACCGAATTGTTCAAGCCTGTGGGGACATGTTAATATGTTAACTATTTTTAAATGTCCTTAGTGTGATCTCTTTTAATTAAAGAATACCAGTTGTTAAGATTCTTTGACAAATTGCTGGGCGTGGTGGTGCGCACCTGTAATCCCAGCATTTGGGAGGCTGAGGCAGAAGGTTCACTGAGAGTTTGAGACCA
Organism: Hydrochoerus hydrochaeris; assembly: GCA_004027455.1. Lineage (NCBI taxonomy): Eukaryota > Metazoa > Chordata > Mammalia > Rodentia > Hydrochaeridae > Hydrochoerus > Hydrochoerus hydrochaeris. The sequence continues at coordinate 60,690 of PVLA01001472.1, read as the reverse complement.
GACTGGACTACCTAGTGAGTTCAAGGCCAGCCTGGACTACTTTGTGAGACTCTGTCTCAAAAAAAAAAAAAAGAAAGAAAGAAAGATTCAATGACGTTTTTGTTTTGTTTTCTCAAAACAATGTATTGTACTGTTTTTTAATTCCTCCCTTTCAGAAATTCTAGAATTCTGTCCTTGTCAGAGCATTTTATTCAGTATTTTTCTCGGTTTGATTCAGCATTTTACTTGGATCATATTTTTTTGTTTAAGAAAATGAATAATAATTATTACTGAGGGGCTAGGGATTTAGCTCAGCGGCATAAGCGCCTGCCTTGCAAGCGCTCGGTCGTGAGTTCGATCCCAGGTACTGATTAAAAAAAAAAAAACTATACTGCTTTAGGCTTTGGGGCTAATGCATATGTATTGAACTAAAGACTGCTAAGATTTTAGTGTCTCAAGCCTGCTGTGGTGTAGTTAGAAGCTAAAAACATAGTCCGTGGACCTTTGAGATTGCAGACTACTTTGCTCATGTAAAAGTGCTTTATGTACAAATAAAGTAACTGGGAAGGTCCTGAGATAACTTAAAAATTTGTATGGAATTGTAAGGGAAGAGAAGTATGCTCTTACTTACTAAGGTTTGTAGAGTTTGTATCTTAAATATGCCGGGAGGGATGGGTGCGATTTAGGGCAGAGTACAACTCCAACTCGGTGTTCTGTGGGGTAAAGAAAGGGGCAGAGCCCTGCTTGACTCAGGTCTGAGACTTTAGGATTGACTTGAATCGGGAGGCTGCTGCTCTTGGGAGCCGGGAAAGGTCAGGTGGAGGAAAGACAGATGGAGGAAGAAGGCCTGTGGGGTGGGGATTTGATCCAACAGGAGACTGGAGGAAAACAGAGTCAGTGAGCATTAGCGTGACTTCATTAAATAGAATGACAATAAAGAGTAGTCAGGGGTAGGGAGAGACCAGCTGTGCTGCAGATACTTGGTTGAATGTTTTACAGCATTTATTTCCCATTAGTCCCATTTGACATATGAGGAAACTATTTCTCCAGGATCTTAGGTGGGGTTACCTGAACCAGATATACAGTTTGGAAATGGTGGATCAAGGTTTAGAAAATGTTTTCACTGAGGTGTCTGTTCTTAAACACTACTGTGTTAGAAAGTTGGTGAGAGACTGTGGCGGGGCTGACAGTGTTGAAAGATGATGGTTAAACAATAACTTCATCTCTAACTGGATTCACCACTAGGTGGAGCAGCTCCGCTGTGTAGCCAAATGCTGACCGCACTGAAGAGTGAGCAGAGGGCAGCCAAAGTGAAATGGTGAATATTTAGAGATAGCTCAGAGTGAACAGTCGGGAATGCCAGTGTGTAGGTATCACTGGATATAGGAGGAGGAAAAGTGGACAGAGGAAAGTGGTCTTGTACAGAAGTGTAGAAGGAGTAGGTGAAGTTAGATACATGCTGGTTCTGAAAAAAAATTGTTTTTTGTTTTGGAGTAATGGGGATTGAACCCAGGCCTTTGCAGCAGCTCTACCCCCCAGCCCTTTTAATTTTATTCATGTAGCTGTTGTAGACAGGGTCTTACTGAGTTGCCATGCTGGACTCGTATTTGTGATCCTCCTGCCCCTGTGCCCAGCTGCTGCCTCTAAAGTTTTGTTGTGTGATGAATTAAGTCCTTACGTACTGTAGTAGAGGAATGCTAGCTTTAAGGAAGGAAAAAGATTTAGAAACCTAGGTAATTCACTCTGTTAAAGAAAATGACCTAAACTAAGTTCTTTTTTTTTTTGGTACTGGGAATCGAACTCATGACCCCCTAGTTACCAGGCAGGCAGTTATGCCGCTGAGCTAAATCCCCAGCCCCTAAACTAAGTTCTGAGATATAGACATACTTTGATAGATATTTTGGGTGAGATTTTAGAACTAGAGCAAAGGAATATGTAGCTGACAAAGATATAAAAGGAAATGGTGATAAAAATCCAGGAATATGATCTCTAAGAATAAAATATGTCAAAGTGTCTTCCCCCATCAGTAACAGAGACTAATTCAAGAAAGTGTGGTAGACAGTGTCTACACTTCTACAAGCATGTGGTAAAATACTGCATCTTCATTGTCAAGAGTATGTGGTTTGAGTAGGAGCTGCATGTCCTCGGTGCGTGCTGAGGGGCAGGCTGCCTGCCAGGTTGACCAAGGTGTGTGCTGCGGATAGGACACTGTAGTCTTCCCTGTCCTTTCTCGTGGGAGCCCTTAGGGAACTGGAAATAGGTGAGCCTAGGAGTGATGAGTAGCCCTGGAGAGGACCTGGTCTGTGGTGGGAAACAAGCCCAGGTACCAAAAGGACACTGTACAACTCGGGCATTGTGATGCACACTGGTGGCGAGATGTTCTCTGTTCATCCACGGTGGGCATCAGCACCTGTGTGAAGCAATGTTCTGCCTTTTTTGGTCTGATGCTCATTCTCCAAAGAGAAGGGAGGAGTTTGGATTTCTCTACCTTCTGTCACATGGCATCGTTGGCTCCAACCTGTATGCCTGAGTTTTTCGTACTACTGCTGTTCCAAACTGAAGCTCTGTGATCTTGTTGATAATGATTATTTGTTGAATTATAGATCTGGCCATGGGAAAGCCTGGAACTTTGCAGTCAGGTCTGATACTAGGATGCAGGGTCAGAGAATTGCACTGGACCTGGAAGATCCACTTTAAGCCTGAAGATGGAATATTGTATTTAGTGTAGCCTTCAAGTCAGCTAAGCAGAGAGAGAGAGAGAGAAAGGGAGAGAGAGAGAGAGAGAGAGAGAGAGAGAGAGAGAGAGAGAGAGAAAGAAAGAGAACCTACTCATTAAGCTGTGCAAATTAATTTAGTCTATAATTACAGTTAGATAGGTTTTGTGGAAGGATCTTGCTATGAAGCCCAGGCTGGCCTCAAACTCGCAACTGTCTTGCTGCCTCTCCAAAGTGATGAGATTATAATCCTTGTGCCACCATGCATGGCTCTTTAAATAATTGTAAATTAATGAGTTTATTTAATACTTATGTTAACGTGCTTCATATTATTGATATCCTGTAATGAAGATTCTTCTAATTCTTGTAGCTGTAGCATCAGAAGATCAGGTGGCAAGGCCTGGTTTTTCGATACAGCACTGTATATTGAATGATTTACTGTTGAGTGGATGCTGGTGAGAGTTTTAGAACATTATTTAATTTTCATCAACACTTTGTAAGATTGGGGTCATGGGCGGGGATATAGAGTGAAAACTAACATTAAGTAACCTGCCTGAGGTCACGGAGCTAGAGAGCAAATGGAAAAGCTGAGATAAATCCAGATTTTAAAATGAGAACCTTTATCAACTGGAATTTCTTAGAAATCCTTAGTGCCCTAAGATACCTGTTGCTTGAATTTTTCTCCTTTGCCTCTAGGATGGTAAGAGATGTATCCCTGGGGCGAGGGGGGTAGAGTCACTCAAATGAATTTCCCCGATCTGTTCTGATAAGGAGGCAATGAGGGGAGCAGACTGACCAGAGCAGAAAAGGTATGTCAAATAACGGTGAGGAACAAAGATACAGAATGTGGCAGATGGTGAGATTCTGGAGGATTTGAAGCTTATAAAAGCTCAGCAGAGGGGCCAGGGATATAGCTCAGTGGCACAGTGTCTGCCTGGTAAGCGTGAAGTTCTGAGTTCAATTCCTGGCAATCCCTGCCCCAAATGCTCAGCAGAATGGTTTGGCACATTGTTCCCCTTTGTTCACAAAGTAAAGGTGAATTGGTATGAATCTACTTGTCTTTTCGCTTTGAGAGCAAAGTACAGGGATTGTACAGAGGAGAATATCAATGTCTAAAAAGCGAGTGCTGCCCTCTGACGATGCATCTTCAAACTGTTGATTATGTTGGGCTTAGTCGCACACACCTGTAACCCCAGCACTTGGGCTGAGTTCAAGTTCAAGGCCAACCCGGGCTACAGAATGAGTTCAAGGCTAGCCTGAACTACATAGTGAGACCTTGTCTCAAGAAACCTAACAAACACCCTCCCAAAAAATTGACTGTGCCACATTACTAGATTTATTTCCCCACCTGTATTTTATATAAACACTGTTGTGTGATGAATGCCTAAGTATGGATTATTCCATCATGGGCTGTGTGTGTCACCATCAGCTTTACTAGGTAGGCATTGCCAAATTTTTCCCTAAAGAGATGATACCAATTTGCAGCTAAACCTGTAAGTTGACTATAAGTTACCATATACGTATGACAGTTCCTGCTTCCTTATTACTTACCTATGTGTGATATCATCAGATTTTAAAATCTTTTTAAATTAATTAGGTGGGTGTGGATTAGTATCTAGCTGTACTGATTTCACCTTTCTTTGTGGTCTTTGAACATCTCCTCAGGTTTGACCCTTAAGATTCCCTCTTTCATAAATTTTCATGAATTTTGTCCATTTTTTTCTTGTTAGGTTAGATTGTTTGTCTTTCTTATTGATAGGAGATTTTGTTTACAAGCTCTTCTAAATATTAATCTTTTGTGGGTTGAGTGCAAAGTGTCTGTCTTATCCAAGTTAGAGGAACTCAAACCTAGGTCTTCTTACTCTGATGAGTGTCCTTAACTGTCTCTCCTTGTTTAACCATATTATCTGGATGCTAAGAAGGAAAACTGATGGCCAGTAGTTGCAACAAGACTATATTGCTAAATTTGTGCAGAAGTTTTTCTCCAAAGTAGTTGGGAAATTTTTAACAAATAGCATTTTTAAGAGAATTTATACTTAAGAAATGGACAAATTGCATGTTACTGTTAACTACTCAATAATTATAAGTTTATGAAATCTTTTTGAGAAAAAGATAGTTTTTTGATAGTGGAAGCACGTCCTTAAAGTCTGACTGGTTTGTAAGCATGTTCATGCTTGGCCAGAATCATAGGGTGCTCTGTAACTAACTTCCTCTCAGCCTCCAGGCTTAATATGTTGAGAGTTTCTCTTTCTAAACCCTAACACCCTCTCCAGGGGAACACACCCTTGAATGTGGGGTTTTTTGTTGTTGTTGTTTTAGCTTTTGGTTCATTTGAATCCTTCTTGTTTAAGAAAAGCATGCCAGGTTTTTCTTTACTTTAAAAGTATGAGAGGAAAAATTATAGTAAAGCAGAGATGCTAATAATAGTCAGGTGTTTCTCCTTAGCAGCCACCTCTCGGCTGTTTTGTTGTGCTGCTGATTCTGGGCAGCCATGCATGTAAGCTTGGTTACCTAGCAACAGAAGCTGGGCACAGTGCCAGCTCTGATGCAACAGTGTGTAAGGACCTGCAGTTAGAACAAAGGAGTCCCACTGTGTCCCATTCTCTCTACCGCTTGATATCATCTAAGCTTCTCTACTAACCAGGAACAGAATAAAAACTATGAAGTTTTCTCATTCACCTCAGTGGTTTAAACTGGAAAATCAAGAGTGGTAGAAAGCAGCTCAGAAGACTGCATTGCTTACTCAGCCTTATTTGTTTCCCAAGAAGAGCAGATAAGTTTGAGGGCATGAATATGGTTAGAGATATTTTGAATGTAGGGTTATTTGATTTTCTCACTCATGTAGTGGGGACCATAGTCACAGTAAGCGTTAGTGAAAAAAAGGTTTATGAAGGACAAAAACACTGTAAACTTTAACAAGACTGAAAGATTAGTATTTAAATGTTAGACTCTTTAAAGTTTTCTAGGTGATATATATATATATATATATATATATATATATATATATATATATTTTTTTTTTTTTTTTGGTGGCATTACAGGAGATTAAACCCACGGCCTTCACACTGAGCTCTATCTCTAGCCCTTTTTATTTTTTATTTTAAGGTATGGTCTGACTAAGTAACTAAGTTACCCAGGCTTGGGTTTGAATTTATGATCTTCTTACCTCTGCCTTTCAGAGTGCTGGGATTTGCAGGTGTGCCATCATGTCTGGCTAACTTGCCATGTATATTAAGAAAGGTATTCAAGGAATTTTTTTTGTTTGGTCTGAACAGATACTATCTGGTAGTGGCTTATTAAGTTCTGCCTTGATGTATAATGCCATAATGCATAAAATTGTCTCTGGAAATGTATCTTCCAAAGTTGTTCCATATTTTCCTATAGAATAGGTACCAGATATGTTTGTTGGGGGTTGATGGGATTGGAGAATAAGCATTAAATGGATAAGCAGAAATCTGGAGGTTGTGTTTGGGTTAAATGAGGTTGACAGATCTGGGAGGAACCTGTCTTAATTAGCCTCAGTGATTGTTGGATATAATATGCACTTAGACAATGCAAGAATCATAGGTTAATTCTTGAGTTTGTATTGCATTGTAATCTTTATGTACCATCTCTATTCATGTGGATGGCCCTTTGGGGAATAAAATGAGACAGTGTAACATCTATCCTCTTCTGAGCCTCTGCTCAGTCCAGAAGATGAGCAAAATTGATCACTCCAGTGTTTTAGCTGTTGTAAGCAAAGAGAAATAACTTGCTCAGAAGTTTCAATGAATTGCTATAAAATTATATCTCTGCAGAATCTGAGAGGCAGAAATGAACCTTGAGAACCTTACACAAGCAATTCTTCCGTGTTAGTGAGTGAATCATCCATTCAGTATGTGCAGGGTCCCTGGTTCAATCCCCAGCTGAGAAGGTCTGTGGTTTTGTCTGAATGATTCCAAATCTTGTGTATTTAGGTTACTGGCTGAATATCTAAAACAGGGTGGATAGCTCTTTATGGAGCAGAACATTGTGCTTACTGTTGGGGAGGAACCCTCTCCAGTATCGTGGTGATTGGGAATAGCTAATTGTTTGCAGTTGCTGTTGGAGTTTACTTACTGTCTGTTCTCCTATGTCTAATGAAAATTCCTTATTGACTAGACTGTATTTCAGCAGCAGCTGAGTAGCGTTGTCATTTTAAATCAGAATGATTTTGTTTCAGCTTTGGTTCATTTGCACAGAGCTTTCTCACCAGCTGGCAAACCCCCCTTCTCCCTCAGCCTTGATCTCTGTACTGCAGTTGTGGGGACGCATCATGACTTGTTTAGTAGTCTCCCATTGATGGGCGCATGTGGATTCCCCACTTCTTTCCCCATCATAGACAGTGGTGTGCTGAGCGTGCTTTTACAGGTCATCACCGTGTAATTGTGAAAATAGTTTGATGCCTAGAAATTAGTTACCTTATCATTTTCATAGAAGCTACTATTAGATCTGTGTATTTTTCCTAAATACCACCCTTAATGTGCCCAGTCTCATCTAATCACACTGTAAAGATACGTATTTTTAGATACGTGTTTTTATTCTTTGAGCACTAGTCCTTGCAGAGTTCACAAAGAAGCAATGGGAAAATTCCTTCTTGTGATAGTTTAGCTCAGTTGGAACTGGGTGCTTACTGAGAGGATCTCTGAAATGTAGATCATTCTTTCCATGGGATGTTCATGATTCCTTTTTCTTTTTCAGAATTTTGATTCTGACATCAGCAGTGTGGGAATAGATGGCTGCTGGCAGGCAGACAGTCAGCGGCTTCTCAACGAAGTGATGGTGGAGCACTTCTTTCGACAGGGAATGCTGGATGTAGCGGAGGAGCTCTGCCAGGTATCAGGGCGCCACCTGGGGGGGGGGGTGCTGTGGAACAGAAATAGGGCCTGGGGAGTGTAGCTCAGTGAGAGAGCACTTGCTCAGCTTGCAGGAGACCTGGCTGCCATCCTCAGTGCTGCAAGAAGCAGAAACAGACAGTGACAAGACCACCAGCAAACAGAGAGAGAGAGGGAGAAAGAAAGAGAAAGAGAAGAGAAAGGGAGAGAGGAAAAGAAAGTTTGGATTATTTACGGAGTGGAGAGAGCCTTCTGCAGATAGATTTTTTTATATTTTAATTATTAGGGATTACTAAGAAGGCTTAGGTAAAAATTGTGGTCCTAAAACTTAACTATCTGAATTCTTTCTTTGTTGATGGCCTGGTAAGCTGGTCATGAATCAAAGGCATCCAAAATGGTAGGAGGGGGACAATAAACATTGTTCTTCTGATTAGCTCAGTTTAAAGAGATTTATCAAAAGAGTTTCAGATTAAAATTTGTTTCAGGTGAGCAGTGCTTCTGTATTTCTACTAGTGACAAGCACGGGATCTCAAAACAGTTCACCAGTATCTTGTATCCTAATAGCAGCTGCTGGGTACTGAGTGTTCACCTCAAGCAAAACCTTGCTTTTATTCCTCACTGCAGCACCATCAAGTAGAAATTATTCCTGATGAACTCATGAGAAATCTGAGGTCTGGAGAAATAAGGAACTAGCCCAAGCTATGCAGGTTCTTCATGAAGGATCTGGGATTCAGTCCCCTGTTGATGTCTGCAAACTGTTCTGTTTTAAACTATTCAAATAAGTTATAACTCAGATCTTTCTTTGTAACCTGTAGGAATTTTGTGTGTGTCTATATACATTTTTTATAGTAAATTAGTAGCTAAGGCCCAGGTAACAGTGGCTTAGACAAAAATGATGCTTGTTTTTCATGCACAGAAGGAGCAGGTAGTTGAGAGGCCCATAGCACAGGTGGTAGCTCTGTTCCATGCAGCTCTTAAAGATAAATAATACTCCATGTAGCTCTTCTGTTTTTGGCCTTTGTGTTCCAGGAAGGACAGAGTGTGCATGTTTATACTTCATTGGCCAAGATTTTCATCTTGAAAAGCATTACTCAGCTTTATTCCACAGTCGTGGACCCAGCTAAGATTTAGGGGTTCTAGTAGAATAATGGGGGTGTGGGAGGGCAATCATCAGTCTCCACCACAGAAACATACGTTAATAAATTGTCTTTGATGACTTGTCCTATATTTTGTAATCTAGAGTACATGTTTACCACTGTACCTTTATTTTGGTTACTTGTTGCTAACAAAGGTTATTTCTACTTTTTCAGGAATCTGGTCTGTCTGTAGACCCAAGTCAGAAGGAACCATTTGTGGAATTAAATAGAATTTTAGAAGCATTAAAAGTCAGAGTTCTGAGACCTGCTCTGGAGTGAGTTACCGAGTTTTGCTTTTGGCTACTGATGTGAGAACTCTCCAAGAAAACCCACTTAGAAAACACGTTAGAGATCTTTAGATATGTTTATCTTACCCTTGACTTAGACAAATCACAGGAGGATTAGTTTCTTTTAGCCAAATGAAATATGGGGAAGGGCAATATGAGAAAATTGTGTGGCTTATTTAACTTACCAGTTGGTCTGCGTTCCCACGAGAGAAGAGGGTTTCTGACGTACCCCCTGTCCCCCACTCTCTGCACCCTGGAGTTGTAACTGAGGCACTGCTGTTCAGGCGGTGCTCGTCTGACATCTGAGCTCCCATAAAGTGCTAGTGTTTGAAGACGCGATTGAGTTGGTCGTTTGAACTAAGTGGTATGCATGAAAACTGCAAATACTGTACAAAAGCACTCTGTTCTTCGTTACTGTAGATTCTGATGATTCATTCTGAACCCATTGATACAAATTACCTGAAATTACTGAGTAGACTATAACAAATGTTATCCTGGAGAGGAGTAGCAAATTTTTTTGTAAAGTACCAAATAATAAGTATTTTAGGGTTTGCAGACCTCACACATACTTGTTTTATTTTATAACTCTTTAAAAATGTGAAAAGTCATGCAAAGCAAGCAGCAAGCTATATTGTACCCACACCATAGATCTGATTCCTTCTGTAATGTTTCAGTGTGAAGATTACCAGGATATATGTAATATATAGCTCACAAAATATAGAAAATAAATTGGATGCTAGAAGCAGTGCAAAAGTATAACCTTAGAATCCTGGTGTTAGAAAATGGAGAAATTGCTGGGCATAGTGGCCCATACCTAGGATCTTAGCACTTAGGAGGCCAAGGCAGAAAGAAGATTGCCTTGAGTTTTAGGTGTTTGGGCTACATGGTCTCTTCAAGTCCAACCTGAGCTACATGGCAAGACCCTGTCTGGGGGTCGGGGGGAACCGAAGGAAGGAAAATTAGCTGGGTGTGGTGGTACATACCTATAATCCCAGCACTTAGGAGGCTGAAGCAGGAGGATCAAAGTGAGTTTGAGGCCAGCCTGGGCTACTCAGCCTGCGCTGCATAGGGAAACTCTGTCTCAAAACAAAACAAAACTTGAAGTCTGCAAAGTCTTTCTCTATAAAGGCTGCTTCAGAATATAGTCCTACCACAAACAGTGATGAGGGTTATTTCACATCTGTGTCACCAGTTGATCCTTTTCTGCCTCCTCCCCTTTCCCCATTTCCTCCTCACTCTGCTTCTCTTCTTCATAATCTTTGCAAGTCTGGTAAGTGTTTGTAGTGCAGGAAGAACAGCACTTCTTCTTTTCAGTTTACATTTATCTTATGAATGAAGTTAAGTTTCGTCTTCTAATTTAAGTAGGCTCACACCTTCACCTGGCAGAGGTCCAGGGCTCTAGGCCTCTGGCCTGGATTAATGGTCTTTTCATGATAAGGACCATCTTAAGGCAGAGGGGTCACCACTGAGGTATGTGGCCACCCTAGACCACAGAATTTTTCCCAAGGGGCTTTGTAAGTATTTCACCACCAACTCCAGGAAAACTCACAGCACTTTTTCAAACAGTTTATAGTAGTGTTTGCAAACACCTCGATGGGATGCCATATGGAACAGAAAATAACTGAATGGTTGTAGAAAAGAAGGGGGAAAGGTTACAGATTTTTGCAGAAGAGAGAAAACTAAACAAAGCCAAAAACCAAAGAAGAGATTCAGATGGAACAGGCTAGAAACAGTGTCCGGGAGGCACTGAAGTTTGTGGAAGCCCCTCTCCAAGGCCAGCCGTTAGGTGAGGATTGGAAATCCCGAGAGGTGGCAGGGGCTGTCATTGTGGTTTGATGGAGTGTCTGACTAGTGGTCCCGAGGGTGAGAAAATGCTTGTAAGGCTTAAGAGCAATTGTACTTCAGTGAATAAAATACAGTTTGTAAGTGGGAAACAGTTACAGAAAGTGAAAGCAGAGGAAGCAGCCACCAAGTACCTGCTCATGGAGCCTCGATTGTCACTGGAGACGAGGGTGGCGCTGACCAAGCAGTCTCTAGTGTCTGCACTCTTGTTCTTAGCTGTGGCTACTTGTAGGTGGACACTTTTCCTGCCTCAGCATTGTTCGATAGCCACAGAACCAGAGGAAGCAAGGCCCTGGTAGGGGCCAGTGGAGAAGGGCAGTCACAGCTTCAGCAAATCAGAGTTTGTTTCCCTAGAGTTTAATTTTCTCCCGCCATCCCTGATTGATTCACCTTCTGAACAAGCAGGAGAGTTGATCATTTTGTAACTCATTCTGCCTGTGCCCTTAGCCTGATGGAGGAAGGTACATCTAGTAAAGAGAAGCTAATTAAAAATATGAAGAAACACCCACCAGGTATGATCCAGAAGAGAAGGAAACACAATGGACCTGCGAGGCCAGAGGAGGGGAAACACTTGGAGTGGCACCCCGGTTTCTCCTGTCTTTTGTACATTTACTGCTTGTGAAAGTGTATAGGAAGTTCCAGGACACTAGGTATTCCTCAGGGTAAAGAGTCAACATTTTTTGAACATTGTCTTTACTAAGGGCTTATCCATGTTGTAACTAAGTAGGCGCTTGAGCCATTACTAGAGAAATTGAAATCAAGAGAAAAAATTTAGATTTCCATGAGGTGAAGTGTTTAAAAGCATGCAGAGCTAAACTTGTCTATGATAGTTATTGTTATTTATTAGGTTTGTAAAAACCCCTTATAAGTTTTAAGTACTTAAAAACATCACCAGTGTATATAGGTGTGCTGTTCAGTATGGTAACCAATTACCACAGAAAGCTATTGGCCACTGTTACAATGCAGTCTCTGTCTGCATTGCTAAGAACCTCATGTAACATGGGTGTGGGTGTGTGCAAGTAGATTAAGCTATTTAATGCTCTGGTTTGTGTGGTTTTCTTAGTCAGAATGTGTGACACACACCTGTAGTCCCAGCACTCTGGAGGCTGAGGCTGGAGGATCACTGCAAATTTGAGGTCATCTAAGGCTACATGTGCATTCAAGCTGAACTGCATAGTGAGGCTGTGTCTCAAAATAAACAGAGCACATAAGAAAAAGACTCACAGCTACTCTGAGATAGTGATATGTTCCAATGGTGGACTCAACCCATGTCTTAGAAGTTATGTGGAAATATCTTGGCCGTGAAGTATTAGCTATCTTTTTCCATTTCTAAAGCAGAGTTTAGGGTTCTTAACTCTTTTGGTTGCAGTATGATTATGTGATTTTTTTGTTTGTTTGTTTGTTTGCCATTCTCTGAAGTTTTTAGGCATTTGATTCAAATAGCTGTAATGTCCCACCAAGTCTGTATTTGTAGTTTTAAGTGCTGCTTATTCTCTTGAACATGAAGTTTTATCTCCAAGAGACGGGGGGTGGGGTGGGGGGGTGGCTAGAAAATGTCTTACTAAAAGAGATGAGGAAGGGAAGGCTTTTATGAGCCTTTAAAATTACTGTGAAAGAGCTGGGGATGGTAGCAATGCCTGTAATCCCTTATTCAGGAAGCTGAGGCAGGAGGATTTCAATTTCTAGACTAACCTACTCAATTTAGTGAGACCGTGTCTCAAAATAAAAAGGACAAGGATGTAGCTAAGCAGACCCTGGGTTCAATCCATAGTACTGGAAAAAAAAGTCTGTGAAAGGTTGCAGTTGAGTGTGCTGTGAGACTTGACAAGAGGTATTTTCTTTGAGCATTACCAGAAATAGACACCCACCCAGACTAGCAGAATTGTAAGAGGAGAGAGAAACAGACTAATGCTGTCACTTAGTTACTCTGGGAAAGAACAAGCAACAGGGAAAGTAAAATCTTGTTTCATTATTTTAGAAACAATACGGAAATTCTAAACATGCTCCAGAGCCATGGGTAATGCCAAGCCTTCTCAGCCTCCTGACAGAATAATTAATGCCCATGTTTCTGTTGGATAATTGTCAGTATGGCTTGCATCAACTTAGTCACCTAAGTTAAGTAGTATTGTTTTGGGGTCTGTTTGTGGAAGGAACCCCAGAAGTTCCCTCCAATGGGCATGTGGTGGCAGGGACCAAAGGAGTGTGACAGTGGTGATCTTACTGAGTGCCACACTCCTTGAGCTCCAGTGTTTCCCTGTGTGGGAAGTGGCAGATCTCTTCCACTGGTGATCTAGAAGTGGAATTTGAGAAAGTCAGCAGAGTGAATAAGTGAGTGTGTTTAGTTAGCTTACTGGTTTGGTATAGTGGAGATGTTTTTGTAATTAAGTCAGAAGTCTCATGCTGGAAATGCCATTATCCAGAACATGGTACTCTTTCCTAATACTTCATAATCTTGTTGTTTGACTTACATGTTTTTTGGTGCTTTGTTGGCAGTTAGGATGTTAATGTGCACTTACAGTTTTGTGCTTCTGTAATGTTGCCTGCTTGGTAGTCTTTGAATTTGATTGTTATCAGGTTAAGATTATAGTTGTCTAGCTGAGTATGGTGGCACATGCCTGTAATGCTTGGAAGGCTGAGGCAGGAGGATCACCATGAGTTTGAGGCCAGCCTGCACTACATAGTTCAGGGTCAACCTTAATTGCATAGTGAGACTGTTTCTCAAAAAAATATATATATATGTGTGTGTATGTGTGTGTGTGTGTGTGTGTGTATGTATATGTGTAAAATTATCTTTTCCTTGTTCTGCTTAGTGAATCGAATTCCTGGATATTCATTTTGTTTATTTGTTTTTAACATAGCCCAGACTGACCTCAGACTCTCAGCAAACTATCTGCCTCAGCCTCCTGAGTGCTGGGATTGCAGGCATGTGCTACCATGCCCAGCTCATTTTTAGTTTTCTAGCTAAGAAAACTTGAAAAAAATTTTGAAAAAGATCAACTAATGCATGCATGTAGTTCTACCCCAAGATAGTTGACACTATAAAAATCAGAGTAATTCTCAGTATTATACGGAAGTGTGCAAATAATTGTCATGTTTTAAATATAAGTTCCCTATTCAAAATAGGATAGTGAACAACTTGCAGTTCATCATTCCTTACATTTGAGTTGCTTATACTTAAATGTCTATTCTTTGTACTAGAGGTTATAAGAGTGGGTAATTGAAACAGGGATCTGGGGCTGGGAATTTAGCTCAGTGGCATTAGTGCCTGCCTTGAAAGCACACGGTCATGAGTTCAATCCCCAGTACCGATAAAAAAAAAAACAGGGATCTGGTCATCAAATGAAATTGGATATAATTAAAAAGATCTGAGAACAAATGACAGCAAAATGAAGCCAGGACAAGACCTCTGCCTGTAGGAAGCTGAAGTACATGTTTTGTGACCATAAAAACCAAGATAAGTCGCTCCATTCTCTTTCCATTCACATTGTGCTGTGAGCAGGATGCTGCTGGTGGCTTCCGTTGGAGCATTTGCTTCCACCTCGGAAGACCTTTTTAGAAAATACACCACCAGTCTGACTAATACTAAGGCCGAAGTGTTGAAGTTAGTTGCCTCTATTGAAAGAAGACAGTGCTATAAATACGAGGGTTGAAGGAGAGAACCATACAGCCAGTGAAAGATGTCTCATCAGCTCACAAGTTGTCGTGGAGTCACTAATGTTAAGTTGGGGGAGCTGCTGCCGTGGGTGAGATGGCGGCCAGGAAATAGGTGCCCGAGTCCAGCCATCAGTTCAGGCAAGCCTCCGGAGAAGGCAGCGTGATGAGAACTGAACCAGGCAGGATGTGGAGTACGAAGTGGAGATAGAAGAGATTGACGAACTTATTAAAAGGCAACACAGAAAATGTCTTTCAATTAAAACCTGTGCTATCTGGCCAGTTAGCTGTACTGGGGGTTAGGAGATACAGAGGCAGGCTCATGGGTACAAGCCTGAGGAGGGCAGAGAGGTCCACCCCACAAACAAGGCTCAGTTTTCAATGTGTTTCAGTGTGCTGTGGCTGTGGGGTAGACATAGGGCGTATCTTCTTCAGATTAGAGAATGGTGTTTTGCTAGGAAAGGAGCTTAGAAATCTTTTTTGCCTTAGAAGATTTTTTTTTTTTTAAGTACTCAGAAGTTAAAGTAAGACAGTTGTTTCCAATTAGAATAAGAAGAGACATGACCTTAGGAAATGTGAGGGTCTGAAGTGTGTGGTTCAGTGTCACAGTGCTTCCCTGGCATGTTTGGGTTTTTGTGATGTCCTCCCCTCCTTCCCAGTTCCATTTTTTTGGTTTCTCGAGACAGTGTTTTACAGTGTAGTCCAGGCTGGCTTTGAACTCACTAGGTAGCCCAAGATGGCCCAACTCGTGGTGATCCTCCTGCCTCAGCCTCCTGAGTGCTGGGATTATAGGTGTGCACCATCATGCCTGGCTCTCCCAGTTTCTTTGTATGGTTTTTCTAATTATTTTGTAGCCTTATAGGAAACTTTAAAAGTTTGTAAAAATAAATTCAAGTAGTAAATTAAGAATTTTATTGTCTAAATAAATGTTTGTTCAGGGCTTTTTTTTTTTTTTTTTTTTAAGGAACATGGGTATTTAACTTGCCAAGCTCAACTTGATAATTTAGAGTTGAAATTACTTTAAGGAAAAGTAATTAGTAATTATTCAGACCATTGATTTTAAAAAAGAGACTAAGAAATTGTGCTTATTCATTAGCATAACGAGTTTCATATTGTAAAATATGAAGTGCTGTGTTCATCTTCATCATGGAAAGCCTCGGTGAGCGTGGACTGCTTTAGAAGTGACTGCGCTCTGCGCTGCCCTTCCAGCTGGTGGTCTCTAAGGTGGCCTCTTAGTGATTCGGCCGCCCCCTCCCATCCCCCCATTTGGTATAATAACCTGGGGCCCGAACTGTAGCAATTTATAAGTGATTCTTGAAATCCAGTCTCCTCGGAGCTATTATTCCTAAAAAGTCTAGTATCTAAAAGTTTTTTCCTGCGTGTCACCCCCCCCCACACACACACACACACAGTCTAGATCCTAGATGTTCTCCTATGGAAATAAAATGTTACTCTGTCAGGTACCTATGAATGGCTTTGTCCCTTTGTTTAACTGGCTTTAATTTTTACTAAAATTGGTAGTTACTCTTGAATTCCTTTGCTTGATGTTGCAGACTCTTGCATACATTCTTTACATCAGAAGCAGGAAGGTTATTGCTCCTCCTTTTATGTTAGCAGGTGCACTCGTTCTGTTGTGAGCTGAGGGCATAGGATAAGCTTCTGTAATAGCCAGATTTAAATGCTTTCCTTAGAACCAGGAGTCCGGAAGGTGCCTCGCAGAGTAGGACTCCTGGCTCCTTTGGCTGCAATGGCGGCTGTTGCACATTCACAGAGGATGGGTCCTGCGCCGTGTTACTGTCAACAGGTTCCTCAGACTTGGTGTTGCAACCTGATGGCATTCGATGTGCCAGGCAAGGACCCTCGATTTAATTAAATTTAAATATTTTCAAGATCCAGATTATTAATAGCTTAATCACACGCCTTTGACGTCAGAGAATTGTAATGATTGAACATAAAACGGTGCATCCACAGAGGGAGAAGACATTGCAGCCCTGTTTTGGGGAAAGGTGGGATCAGAAAAGCGGCAGCTCCTTGAAGCCCAGTCTCAGTCAGCTGCTTCATTATGGATAACTTGAAATCTGGGCTCTTGTAGTTTGTGGAGCTGCTCAGAATTTATATTTAGGGTGTCAGGGATATAGCTCAGTGGCAGAGCACCTGGCAAGTGTGAGGTCCTGAGTTTGAGTCCTGGTCCCCCCCCCCCAAAAAAAGAATTTATATTCATATCAAGTTGATTCCAGTAGTCTTTGGTGAATTGGGCTAGCTGGAGAATGTTAGTCAGTTTAAAATGTAAGATGCTAATAGCTTCTGTATTTGAATATTTTTAGAGAAATAATGCTTCTTTATCGTTTTATTGCAGGATTTGATTGTGACAGCTGGTTGGGATATTTTTCTGCTTTACTGTTCCCCTGACCTCGTAGTCTTAGCTCAAGATGGATTATTCCAGCTGTTCAGGTTGTTGAGGCCTAAGTCACTATACTTTGGATCATTCAGAACTGAGTAATGTTCTTTCCCTTGTTAACACTATCCGCTAACTTTTTGGTGCGGGGAAGATACTCTGTGTAGTTTTGTCTTCCTGGTATGCCTGAAAGCACCTTGAAAGGAAGCATTTTTAATTCTAAAGTGATTAGTACAAAATTTTTCAGCTAATGAAAGTTTAAAAACAAGTGATTTCCTTGCAGAATCTTTATAAACAAGCCAGTTCACTTATGGTATCAGAGATGGAACCCAGGGCCTTGTGCATGCTCTGAGCTCCGTTCCTACATGCCCAGCCCAGCAGGTCAGTTTAGGGGGGAAGAGCAGTGGGCCTGCCCTAGGTGGGCAAGTCCTGCACCTCCTGGCTGACACCTGCTTCAAAGTGTGGTCTTGTTGGGATCCAGATGCATCAAGTGACACATCGGTCATCACTATTGATTGAAAACTTTGCCAAATAAGTGCTGTCCTAGACCCTGTAAATGGAGTTTGTTAAACTTGCTTTCTTCACAAGTCTCCAAGAGGGGTTGATGTAACCACAGCCTTCCACGAGGTGGCAGGCCAAACCCTGTTTTGCATTACTGTTTCCAGTAATTTCAGATGCACCTTGATTGTATTCTTGATTATTGTTAAAATTTTCTTGCTTTTTTTTTTTTTTTTAAGATGGGCAGTATCAAACCGAGAAATGCTCATAGCACAAAACAGCTCCTTGGAATTTAAGCTACACCGACTCTATTTTATTAGCTTGTTAATGGGTGGAACCACAAATCAGCGAGAGGCTTTGCAGTATGCTAAGAATTTCCAGCCATTTGCCCTCAATCATCAAAAAGGTGAGTCAAGTCAGATGTCGCAATGCTTGGAATAGAAGTCACCAATGAAGTTAGTTTATGTTAACTACATTTAATGTACATATTTGCTAATGAACTAAAACAACTATGGATGACAGTTACATCCAAAAGAGTTGTAACTGGCTGTGAAACAATAATAAAACATTAAAGTTTCTGAAATGAAAAACTTGAAAGAGACATTGTATATTTGGGGGATTAACTCAAGAGGAGATTAAGAAAGAAACATTATTGTTAGGAATAAGAGTAGAACACTTGCGGAGTGTGGCAGTGCATACCTGTAATCCCAGCACACGAGAGGCTGAGGCAGGACGATCAGTCTGAGTTCTAGGCCATCTTGAACTACATAGTGGCACTCTATTTCAAAAAAAAGTAAAACACTGTAAGTTCAGTCTTTTTTTTTTTTTTTTTTAAAGACAGGGTCTTTCTTTGTAATTCAGGCTGGCCTTGAACTCACAGTGATCTGTCTCACCCCACCCCCACTGCTGGGATTACAGGCACACATCACCACACCTGAGTTGGAAGGAAAGTTCAGTAGTTTCAGTGCTTTTTACTTCCATTTTCTCTCTGTACTTTGTTTTTAATTTAGGTTGAAGGATTCTGAAACCAGGCTAATGGGCTAGAATATTTACATTATGTGGGCTAGTCAGTTAAGGTGGGGTGTTTTTGTCTCTCTCAGTCTGTTTCCCTGAGTAAACTATTTCAGGTGTGATTATCCATACCTCCAAATTGTGGGTGCCTTTTCATTTAGACATCCAGGTATTGATGGGAAGCCTCGTATACCTGAGACAGGGAATCGAGAACTCACCGTACGTCCACCTGCTCGATGCAAACCAGTGGGCTGATATCTGTGACATCTTTACTCGGGATGCCTGTGCCCTCCTAGGGCTCTCTGTGGAGTCCCCTCTCAGCGTCAGGTATGGAAACACGTCCAGTCAGTGAGTGGATTGTGACTCTATCCGGAAGCTCTTCTTAACAAGTCTTGACCATGAAAGCTAAGAAGAGGTTTGTTTTTGGTGAGAGGTCGTGGCAGTTGGCCGTGACTCGGTGTTAGGGAGATAGTAGCCAAAGCATGTGAGTATCATGTGTCCTGAGAGCCTCTGCCACACTGCTGAGTGGCACAGATGGTGCTGTGACAGTAGGGAGTTGCATGCTGGTGCCATGGCAGGGGGTGGTGCAGCCACACCAGCCTCCACACACTCGCTGTCTCCCTCACCGCCGCGTACCTACACTGTAAGAGGTGCTGTACTTCACAGTGCTGTTGTGAGGCGTCATTCTAGTGAGTTCTGACCTTCGAGTACTCATCTTTTTAATACTCACTAATAGGAAGTTTGCATAAAGTACTTTGGCTTTGTGCTTCTGTATGGTGGCTGTAAAACTTTAAGCTAAAATTGAAATTTTTAAAATCTCATATGCTTAGTTGTGAGCTTGTCATCTTCACTTTATGTGAAGACTTTTCTGATGAGATTGGTGGTAGTATCAGATTTTATTTTTATGGGTATTACTGAGTAAAATATTTGGGAGGTCTTAATTCAGTATGATTTTACAAAAGGATGGGTGGTAGAGTTATTCAAAGTGTGAATCAGACCAGTGGATTGCAGTGTAGCAGGGCAACAGAATTCAGTTTCCACTTTGCAGCTAACCTTTAGGAATCGGCTAAAAGCATTAGTATGGTATTAAAGAATATCTGCAGTTCTGTGGCAAACCAGTTAAAGTACTATGTATCTGTGTGAGGATATATTTTTTTTTTATTTCAGCCAAAAGGACCATACTGCAACAGATCAAATTAGGTTGCAAGAATTCAGCTGTCTTTATTAATAAATGTAAAGACGGTGCTACTCTTATTACAAATGTATTTTCATTTTGAAAAGCATAGTTTTTTAAAAAAAAATGTCAGTTATGATATAGCATGTTTTTAAGTGAATTAATCAGTACCTTTTCTGATACTGCACATTTCTAATATGAAAAAACTTTGAGATCCTTCATGTTTAAGCCTGTAAAAGAACCCTGAAACAAAATCTATTTTCTAGGAAAGTAACTGTTTTAGTTCCTCTGTTCATTTAATCCTAGAAGCATTCTGATTCCTGCTGTGTGCCAGGCACTGAAATGGAGAGTTACTGGGTACGGCTGATAAAGGGGCTGTCTTCAGCTGAGGACAGGCCCAAAGAGGGAGGCACTGGAGGAATTATTCTAAAATTTTTCACTTAAAGTGACAATGAAAGCCAATGAAAGCTGTAACCCTTCCAGATTTGAGAAATGGGGTTTTTAAAAAATTTTTTTTAACATCATTTCTTCCATATTGGTGAGGTTTATTTAGTAAGTTTTACTTACTACGGTTTATTTAGGGTTTTGCTTTTAAGCAAGGATTGTTTTCTTTTTTAGTAGCTACATAAAATATACCAGTGGGTCTGGGGAACAGAGAAGGGAAAAACCTGTTAGTTTTCCTCTAGTGGAAAGTGGCCCAGTTTGCTTTTAGCAGAGCAGAAGGCTCTGTGCCCTGTCCAGGGGCCAGGGCTGCAGCGCAGGATGTGTGGTGACCAAGCGGCCCAGCGCCTGGCTGGCACTGACCATCCTCTCCCCTCCCAGTTTCTCAGCAGGTTGCGTGGCGCTGCCAGCTCTAATTAACATCAAAGCTGTGATTGAACAGAGGCAGTGCACCGGAGTTTGGAACCAAAAAGATGAATTGCCTGTGAGTGCATTTTCTGTTGACTGTTTACATTTCCTGCCATAAGAAGAGACCATGTTTGAAGGGTTTAAAATATCCATCTTTTAACCGGGAAACACTGTTGAAGCCATTTGGCAGTGTGTTTGTGTGTGTGTGTGTGTGTGTGTGTGTGTGTGTGTGTGTGTTTAAGTGTGCATAGGCATAGATTAAAACTAGATGAAGGGTTAAGGGGTAGAGCTCAGTAATACAGTAAATCTTTTATTATAAGGCGCTGGGTTTCATCCCCAACACTGTACCCACTCTTGCCATTCTGAATAAAAGAACTAAAAAGCCTGGTACATTTTGGAGGTGCTGGAGGAATATTCTGAAATTTTTCACTTAAAGTGACAATGAAAGCCAATAAAGAAAAGCATCAGCAGTGAGGAGGGTCCATATATATCGTAGCATGCAGGGTGTTCTGCAATACAGTTCAGAGACCCTCATATTATTGTTTTTTAAATGTAAAAAGCAGTACGTCTGTTTAACTGGGTTTAGTTTTGTCTGATGCATTTGTGCTGATGCTTTTCTCATGCCAATGTGAATAAGTGCACAGCTGTTAGAGTAAAAGTCATCCCTATAGCATCTGCAGTCAGCTCTGACCTCCAGTCCCATGTGTCACTGCCGTCCTGGAAAGTACCACGGTTTTAATGGTTACATCCAGCCACCTTTCCAGACAGTTTCATCTCTAAAATAAGGACCATTGGGCACACTGTATTTACTTGTGTGGTGGCTGCCAGGGTGCGGTTAGGGTATGGAATGTGTGCTGCTTCTGGAATTGTCCTTCCCCTCATGCTCTTGGCCTATGAAGAGGCTGAGACATGCATTTAAGTTTTTCTTCTTTTTTGCGACACTTAGTCACAAGTTTGTCTGCTGTTCCCTTGCTCTTCCAGCTGGCAAACTTAGCAGTTGGTTACTCCAGCTTCTCCTTTCTGTGGTCAGGACACCAGCAGCACCTGCTCCGGTGCAGCTACTTTGAGCAAGCCTAAAGAACTGGAGCTCACACGCTTGCTGAGGCAGGGGCCTGGCCTCTGGCAGTGCCCACTTACGCTGTGTGCTGTGGTGCTGCGAGCACAAGGACAGAGCGGCCTGAGATGCAGGGTAGCCCGAAGTCTGCACGTCACCATTGTTCTGTTAGATTCCTGTCACCTTTCCCGAAAGAGCCTTGGTGATGCAGTTTTATACCGGTTGTCATTTTTGGATTTAGAAGGAACTCTGGCATGTTTGGAGCCTCTGTCATGGGCCAGCTGCCCTGCTAGATGATTTCTTAGCTTCCGTATGGCTTGTTTACTTTGCAGCAAACAGGAACAGTGGAAACAGGTACTATGGACTTCGATATACAGGCTGCAAAAGGCTGTTTTGCAACATGTTTGACTGCTTTGTTTCTGGTGGTTTCTCAGGACCATTACACTCAAACATGCGAATCTCAGATCTGAAGCATACTTAGATGTGAACCATGTCTTTAAAGAAATGACTTGCTGGGCATGGTGGTGCACGTGTACAATTCCAGTACTTAGGAGGTTGAGACGAGGATCGCTGTATTTGAGACCATCGTGAACTACATAGAGAGACCCTACCTCAAAAAATAAATAAACAAACAAGTAAATAATTTTAAAAGAGAGCAGTTTGCTTCACTGACTTTTATCACCTAGCTAAGTGTGCTGTAGAGTGGGTTTGGAGGTGTTCACAGCATCATCCTATAGCAGCAAATGTGCAGCCATGTTGATACAACAAAATTCACAATTGCTAGGCTTTGGAAACATCCTAGATACTACATGCCCAGCTCTGGAAAATAATGTTAGGTGAAATAAATTAGATGCAGAAAGTTAAATATTGCATAATTTTTCTTATGTGAGAATTAGGCAGTTAGGGAGGGTGGAAGGTAAGGGGGTCAGAAACAATGAAGATACTACATCCTTACAGCGGTTCCCCAAAACAAACCTGTTTTATTGTTCATTTATAACAACAAAAGAAAAAAAAATAAAAACAAACAAAAACAAAAGAGAGTTTCTGGTGATTTTGTTGCTGATTATGCCCTGAGGAATTTTCAGGAGTGTGTCTGGAGGTTTTCTGAAATGTTGCTAATCTTTTCACTTCTTCTCTTCGAGCAGATTGAAGTTGACCTTGGTAAAAAGTGCTGGTATCACTCGATATTTGCCTGTCCCATCCTTCGTCAGCAAACAACAGATAACAACCCACCCATGAAATTGGTCTGTGGCCATATAATATCAAGGGATGCCCTGAATAAAATGTTTAACGGTAGCAAGTAAGTGTCAATTTCTAAATGTTGCTGAGTGAATCTTTTGGAGCTTAGTGGGAGAAGTCGTAATAAGTGGATGTGGATAGATTTAGGAGTAGGTTTCTTAGCTGGTTTGTAAAGTGAATGGTATCTGATCTTTTGTCAGCACATATGCTTAGTACATAGGTGAGATCTCTAAGCACGATCTGCAGCTCTTACCTTTTGGAACGAGTGACGCATCTGCTCCCTGTACTTAGCATTTTTCACTGGTAATTTGTCTTGGGGAGAGGTGCTTTAAAACTATAGAGTATTTCACCACATGGAAATGTGTTTGGTGTTTTTTTTCTTTTTCTTTTTTTTGAAACAGGGTCTCACTCTGTAGTTCAGGCTGGCCCCTTGTTATGATATGCCTGCCTCAGCCTCCTGAATGCTGGGGTCACAGGTGCCTGCCACCATGTCTAGTTTAAGCACAACTTTTCAAAAACTGTTTCCAAAGCCTGTTTCCAGCTTGGACAGCCTTTGTGTCTTTCCTAGATTGCAGCAGCTCTAGTACTGTAGAAGCCAGACAGAGCAGCAATCTTAGTTGAGACCATGCTGGTTTCTTATGCCACAAATGAGACATGCACGACATTCTTGGTGTGGCATAATGCCAGGCATCTGATTTGCTACCCTTGCATGGATTGTGTAACCTACATATTTGAAATTTATTTAGAGGTTGGTGCACTGTAAAGTTTAGAGAAGAAAAACTGGATCTGAAGCAATTTTCAGAAAAGTTGTCTTTACAAAACAATTTTCATTATTTCCATAGGAGGAGAGCGTTTATTTGTGATTCTTCACTGCTTAGCAGTTATATTAAAAGAAAGCATGGTTAATCATCTGAGCAAAATACTGATGCACATGCTCTTCGTATAATTGTTAAAAGATATTCTAGGACTAAATGAAAACAGTGCTTAGTGGGGATCCTGTTCCTTGATGTGAACTTTTTTGTCTTTTCAGATTAAAATGTCCATATTGTCCAATGGAACAAAGCCCAGGAGATGCCAAACAGATATTTTTCTGAAGAATTGAATTTAGTTTGTTGATTTATAAGTGAACTGAATTGTGGGTACGTTTCAGAAGAGAGCGTGGCATTGAGAGCTGCTAGCCGAGGACTCCTGTGTTTGTATCAGCTAACGCTGCAGGAACTCTGCCGACACGCTAGTGTGCACACTGAGGGAAGTGCCCCAGACGAGTGTTACATAGGGCTTTATTCTATTCTTGGTCTTCATTTCTGATCAAGTAAATACACCAGCAGTCGTCATTCAGTGCAGGTTTTTGTACTTAATTATATGGTGGTTTTTTTACTTCTTAAGAGCAGAAACAGAAATTGACCTTCCCTCCATGTGTTTAATACTCCTGCTTTTACTTTTGTCATTTTCTTGGTAATTGTAAGCCTTGAGAGCATTTGTGCAAGCCTTGAGAGCTTTCTTTCTTGCTATTTACGCATAATTAACTGAAAACTTCTTGAGAGAAAAGTTCTAACAAATTGAATTGTGGTTGTAAAACTAATTTACATTTCTGGTTTTGCTTAAGGAAGAAAGCTGTGACAGATTCCAAATTTGCTTTTTGGTGTTTTTCCTCTGCTTCAGCTGTCGCTGAGAAGTCAACACACACCTCCATTTGAGCTCAGTCATAGCCCCAGCAGGCTGCCTGTTTAAAATTCTGTAATGAATTTATTAGGCTGGTGTGAGAAGACTTCTGCTAGAATTGAGTGGAAGGGATATTATTGGGTTTTTTGCTTTTATTACCAAAAGGGGTTTGTTTTAAGTGTGTTTAATAAAATGAAATTCTGAAGTTAGAAGTGTCTTTAAGTTGATATGTGCTCTCTTGGTCTTGGTAGCCCTGTGCTTTGAAATCTGCCTTCTAGACCTGGCTGGCTGTCACGTGTGTATCATTGCAGACACGGTGTCGTGCATGTGAATATACAGGTCTGTGCACCAGCATCAAACATTGTGTATCTGGAAGGGAAAAAGCATGTTCCAGTCCTAAAATGCAGTTACCATATCCATCACTTTAAGTCCTTAAAGTTAGAAGCTAGCAGCTTTTCTGTAGTGCAAAATATGTTTATTGCTGTTTTTGTATTTGATTAGTATACTTCCTGTTCAATGCCTCTCTTATGCAAAGCTTATCATCTCATTGACTGTGAATCTGTATATTACTTAAATGGATACAGATAAATTATCTTTCTTTGCTGAAGTATCTTCATTTAATGCACTGTCCAGAAAGAGCCATGTGAAAGACTTTCTCCGTATGAGGAACGACATGGAAATGACCTCAGTGGGCATAATTCTGACTTCGAAGACCCATGAAGTTACTTCATCGCGAGAAAAATGTTGCGTGGAAATCACCAAATATTTTGCAACTTTTATTTCATCTGACATGAAACTGAATATCAATATAGGAATACTTTAATACAAAAATGAAAACAGACAGAAATGTGCCACTTTTAGGCCACAGAGGGACTTAGTTTAAGGAGCAGAGGGTGGGCAACAGATTTGGTGCTAAGTTAATTGCAAATTGGCAACATTCTCAGTCACCGACCCAGATGGTGTGTCCTGCAGTGTTTACCTGGGAGAACTGGGGTTTGTTGGGAAGGAAAAGGGTACTGCAGAAGCTCCCTGCATGAGTACCGCATGCTCATGTTCATATTGATGGCTACTGAGTGCTGTGTAGGTTTGCCAGGAATCTCGATTTCTCCCAGGTCAGAGTGCTGGCTTTGTCCAGACTCAGTCTGGCCCCACAGTGGCCTCTGCTTCACTGCTGGAACCATCTATAAAGTTCCTCTGTACCAAAGCAGTGAAGGAAGGGACTAAGACAAGCTCCTGGACTGCAAAAGAGAAGGGAGAGGGTGCCAGGCAGTACTCTGTTGAGGGTATAAACTGGTTTACTTAGTTTCTCCTTTTAATTAAATTCTAGAGTGCTTTTGGTTTTGTTTTGTTTTTTAATCTCTTTCTCCCTAGGCCAAGTTTAGCTTTATTCATACCTTCTTCTTACCTTTCCACCTCAAACATCTGCCCAACCATTAGGCTTCATGGAAGGTTTGGGCAGTACAGAGGCTGGTGGTAAATATTTTTGGCAGCAAGACCTTTCACACAGTTGGCTCAGGCTACTTTTCAGAGTCAAGGCCAGAGCTCTGCTTTATCCTGCTCCTGGTGTTGGGAACCCTCTTAACAATTTCCTGTGCAGCTCGTGAAACTTTACAAAGAACATGTTGTGTAGCATTTGACTTTACAGCTTCCTGGGTGAGGTCCTTATACACTGCACCGGGCAGGAAGAGGGCCAGAAAGTGGAGACTCTTGGCCTGGTAATTTACCATGAAAGTTTTGTCTTGTAACCTTCAAGCGCAAAGACACTTAAAATATATCAGAGACTAGATGTGCAGGAGAGGTGGGTTCAAAGAGGCCAGACCTTAAAACCAAAGATGCTGAAGTACAACATTCTGTCCTTCCTGCTCTGGGAAGCCTTCGCAGATGGCGCGACCCCATCGCTGCCAATGCTGTCAGTGTCAGCAGTGTGGGGATGCTGTGTCGCTTTCTGCCTCCACTTGAAAAAGCTAGTCATAAAGACAAGGCTTCTTACAGTCAGACTATGTCCACTGGAAATAATTTCAGAATGGTTTCTTAAACCTCTTTGGGAGCCATTTCATTTCAGTTTACCAGATGTGGACGAAGGGTCATGAGACCTTGTTCTCGACCCCTAAAACCTTTGAGTAATTCTTCAGATTCTGACTTAGCCAGAACATCTGTATATTCAAGTACACTCTTCGCAGTTGCTAAGATTATCTTTCTGAGCTTTTGTTCTCCTTTGCATAGTCATCACAGATGCTGTTTCTGTTTTATTAACAATTGTATGAGACTTCTAATACAAAAATGAACGGGTAATGGTGCCTCTTTATTTTAAAAGTTTTAAGAAAAGAGCCACCTCATATTCATAGAGTGTATTTTGTGAATGTGTGAGCTTTTAATTGAAAATAAGGATGTTATGAAGTAAATTTTTTTAAAATTTTTCTATAGTGACTGAGGTATACAGGGACACTAAAAACCCACACCAGATCATGTGGGGATGAGGATCCTTGTTTTGTTTTTATTTTTGTTTCTGTTTTTTTCTCTCCAGTTAGTCCCATAGGTTGTGCAGTTCAAGTTCAGTATTCTTTATGCTGCAAGTTATTTCCACCCCAGTGGTGTTGGGCTTTGGGATGGTGAATATAACAAAAATTAAGAACCCTTGAATTGTCTGCACGAGACAAGCTGCTGATAGACTGTTAGCCCTCTGGTATTCCAGCTCAACCTCTGATAAAGTAGACTGTCAGCCACACTGGTCAGTCTTTTTAGTCAGCAGACTCAGGTTATCTTTGGGGAAGGTTTGGTTAGTTTCATCACGAGCATGCGTCAGGTGAAGACTCAAACCAAATCCCCATCGTCCTTTAACTCTACTTGCGTTGTTATCTCTGGCAACACTAGAATGCTGCAGTCTTGAGGTGATGTTAGCAAGGAACATGTGGAAGGCGTGGTCTTTCATGAGCCTGACCAGCCTTCTTAGGGGGTGCTTTAGTGCTTACCCTGAGCAGGTGCCAGCTTCATGAACTTTTCTTACCGAACCATAATTGAATAGATACCAAAAATACAGGGGCAAAATGTATTTTAGTAGCAGACAAGGCAGTTAGATATAGGATGAGTTTTCCGCTGTTGATTTCACTTTAAGACAACGAGAAAACGCAAGTTCTGTTTTTAAGATACCTTTTGAACTGTAGCAGCCTTGTGCTTCGTTTACTTCCAGAGAGGCAGAAGCAGCTGGACTTGGCTGGCAGCACATGTTCTGTTTTGCGTTCTGGACCTACACTTCCTTTTAGCAGTCACTTGACCTTCTCCAGCCAGGCAGATGTGGGGTTCACTAGGATTTAGTGCCTGATCTTTCTTTTGGGGAGAGGTGGGAGTGAATGTTTTGAGGATGGAAGGGGGGAAGCAGGAGAAGAAAACAGGAGTGTGAGTGAGTGTGCATGTGTTGGAAATTCACCATCACCCCACCTGTATTGAGCAAGGGACAGGCATTCTACGTATTCTTCTCACGACTGCAGTATGCATGTATTTTTTTTTCCTCCCTTGTGTTTTCTAAACTTACACTAAAAGATTTCATCAGATCATCTTGTTCATATGGCTCAGGATTGTATTTCTTTTGCTTACCCTGTGCTCTTGGGTTCTATAGTATTTCTATAATTATGTAAGAAGAATAGTGTTGCACTGTAATCTATCATATAGAGCTATATGTATGGAAACTTTTGATCAGTTTTTTAAGAGATGTATCCTGTTTGCAAAGGCACAATAAAGTTGCATCTTAGAAACTATAGGCAATAAAGCTAACAATAAACCTTATTTAACACAAACCATATTCATACTCTCTGTTCATTTCATTTTGGACAAAGTCTAGCATATCCAGTAGTTTCAGGGATTTCATTTTAACTTAAAAAATTCTGATATATTTAATTTATAAATTTCAACTGATATAATAGAGTTTTGGAAAAGTATAAGAAATGCTTTGTTAATGTGCGTATTCCTATGTAAAACACATGGCTTCTCCTGTGTATATTTTTAAAAATTAAATGTATGTTTAAAAAGCATTTTGTGGAACCGGTCTGTGTAAACTTGCCAGGCGGCAGAGGTAAGAGGGAGGGCATAGGGAGACATCAGTTGTGAGAAAAGCCAGTCACTGCATTTGCTAAGGATCTGCATGCATGGAAAGATGTCACTGCCACCCTTTCACCCCAGCCTGTGGTGTCAGCAGCGTGAGAAGAACCTGGTGGCCAGGGACTGTCTTAAGTTAACAAGTAGGGACCCTGTTTGGATCCTGCCCCCCATTTGGACTCATCCAACAACTCTGGGCTGTACTCTGACTACAGTGGTATTGAGCGCATGCCTGGCAGCAGAAGCCTGCCTGGGGCAGTGAGCCTTTCAGGCTGCTGGGCAAGGGCCACCAGGCTCAGCAGTGCCAGGACGAATGGAGGCTTAACTCTGTCCTGCTCAGTGGTAAGTGAAGGTGGTAGAGTTGTATGAATTTATTTGTGCTTGTTTTGTGTATTTTCTTTAGAAACTTGGCCATGTCTGAGATTGTAGACCCTTTCTCCACAGGAACCTTGCTGTGTCCTGCCTTGGTAGTGTAATTTGGAGCTAGTGGCCAGGTGATGTCGAAGAGGCTGACATCTCCCCATCCCTGCCAGGGACAGCTATCGTGAGATATGTGTGAAGGGGTGCATTCCCATGCGTTGGGGTGCTGAGGTCCCATGTTTAGGTAATAACATCCATCAGCAAGGTCACTCACTGTGTGATGTGGGAACACTTCAGCACAGGTGCTGTATTCAGAGTGATGCTGTTTACGAAAACTTTGGTACATCTTTTTCAGCATATATTATTTTTGCCACATCCCAGCAGCTGTCTGAGGCAATGAAAGAAATCGATATGAACTCAAGTATTTCTCCTTTTGAGGTAGGGACTATTTATTATTATCCTCATCTTATGGCCAAGGAAATGGACTTACAAAGAAATGCAGTCATTTGCAGGGAACATGTGGTTACTAGCAGAGCCAGGAAGCTGGTTTCACAGCCTCTGCATTTAATTACTCTGCTGGGTGGCCCTGCATAAATCTGGGGAAATGCACCCACACAGCTGGCTATGGGGGGGGGGTGCAGATTAAGTGCTATACACTTCAGTGGTTGCAGAACTGTGGTTGGAGGGAGTTTGCACATAAGGCTGAATCAACAGCAGGAGCTGGTAGATGCTGGAGACTCACAGGGCCACAACTGACTGGGGATTGCCAAGGATAGAGCGGGCTCTTACTCTAAAAAGCAGTTTGTTAAATAAACTACATTGAGGCTCACTTCCAGCCAGTTGATAGCAAGATGGTTGCTGAAAAAAGTCCTTATGGTTTCTTCTTGTTTTTCAAGATCTGAATAAATGCACTCCACGTCTTCCACATAGATTTGTTGAATCGGGGCTTCAGATTAGCAATTACTGGCAGCTTGAAACTACTGGGTTCTATGTGTGTAGGACAGGTTGGTCCCTCTGGTCATCTGGGTGCCTGAATTCACAGCCCGTCCTTTATTTAGCATGTGTTAGGCTGCATGGCTTGCACATTAGCTGCTTTTCTCCCCAGCCCAAAGCACCAGTTCTAATGAATACTTCTTAGGTTGAGTTTTAAGTTTCTGAATGATTATTTCTCATTTTCTTTGTGAGTGAAATCCTTTTTATGTAAATGTTAAATTTAGTACTTTATCCCTCCTGTCCCTCCAGCCTTCCCATGGTAGCTCTATCCAAGCACTGCTGAGCAGTGAGCTAAAGATTGAAGAGAAAATGCTACTCAAGATGGGAAATTCTGATTTTCACCCTGGCATGGTCAGCTTCGCAAATTTTTCCCACAAGAAGGAAGCAACCCATTGTGGGGTGGTTCTCATCCTTCCCATGGAGCCCAGAGGTAGCACAGTGCCAGGCTCTGCCACTGCAGGAGCCTCCATTTGGTGCTTGCCCTGAGCTGACCTCAGCCCCTAGAAGGCCTCCTGGTGCTGATCAGGGGACTGGATTCACAGAGGAAGGGGCAAGCAATTCTTTGTCTCATAGGAAGTTTCTCAGCTTCTGTTTGCCTTCTCACACACAGGGCACTTCTCTAAAAGTAAAGTTTCAGTGGCACACCCCTGTAGTTCCTCCTTGGAGGGTGGGGCCAGAGGATCACTTGAACCCAAGAGTTTGAGGTTAAGCAGGGCAACATAGCAAGACCTCATCTCAAGCTTAAAAAGGCTAAGGATTGAGCTCAATGGTAGTGCATGTGATCAGCATGACCGTTGCCTTGGGTTCAGTCCCCAGCATGTACACGTGCACACACATACATGCACACCCACACGCAAGATACAAAACAAGGTGATCGGAGAGGGCAGGTGTTGGGAACGAAGGGGTGAAGCTGTATTTTTGACCTGGTTCTGGTTATACACTGTATAACGTGGCAGCTGTACACCTAGGCCTTGTGAAAT
The DNA here is from genome assembly GCA_004027455.1 of Hydrochoerus hydrochaeris. NCBI lineage: Eukaryota > Metazoa > Chordata > Mammalia > Rodentia > Hydrochaeridae > Hydrochoerus > Hydrochoerus hydrochaeris. The sequence goes on along the minus strand of PVLA01001472.1, from coordinate 29,924 downwards.
TTTTTCTTTGTATATTTTATTCCAAAAACTGATGATTTTGTGATAGATTGTGTATTAAAAGGAAGGTAAGTGATGGTAGAAGAGGATAACCATGTCTGTGATAAATGAAGACTCCAAGCTAAACAGTAGGAACTAACCTGATAATTTTACTTCCAGGTATTTATCCTAAAGAAAATTTCAGCAGTGTTATTTATAGTCATGGAAAATTAGAAACAAATGCTAGGTAATAGTTAAATGGGATACAATCAAACATGGAAATCTACTTAGCCATTAAAAAAGGATGCTATAAATGTTTATTTACTAAAGCCACTTATAAAAGCATACTATTAAAAATACAAGGTAGATATTTTACATATATGCGTAGAAAAAAGTTACACCATAATACTGATTGTAGACTAAGAATTATGAGACAGTGGTATTTCTTTACATAGATTCCCCCCGCCCCAGTGATTGCATAATATGACAACAGAAAACACCCTCATGGGACAGCAGTTTGGGTTTGGTTTCAGCCTCCATACCAGTCTCTTCTGCTAAAGGGAAGGAGGGAGGACCTGAAATGTGCTGGTAGTGTACCAGCAACTCAAGTATAAAGTGTCATCAGCAAGCCCATGAGCATGTTCCAATCTGGTATCTCATTCAGAGATTCGAGAGGACCTTTGCTCAGTGTTACGGATGCTCAAGTCATACTTGAAAAGTTTCATCCTTGGCTCTGCAGGGGCTGGGAGAGCAGTCCGGCCTTAAAGGAATTTCATCAGTGATTTTCTTTAGCGATGGAGGGATTAATTTTCTGGGATTGAGTTCATCCCTTTATTATAGGAATTTGTGCTATTATAATTTCTCAGCTTTCTGTTCTGCTTTCTATAGCAGAGGCTACTTCCTTAAAAGTATCTTGGTTTCAGCCGATACACAGCCTATACAATTAAATGCTTCATTATAGAAAGGTCTGGTGTTAATTAACATCCTTGAACCTGTCAAGGCAGAAATTCTCCTGTCTTCGTTTCTTTACCTCCTTGGATCTGACACCCAGTCATGCTTTGAGTCACAAGCACCCCACCTTGAGCCCCTGGCCTCCAGAAGAGAGTCCCAGATGGTGTGAAGGAATGAGCGCAGGGCTGACAGGCAAGGGCTCCAACCTCCAGCCCTACCTTGCTGTCACAGGTCAAGTTGCAACCATCTCTTGAGTTTCAGCCTCCTCTGGTTGTCAGGGAAAGGTTTAGACCAAAGGATGTTGAGGTTGCTTCCAGCTCCACCACAGTATAACCGTGTGGGGGACCCCATGGCTTCCAAGCTCTTGCATAGGGCAAGCAAAGAATTGCAAATTGGACATTCCATGGTGAGGGAAAAGCAGCTAGATTTATTAAAAGTTATGGACAGAAATGGATGACAAAGGAGCACTACATTCTCTGCAGATAAATCAGGCTTTCGGGTTCAGAAAGGGGCTGCATGTGCTTTGGCCTGGGTTTAAATAGAATGCTCTTAGGGTGGCACCTGAGCTCAAGAGGGTGGAGGGGTGTGATGAGGGACTAATGGTCCTAGGGTACCAACCACGCTCAAGTGAGTGAAAGGGAGTGAATTCCAGCCCCTGAGAGCCCTGCTTCCTACCCTTTCCCCCATGGAGGACAATGATCCTGTGACCCTTGTGAACAGCAGATGCTACATGGTTTTATTTTTTGTCAAAGAAGAAAGCAACTCTTCCAACCCCACCCCCACTAAAATAATAATGAGAACAAATACATAGGAAGGAAGACTGGGAAACCCGAAAGAGGAGCACTTGCTGTCCAATGAATGATCTCAGTGTGAAGTCATGTAGTGGCTGTCGCACAGGCCAGGGGCCATGTTGTTAGATGAGTTTCCCTGAAGGGCTGGGTTTGCCTCCAGACCTGACTTGGGGCCTGAAAGAGAAGCAAGGTGACCCTCAGTGTAGTAGGAGTCCCTCCAATGCAGCATCCATCCATGACCAGCTCCCTGACCTCTGAAAGTCTGAGAACTTGTCCCTGGGACCCCAGTGTGGAGTGGGGTGATGGCCTTGGGAGCCCTCAGAGTGCTCCATCCAGCCATTTTGCTTGTTCCTCGAAGCAGCCATGGAGTCAGCACTGGGTGAGATAACTGAGCCACCTGAGGTGGCAGAACTGGGAGGTGGCTGAGGCAACATCTGAGCCCAGTTAGCCTAGGTGCTTAGAGCCTTTATCAAGGTCACCAGGGAGGTGAAAGGCTGGGGTTAAGCTGACTCTCAGCCCCGAGGATCACAGGAATAAGAGGGGGTGACCCTAACCCAGACAAATTGCTGTTAATTTAATCCAGGGCAGTCTTCCATGGGCTAACTTGTCAGGAATGTCATGTGCACAGAGCCTGTCCTCCAAGACACCCTGAGACTGAGTGGCCCTGGAGTCACTGAGTGTATTCCCTCAGCTGTGTGAATCTCGCAAATGAGTTTAATCTGCATAGCTTTACATCTCAGGGCAGGACTTAGTTTTTGCAAAAGTTTCCAACTACATTCCAAGTAATAAAAATACTAAAAATCCTTCTTGATTTTTAGTCTTTCTCCTCTGGAATTACAGCCACATGTGCATTGGGAATTCATTACATTCCCATTGTTTAAATAATGATGCATAAAGATGCTGAGCCTGGATTCCTGCAGAGAAATACCAAAGAGGGTAAAATGGAAGCTCAGGTATAAAATCTGAAATATTTTCATCTATTGGAAGGAATTTGTGTATTTCGTTGGTTACACTTACCACTGGGACTGAGCTTTGAAAGTCGAAACTCTGTTACTTGGAGGCCATGTGGCTCCGAGTAATGACAATCTCTAATAGTAATAATAATCTCTAGATTATTTATAACCCCTAATACAACATAAATGCTGTATTGTTTGGGGAATAATGACAAGGGAGGTGTTGTAAACTAACTCACCACGCCATCATTCTGTTCTGTATGCGCCATAGCCTTTGTTCTAAATTGAACTTTGTATTTCCTGTATGTCTCCTGCACAAGCCTCAATGCTTTGTTTCCCGTTGATTCCCCAACATAGCCCACCCAGAGCTGTATCCCCGGGAACAGGCCTAACCACAAGCACAGCACTCTGACCCTAGGCAAACAATAGGATGTCCTGGCACTCCAAGAATGTGCAAATGTGCTGATGAGCAAACCTTCCTGTGAAAAAATAAGCCTATCTCTCCTGACAACTTACCCTTCGCTCCCCCACACCTTTGTGGTTTTTCCCTTTATAAACCACTCCAAATCTTAGCCTAGTTACACAGCAGTGTAAATTCCACCTGCACTCTGTGTCACTGGGTACCAGCCTAAATAAAGCGCTCCTTTTTCCTCCAAGACGTTTTGGCCTTTTATCTTTTTTTTGTAACTTTTGATCTTTGATTTTCAGGGTACAACAGGGGGAAATGTTTGCTCTTTAAAAATATTTTTTCTGTCCAAGGTTGAGTGTGCAAAAGTAAAACTCAAGGAGCTGGGAAAGGGAGAACTGTAAAGCAAGCTGTGGGTTTTCTGCAGAAGACAATCCAGTGTCAAGTATCGTCCTGCCTCTGCCCCCTCACATGGGTTTCCTAACTTTGAAGCAGAGATCTGTGAGTTCGGACCATGATGTCTGCCATAGGTGGCTGCTGTGAGGAGTAAGACCTCACAGTGCGGGTTCCAGCGTGACTGAGATGTTGCCTCAGCCCCAGGACCAGGGAGAGCAGAGACTGAGGTCTTTCTTACTGAAGGATTTTTTGTTTTGTTTTGCCAAATGCTTATGCTAAATGAGAAAGTCACTTGAGTTGCCAGAGAGCTAATTACTTCTTTTCCTCCTATCTTTGGCACTAAATCAAGGCCTTGTGTTGATATAGGGGAATTAGGACCAGAGGCCACTGGCAGGGGGCAGGGTTATATGAGAAAAGAGACCATAAGAAAGGAATGGGGGTTTCTCAAGAAAGCAGTGGAATCTTCATGGAATTGTCCCCAAAAAAGAGGTCCACAGATATTAGATATTAGAGGAGCTGAGCAGAACTAGTGGCTTTTCTGGTGCTAAGCCAAATGTAGATCTAGAAAGATCTTGCTAAACCTTCCCCACCCCCCTAACCCCTTATCAAGAGCTCAGCCACATCGCTAGCCTTTGCCTCTTTTTGTTCAGGGCTTAGCTGACTCGCTGCTCCCGAGACCATAACGAGGCCCTTCACCACTCCCTGCCTCTGGGGAGCCGGGACCAGGTGACCAAGTCCAGGGACAAAAAAGACTCACCTAGGACATTTGCAAACGCGTCGTCGGTTCCCTGGATAAGAAGAAGGGGGAAAGTGAGTGCCCCAGTGGTGTCTGTAGACAGCTCCTCCTTTTTTCCTACTTCTTCCCTCTCAAACATTAATTTTAAAAAACATTGTAAGCACAGATATGGGCGAACATGCTGATTCTGCAGAACTGCGCTGGCACAGTCATTTACATGGAACCCCAAGAGAAGTAGGGCGCTGTGGGGTGGGGGCCAAGGTAAACCTTGAAACCAGTCAAAACTTGACCCAGGTTTCCAGGGCACAGGTACAGACCTGCACCCTACCCCCACTCTCCCCGCTGTTTGCAATAAATCGGGACTTTGGCTCCGAGCTGAGTTTCACTGGCGGAACACGCGCTCCTGCACCTCGCGATTAAGACGCTGTTTCCAAAAACTTTCTCCCGGAGTGGAAAAAGGGGAGGGAAGGCTTTCTTGCCTCCTATCGCCAGGAAAAAGGGGCTGTGCCTGGTCCTGCAACATAGCTCCAGAATCTGAAAAAATGTGAACCCCCTCTCCTCTCAAGGGCTGCCTGGAGCGAGCGCAAAGGGAGGGTGCGGGGCAGCGTCCTCCCAGCGGGGTTCCCTAGAACTTACTGCGGTAACAGATGATCGTGATGACCAGTGCCAGCAGAAGGGCCGCGCATGTGCAGGCCAGGGGCGCCCAGATGTAGACATCACAGGAGAGATCCAGCCAGCTCGCACCTGCGGTCCCGAAGCTTCCACATTAAGCCACTGGCCGGATCGCCGTCCCGCCCCACCCTGCCATCCCCAGCACCACTCCCCGACTCCGACTGTTTCCCCCCAATTTAGACGGCTTTCCAGGATCCGGAGGATCCGGGTGACCCCCGCGGTGGGTGTCCTCGGCGGCCCGCCAGGAACTCACGCCAGCCTTACCTGCCGCGCCCTTAGCGACCACACACGTCTGGGGGCGCGCGGAAGTGGGCTGCACCCGGGGGGTCGGCGTGGTGGGAGGGGGAGGAGGGGGCGTCGTGGTGGGAGGAGCTGCGGGAGCAACAGGTGGGTGACTGAGGAGCTGGGCAGAGATGGCAGATCCCTCTGCGCTATGCCCTCGCCCCTCGCCCCACGCCCCTCGCCCCTTCCGTCACCCAAGGGCGCGCGTCCTCTCGGTTTTCCCTGAAGGGGAGAAAGGACGCTGGGTAGCGCTGACCCTGTTGCGGGGGGCAGAGCCGCTGCCCTCCGCCCAGCCCTCCACGGGACCTGTGAGCCGGGGACACAGGGGTGCTATCCGTATTTACTGTGGGGCAAACAGGGGTGCGAGGGATTTCAGAAATTTGCCCAGGACCAGGCAAGCAACTGAGCTTAGATTAGCGGGAACAAAAAGCCATCTCGGGTCCCTATTCAGCCACACCGTGGCCTCCAGTTTCAATCGGTGCTTCGGAATAGTTTCTAAGCGGCCCCAGGGGGTTAAGAGGTGTGAAAACCATCTCGGACCTAGTGTGGTGGCCCACTCCTGCCTGTAATCCCAGCAGCACCACAAGGTCCGGGCCAGCCCGAGCCACATGGCAAACTCCTGTCTCAAAGAACCACAATAGAACATAAAATGAAAAATGCGTTTGAGGGTGAGCCCCAAGCCTCCCGAGGAGGCAGCGCGCCCTGCGCTCGGACCTGGCAGAAAGACGGGAACGAAGGGGCCGAAGTAGAGCATGTAGTTGCCGGAGAAGGCGCAGTAGTAGTAGCCTTCGTCCTGCGGGCCGAAGCCGTTCACGGTGAGGCTGTAGACGTTGCCGCTCTTCGAGGAGCCGTATCGCTTCGGGTCCAGCCCCGAGCCCACCTGGGTCCGGGTCGGCGAATGGTACAGGAGGAAGGTGGGACTCTTGGCTTTATGGCGGGGCTGGAAGAGCCATGAGCACCCCTGTGGCACGTTAGACACCATCACCTCACAGCTCAGGGTCACTTTGGAGCCGGGTCGCGCGACCGCCTCCTGGGGCTTCATTCGGAACTGGCTGGGCCCTTGCGCCTCGGCGGCCTCTGCAGGGTGTGGGGAGAAGCAGCGAGGCTGAGTCCGGAGCACAGATCTCTCCCATCTGCCTGTCCCACCCCTGCCCCGTCGTCACCGTCACCGCCGACTCACCGAGCAGCAGGGCCACCTGCAGCAGCAGCAGCAGCAGCCAGGCGCTCCCTCGCGGGGCCATGGCCTGCGCTCCTCGGCGCAGGGCGAAGCCTCAAGCCCTGGCGCGAGGGGCGCGCCCAGGAGCCAGGGGACACGCAGTGGGGAAGTTGCACCCTTGGGCCGGCTGCAAGGCCCGACGTCGATTTTGGAGGATGTGATGTCACCCGAAGCCCCCGCTGCAGCGAGAGTCGCCCTCTTTTCGCGGTTGTCACCTTCCAGCCCAGGGAGGGGCTTGGTGCTGTGAAAGGGGCTGGCGGAACGACTGTGGGCACTGAAAACCGTGGGTTTGGGGCGCAGAAGAGCGGTTGGAAATGGCTATGGACACGGCTCTTTGGTGGGAGTGACAGAGACGGGGGTGAAGATGGACGAAAGCTTTCAAGAGACCAGGACGGGAGACAGGAAGGGAGGGAAGTGTCCCATTCGCTGGCCCTCACTCCATGTTGCCTTAGGGCTTCTACACTGAGACACTGAGCCGGGCACGGAGAGAAGTAGGTGACCCGGCCACCTCTGGGGGACTGGAGAGGGCAACCCAGACCTGCTCCGGTGTCAGAGGGGACACCTCGGTGGCACCTGCCTCCTCTGCTGACCAAACTCACCACACAGCCTCCTCGTCTCTTAGGGCAGGGCAGCGGCAGCCTGCACGCCAGTCCTCCAGCCATCTGTGATGAACATGCGTCACCCTGCAACTCCCCTGCACCTAGAAACTCAATGCCCTGGCTGGGTTCATCAGCCCTTGCCTGGGGCCGATCCCTCTCAGCCTCAAGGGCTTCCAGTGCCCGAGCTCAGTGTGCCTTTGCCTGGCTGCCACCTGCCTGGCCTGCTAGTCTGGTACCCGCTGCACCACACAGCAACCTCCTCCGGGTCTGACTTGCATCTCATTTCTCTCCTCCCTTGGGCTGATTGCTGGGAAAGAAACGTGCCGGGTAGGGGTGGGGGAGCCCGGTGGGGGAGCCCACCCACAGTTTTCCCTCTTTTTGTCCCTGGTCCTATGATCTGATCTCTTCCTTCTTGCCTGTTGCTACTGTGAAACCTTCCAGTCTCAGTGGTACACTTTCTTCCCCTTTCTTTAGGGTTTCACCAGCTTCCGCCTCAGGATCCCATATTGGCACCCCTCCCATTGCTGCTATTGATTCCCGACACAGCCTCCCACCCAGTGCCCTGCTCCCTGGTCTGCCTCCACCCTGCAGAGCTCACAATGTCACAGTACTGCATGGGCTGAGCTGTGTCCACTGAACTGCATTCCCTGATCGCTAAACGAAAGCAAACAAATGTTGAATGGGCTTTATATTTGCTTATTTCTTTATTTATTTCTGTTGTGTATTTATTGTGGTGCTAGGGATTCTACCCAGGGCCTTGTGTACACTAGGCAAGTGTTCTGCCATTGAGCTGTAGCCTCAGCCTTTGAGGGGGTGGTAGCTTTTTTTCAATTATTTTGATTATACCACGAGCACCACCCCAGCATCCAAAGTGTTTAACCATGAAATGGAACATTTTATATTTCAAAAAAGCAATTTTAAGTGTCTTAAATTGCAAGAATATTCTTTTTGGGGGGTATGGGTTACTGGAGATTGAACCTGTAGCCTTCACACTGAACTACATCCCCAGCCCTTTCTTATTTTTATTTTGAGACAGGGTCTCACTTTTTGCTAAATACCCCAAGCTGGGCTCAGGCTTGTGATCCTCCTGCCTCAGCTACCCAGAGCATTGGGAGTCTAGGTGTGTACCAACAGGCCCAGTAAGAGTAATATGTTCTTGTAAAACATCAGACAATGCAAAAAGTGAGTACAAAGTCTTCTGTCTCAACGTTTTTGATTGTCATCACTTTAGAAAAAACCACTGTTACAGTTGAGTGTGTTCCTCAGATATTATCTGTGCACAAACAGATGTTTATGCATTGTTTTAGACACATGGGGTTATATATATATATATATATATATATATATATATATATATATATTGCAACTTTTGTTATTTAGCAGAAGTAGTTCTTTCTTTCTTTTTCTTTCTCTCTCTCTCTCTCTCTCTTTCTCTCTATTGACTTTTTGAGACAGGGTCTCATTCTGTAGTCCAGGCTGGCCTGGCACTCTAAGTGGTCCTCCCGCCTCAGTGTAATGCCAAGTGCTGGGATTACAGGCCCACAGTACGATGCCTGACCCACCCCATTCTTCTACATGGGTATATATATATATATATATATATATATATATATATGCATTCCAACATTTAAATCTCCCACTAATGGACATTTCTGCAGTTTCCTCATTTCTGCAGTTGCTGTATTAGCTCTGCTATGATATATATACCTATATCTATCTGCATCACTGAGGATTACACCAGCACGTGGAACATTTTCAAATAGATGGTGGAGGAGGCGGGGAAGGGAAAAGCTCTGCAGTGACTCGTGTGTGTCCCTGGATGTGTCCATGCTGTGCTGTTCCTCCACGCAGTCCGGTGAGAACAAGGAGGCAGCTCCTCCATGTCATCAACATGGTGAGCCTTGCTTTAGATGGCAGCTCTCCGTTTTGCTTGGTCGCTGTCCCTACCGCAGGAGGGGAGTATCCTGTGACCCTGCTGGCCAAAGGATACAATCCAAAGGGTGGCAAAGAGGATGGATGGATATGAACATATTCGTTGCCCAGTTAGGGTGGCACTAGGTCAACCCCCAGAGGTTTGGATCTAGGGAACCAGTCTCTGAGTGTGATGATGGCTGGATTTTGGGGGGTGTACTGCTTGCAAACAAGCGGAAGTGAGCTACCGCTGATTTGGGGGCTTTCCAGCCTCATAGCTAAGCCAAGGGTAGCAACCCCTTTGCACAGAGCACCGTGGGGGGCACGTCAAGGCAGCATGTCAAACCCACCAGGAAGCTTTGTGACCCCAAAAATATTTTTCACAATTGGTGGTGGATTTTCTATGTAACCACAATGGCATCCGCTCTGTAGCAGGCAAAAGAACAGGTGCGATTGCACAGGCTTGGAAGTGCTGGCTTTCTGCAGCCCAGGTGTGCAGAGTACTGGGCTGGGCCTGCCTGTCATGGGCAGGTGAGGTCCCGCATCCCAACCTGTGGCACCCTCATGGATGAGGAACTGGGAATGACTGCACTCTGTCACACAAGTCCTGTATTTTTCAAAATATGTAGAGGAGACAAAATAGGTAGATAGGCCTTTGTTATTCTCAAAATGGCTGTTTCTGTTTTGATTTTGTTTTTGGGGGTTTTTTTGGAGACAGTCTCAGTGTGTAGTTCAGGTTGGTGTTGAACTCACTACAGAGCCTAGGCTGGCCTTAAACTCACAGTGATTCTCCTGCCTCAGCCTCTTGAGTGCTGGGATTACACGTGTGCACCACCATACCCAGGAAAAGGTCAGTTTTTGAATTATGGCAATCAAAGAATTTTAATTCACACACATTAAAAACCTTCAAAATTCATAACTGGGCAGGGCAGAGGTAGGAAGTTCATCAGCCGAGCCCTCTGCTCGGGCTCCTGAGACATGCACTAGAAGGGAAAGGTGGAGTCACAGCTGTGCAGTTGCCTGCTGTCTCCCCTGGCCAATTCAGTTCTACGGACATGCCACAGAACTCCTTGTTTTGCAGCCCTGAAACTACCAGGGCTTTGCTCTGTCTCAGTCATGAAGAACGTGTCACTGAGAGTTCACCTCCGCCATTCTTACTTTGTGCACCCTGGATCCTTGAGTTCATCTGTGCCGCTTTCATCTCCAGCCTGGGTCTTTGCCGTGCTCTCCTGACTTCTGTCCTATGCTTTCTGTTGAAGATCTCCTCATGTTACCTCCCTGCTTCAGCCCCCAAAGGGCTTCCTGGGTCTTCAAGAAATACTTGTTCAGTTAAAGCTAAATGAAGGCAAAAGTAGAGTATTGCAGAGCTAAGACGTAGAGTTCATTTTCCTGACAGCAGTCAGGGGAGGTTTCCCAGACACAGATGGGTTCGGCTGGGGGTTTAGCTCAGCGCCATAAGCGCCTGTCTTGCAAGCGTGTGGTCATGAGTTCGATCCCTGGTACTACCAAAAAAAAAAAAAAAAGTAGACGGGTTCAAAAATGAGTTATGAAATTAGGAGAGAGTTGGTTAGAAGGAGGCATTCGATTTCCACCCAAAATGGTGTGAATGCCATGCTGTGACACATAGTAAGGGTCCAGCTGAAAATAAAAGAAAGTGGGAAGGGAGAAGGCAGTGCCTTCAGAAGCGAGGTCGGTGTGGGTGTAGTGGTGGAATCAGGGCTGGAGACAGAGCTTGGCTTCCTGGGCTCTGGCCATTCTTGGGTCTGGCTCTTGAGGGTTCATTGTTGATATAGAGTTTGAAAGTTACCAAAGTGCTTCCTGGAGCCTGGTTTTCTCTTGAAACAGGGACTTGGATCTAAACACTTCTGTGGATTGAAAGGTGACAGCCCAGAGCCACTATGCTCCTACTGGGAGCTCTGAAACCTGAGAGGCTGCTGAAAAAATCAGGAAAAGGGTGTACAAAGTGAAGAGAGTAAAATGTTTTCTTTTTCTATTCAAGAGAGACTTGCTTGCATACTCAAAATTCAAAGTGTATATAAGAAAAACAACAATTGGGGTCTGGGTCCACTCCCAATGTGAAAAGGGTGTTACTGCAAGAGGAAGAGAACTTGCAGAAAGTCAAGAAATTAAACCAGAATAGCTCAAGATCATAAATACTGAATGTACTGGAAATGAAAACTGAAGATAGAAGGTGGGATACACTGTAAATTGAACATAGTTGAAAAAATAACTTGTGAACTAGAAGCCAGCACTGAAGAATTCAAACAGAATACAAAGCAGGGGAGATGCACACAGAAGCAGTTTGAAAAAGCTGTTTTGAGACTATTTGGCTCTGTGAAATGTTTACTAGGATTCCAGAAAGAGAATAAAAGAGAGGAGGGCCAAGAATATGGAAAGAGATCATAACTGAAAAAGTTTCATAATGAAATATATAAGTCCTTAAAAAATATGTAAGTCCTTAAGTAAAACAAAACAAAACAAAACAAAAATAAAACAAAACACCTGTCACAGTGCCAAGTGGGATAAATAAAGTTATATTTCTTCACAGACATTAACAGGGAAGAGGAAGGCATCTCGGGAAGCTTGACCAGTGATTGACCTATGTTCCGGCAGTCCTGGGCTGGCAGGGAACATAAGCTGAGCTGTAAAACAGAGAAGCCCACTCGCTTTGATTTCACCTTGTGTTGACTCTGTCGGCCCTTCTCTCTCTGCTGACCCGTGCTTGACCAGTAAGCAAATTGTATTGAAACTCATGCTGCAAATCTTCAGTCTTGAGAATATTGAGACAGAAGTGTCCCAAATGCAGTCAAAGAGCAAGGATTAGAGTCCAGGAGGGACCAGGACTGGAGCTGAGTTTGACCAGGAGGTGATATCACTGAAAGGTGGTGATATAGACACAGAGGGTCAGAAGAGGATATGGAACTTCAGGGAAAACTCACCTTGTAGGAAAAGGAGGAAAGAATTGACACAGATTCCGGGCCGTGTATCAAATTCAGGATGGTGCTTGAGAAGGTGGAAAACCTCGTGGTGGAGGTTTGGTTAATAATGGAGACATAGATGGCAAGCATGTGTCAGGAAGAGAAGGTGTCAGTCATGTCCACAGCTGGCCCCCCGTATAGGACACCCACGTATGTCACCAGGGAGGCTGATGGGAGGCCTGGGGTGGATGGATAGGCGCATGGGGAGCTGTGAGGGTCACACAGGCTGAAACAGTGTTAACAACTGGGCTTCGCTCATTGGAATGATCGCACCCATTCACTTCGAACTTTTGAAAACCTTTGAACATGGACCAATACAGTAGATAACATGAAACACTCATGGGATCTTATTTGGAGACAGGCTGTTTGTCATAACAAAAGAGTCCATGATGCACATGGCTGCATGTTACAGAGAATCCAAGTACAATACTTCTGCTGGGTATAGGCCTGGAAGAGGAGCGACTGACCTCAAGAAGAGAGATTTGTTTGAAAAATGCTTCTCTTCAACCCCCACAGCTACTGGTAACTTTCAGAGTGGTGACACCAGTGTGCACCCACCCCACGTGAGTGAATTTCCATCAACCACGTGTTTGGCGATGCCTGGTTTTTGTCAGTGTTTTCATTTCTGCCTGTCTAGTAGTTGTGAGCTGACATCTCATTGTATAAACTCATATCTCTTTGAGGCTCTGGGTTCAACCCAGCTCCACAAAAACAAGCAAAAACAAACAAACAAACCTCACCTTGCTTCTCCTTTGCTGAGTTTGAGACTGAGCATCTTGTCCCGGATTGGTGGCTACCCAGCTTTCTTTCTCCGCAGATCACCTGTTCAGGCCCTCTGCCCACCACCCTGGGGCAGGTCAAAAGTACTTAGGGAATGTCCATCCTCAGGGATCATCCTTGCTGTCCTTCTGGATCACACGCCACTTACAGTATGAATTTGGTTGCTTAGAAAATCTGATTTCTTTCCAAGCAACTGTGCACTACTAATCTCCATAACCAGAAGAGCCTCCAGTTCTTTTTGTTGGAAAACTGCCCTGAGTCCTGTCAGTGTTTGTTCTAGCAATAACGGGTAGCAAAATAAGACACAGCACAAAGGGTCTTCTCTTCTCCTTTTCCCCTTGGTCTCCTCTCCCCTCCCCTTCCCTTCCCTCTTTCTTGTGTGTGTCTTTTTGCCTTTTTGAAACAAGGTCTCGCTATGCAGTTCAGGCTGGCCTTCAGCTCACTTTGTAGCCCAGATTGGTCTCCAACTTGCAACAGTCCTCCTGCCTCAGCCTCTCCAGTGCTGGGATTACAGGCATGAGCCACCATGCCCAACTCTCCCTTCCTTTTTTCTTTTTCTCCTATCTTCTTCCTACTCTTCCTCTTCTCTCCTCTTTCTCCTCCCCCTTCTCCGTCTTCTCCTTCCCTCCACCCATCTTCTTTACACACAACACACCATTTGTTGTCTCCAAACAGTTCACCGCAAAAATAGAAACTTGAAGCAGTTAGTGGAAATTTTCTTTTTTCAGCAGCGGGTTAATTCTTCCCCTGGGTGCTAACAGGCCAGGGTCCTTGAAGTAACCTCAGATCAGCCCTCAGGCGCTGCACTCCCACGGTTCGCCGCCGTGACCTGGTTCTGGTCCCCTCCTGCCGCCTGGGCGGCCCAGGATGCGGTGATGCGAGAGGAGGAGGAGGAGGAGCCGCTCCCTCCGCAGCTCCGGCCGCCGCCAGCTTCTGCCCGGGGCGCGGGGCGCACTGTGCAGCCGCCGGGCTGCCCCGCAAGTCCCCCTGCCGCGGGCATCGACCCCACGCGCGCCCACGCCAAGGCGGAGGCGGAGCCCCACATCCGGGAGCGGGGCCCCGGGGACCGGCAGTGCGCGGCGCGGGGTGCGGAGGGCGGCCCAGGGCCGGACGGCAGCCTTAGGGTGTCCCGGCCCGATCCCTCCGGCCCCGAATCCGCTTCTCTGTGCCGGGAGCCCTGGGCGGAGCCGGCCGGCCCATTGCCCATCCTGCCTGGGGGAACAGAGCTCACTGTGGGTGCTGAGCAGAAACTGGGGGTTCAGGGTGGGGGCAGAGGGAGACTGGCTGAGGCCTTAGGGGGAAAAGAGAAGCATCTAGAGCACTGTGTTGGACGTGAACTCGGAGACCCGTGGCGGGACACCGGGAGAGAAACAGGCCCTGAAAGGCAGCATCCTTCCCGGGTGGGGCCAGCCTGGCTGCCCCCCACCCGTTTCTGCCCAGCTTTGCCTGCAGGAAGTGATGCTGCCTTAGTTTGGGGGAGGCTAAGGGAGATGGCTTCCAGCAAAATGTGGCAGGCACAGGCTTCCGGCCAGCAGGGAGGTGCCCTGCTGAGTCATAGGCACCCCAGTCTCTTCAGCAGGGCTGGGGCTCCGACTCTCTCAGTTCTCAGGATCCCCCTCTCCTCCAGGGCCACCTGTTTTATTACAGGTCCCTAAGAATCCTGCTTTGCTTTGGTGACGGGAGATGACTGAGGGGGTGAAGTAGGGTGGAGCGAAGTCAAAACTGATGGCATCTCTGGCCCAAGACCAGGCAGGAGAGGGGGAGAGGTTGTGGGTACACCCTTCCCCATGTCTGTCAATCACTGGTGCTGGGGTGCCAGCGCCATGGGGTGTCTAGGAAGCAGCGGGGGAGGGGGGTGCAGGATGTCAACGCCTTAGTGACAGAGAGCCATCCTCACATTAGACCCTCTCTTCTTAGGGCCAGTTGGGGCTTCTCTATCTCTTCCTTTACTTGTGAGAAAATGCGTGAGGGGTCATCCTGCATATCAGAGTGCTGCCCTGTCAGACTTGGCCAGGTCTCATGGGACCACAGGGCAGAAGCTGGGAGGAGACCTTGTCCTTAACTGCTTCCACCCTGCAGGGGGCCCTGGCCCAGGATGTGCAGGAGGTGACAGGGCAGAAAGGTGCCAGACTCAGGGGTTGGCGGGGTTGGCGTCTGTTCTGGGGCAGATGGTGTATCTGGCCTGGTGTCCCACTTGGGACAGAGGTCGCCCTGCAGAAAGGTTGGGGCCACGGGTTCCACCCTGCACACTGGGATCAGGCCAGACTGGGACAGGGAGAGCTGGGAGCACTGATTTGGGAGTTTCCGGGAGCCAAGCACCCTCTGAAGCTCTTAGGGCTTATTCATTTCACTCTGCTCCTGGCTCAGTTTACCTGTGTGGTCCTCTATCGGGCTGCCAAAGGCTTTAGAGACGGGGCGTCCTGCTGTTAGCCACTAGCAAGTCCTTACACACAGCTGGTTCTTCTCCTGTGATGTGAACCCTCCTCCTCCTTGTTCAGGAGTCCTCAGCCAGGCACAAACAGAAGCCAGGAGGTGGTGTGGGCCCTGCACTGAATCTGTGGCTTCAGCAAATCCCTGAATCTCTCAGTCCTCAGATGTACACAGTTAATATCTAGCTTAAAAAAACTTCACCTTCTTATTTATTTATTTAGTCTTTTTGAGACAGGGTCTTGCTACACACTTTGGGTTGGCCTTGAGCTCACTTTGTAGCCTGGGCTGGTCTTGAATTGACAATGATCCTCCTGCTTCAACCTCCCGAGTGCTGGGATTACAGGCATGAGCCACCATGCCCAGCACGCCTTCTTATTTAGCTTAAAAATATTTTGGAAAATATAAAACAAAAAGAAAAGAAAAACTAATCATTCATAGTGCCAATGTTAACCTGTTGGTGCATTTATTTTGTGCTGTTTTCCAGTGTCTTTTTGTTTTTATCCTACACATATGTATTTTTCTTTTCTTCCCCTGTCATTTTCATCAAATTTCCTATTTAGGTTTCCAGTCTGCTTTTTTGTTTGTTTGTTTATTTGTTTTGTAACAGGCCTTAGTATGTAATCCAGGCTGGCCTTGAACTTGTGACGATCCTCCTGCCTCAGCCTCCCAAGTGCTGGGATTCCAGGCATGTGCCATCATGCCTAGGTTCTAGCCTGCTTTTAGAAATTCTTTTTGTAGGCTGGAGCTTTAGCTCAGCAGGATAAGTGCCTATATGCCAAGCATGAGGTCATGAGTTTGAGCCCAGTACCACAAACACAAAAACAAAAACAAAAGTGGTTGATCCGAAAATTCTTACTGTATCACTTTCTCTTATAATCTGTTTTTCCTTAATCTCACTTGATAGCTGCATAATATCCCACTCAAATTTGTCCAATTACTTAAACATTCACGCTGTGTCCACCTTTTCATTATGATACAGTGATTTTGAAATAGCATATGATTTCAAAAAAATTTTTTTTTGGTACAGGGAACAAACTCATGACCTCACACTTGCCAAGCAGGAGCTTATACCACTGATCTAGATCCCCAGCCTCTATAATTTCAAATTTTATTTCTGTTATCCAAGGGTTTATAAAAGGAGTTTGTAATTTTTCAGCTGGATATATTTTCACCTTCCTTTGTTTATAAGTTTATTGTTTTATGACCTGAGAACGTAAATGTATTTATCATTTTTTGGAATTTGAGGTTTTGATTGATGTTGACTTTGTAACTAATTTAGGCATAATTTTGTATGAGTGGTTGAAAAAATGCATATATTGGATCAAACTTTGTAAAATATATTACCTATATTTGCTCTATTCCTTATATTCATCTATTCTCAATCTACTAATTGCTGAATGAATTGTAAATTTTCTAAATAGGTTTGTGGATTTACAATGTCTGCTTCAAATTTTAGCAGTTTGTGTTTATATGTTATAAGCTGATAGTATAAAATGTAAAAACCACATGGCTGTTAAAATTATGCATAAAGAAACATATTGGCATTTCTTCTTTTATGCATTTTAATTACTTTCTTGGTCTAGATTTTTACAAGGAAGTGGCTTTTTGGGTCAAGTTGACCTTTTACAGATTGGACAAATGCATAGCTTTGGCTCCATGTGAAAATTCACATTTCATTCATTTCATTACATGTAATCAGAAGTATTTTAAGAAAGACAAATACTGGAATCTTTTAAGATGTTTTCTTTGATTTTTTGTTTAATCACAGCTGACTTTTGTAGATCTGACAACAGGTTGGATTTTCTTTTTTGTATATGGGTGTCTGTTCTTGTCCTTCCGTAATTGCGTTTTCTCTTTTTTTAACTTGAGGAGGTTAAACTCTTTCAGCTCTTATGTTATAGGAATTAGGTTTCTATTTGTTCTACCACAACACACATGCTGAGAAGGCAAAACTCCAGCCCACTCATCTGAACCTCACTCTGCCCACTGCCTCCTCTGCTCCCTGTGGACCTGAGCGACCAGCAGCCTCAGTGTGGGTCAGGCCGCAGACAGACAGAGGCCTGTGCAGCCCCAGCTCGTGCAGTTTGGGGACCTAACTTTACCTTTCTTTCTTTTTTCTTTCTTTCTTTCTTTCTTTCTTTCTTTCTTTCTTTCTTTCTTTCTCTTTCTTTCTTCTTTCTTTCTTTCTTTCTTTCTTTCTTTCTTTCTTTCTTTCTTTCTTTCTTTCATGAGACAGGGTCTCAATATGTAGTTCACACTGGCTTTGAACTCACAACAATTCTCCTGCCTCAGCCTCCCAGTGTTGGTATCACAGGTATGAACTACCATGCCTGGCTCAAAGTAGAACTTTAGATTTTACATCTTCTCTTTTTAATATATAGTATATGTATCCAAAGCTATAATTTTCCCTCTGAAAATTATTTTTCCTCCCTTTGATGCATTTCATAAATTGAGAAAGTTTCATTTTCACTTCAAAATATTTTTAAATTTTTGAGACTTCTTTGACTCGTGTTATTTAGAAGTCTGTTGTGTAATCTTCAGTTATTTGCAGATTGTCCAGGTATCTTTCTGTTATTAATTTCTAGTTTAATTCTACAGTGACCTGAGACTTTACTTTGCATGGTATTTATTAATTTAAGTTGTTCAGATGTATTTTGTGGCTCAGAATATAGTATTCTGATGAATGTTCCATGTGAACTTGGGAAGGGGTGTGTTTTGCTGTTGTTGGATGGAATATTCTTTGTCATTTAGATCAAGTTAGTTGATAGTGCTGTTCAATTCAGTTAAATTGTTATTTATTCTCTGTCTACAGGAGTTTTCAATTACTGAGAAAGGTGTTGAAATATCCACATATAATAGTGGATTTGCCTATTTTTTCTTACATTTCTACAATTTTAGTTTGACAAGGTTTAATGGTCCATTGTTAAGTAAATGCATGTTAGATTGTTTTGTCTGCTTTAATAACTGATCACTTTGACATTATGTAACCCCTGATAAATTTTGTATTCTGAAATCTGCTTTATCTGAAATGAATGTAGCTGTTACTGTTTTCTTTTGATAATGTTAGCATGATGTATGTTTTTCCCATGTATTTACAGCCCATTTAAGTCTTTACATTTAAAATGGTTTTTTTGTAGACATGGTATCATTAGGTCTTTTTTTGGATTGAACTCATAACCTTGTGCTTGCCAAACAGGCACTTATGCCACTGAGCTAAATCCACGGCTCAGGTCTTTTTTTTTTTTTAAATCTGATAATCTGTCTGGCTTATTGTGATGTTGCCCATCTGTAATTCCAGCATTGCCTCAAAATAAAAAATAAAAGAAGTCTAGAGATGTGTTCAATCCCCAGTACCAAAAATAAAATCTGACAATTTCTACCTGGTGTATTTAAGACATTCACGTTTAAAGTCATTTTTAAATCTTGTTGGGGGCAAAAGGAACCTTTCCAGATTGTTGGTGAGAATGTAAACCATTATTATTACTGTGGAAATCATTATGGAGATTCCTCAAAAAACTAAAACTAAAAATTCCACTTGACCCACTAGATCCCCTTTTGGATACCTTCCTGTTCAAGTTAAAGACATCACATGATGGCGATACATGCATACTCATGTATGTAGCATCACAACTCATACCAAATCTTGGAAGTGGTCTATGATGGATGGATAGAGAAATTATGATATATATACATAGTGGAGTACTGTTCAGCCATAAAGAAGGATAAATTTGAGTCATTTGTAGGAAAGTGTATGCACCTTGAAATCATAATGCTAAGTAAAATAAATCAGATAGAGGAGGTAAAAAACACATGGTTTTTCTTATACAGTATAAGAAACCCTAAATATAAATAATTTGTTTTTTAAAAACTTTAAAATCATTGTTCGTACCTGTTACAGTACCTGATTGCATTCATGGTGGGAGTTGGCACATGTACGTATCACACCTTAATGCTTTTTACTTCCCTTCCTTCCCAGATATTAACAATTTAAAGAGCAAAACAAAAGATATATGATCAAAAACAGGGAGATAGCCTGGAGACAGGAAGGGGGGTCCACAGATGGGGGAGCTGGGAGAGGGGAGGGGAAGGAGAAATAAAAAGCATGAAGATATGCTTATATATATGCCAATTCCTCGCGATGAGTATGATTATAATGTGTTGCAAACACATAGCAATAAAAGAGAAAATACAAAACAAATAAAAATATAGTTGGATAAAGATTTACTATTTGTAATAACTTTCTATTTGTTACACTTGTTCTTTGTTTCTTTTTTCTCTTTGCCCCATCCACTTAAATAACGTTTTTGATATTTTCCCTGCGATTGCTTGAGTGGGCTGCCAGCATCATGCCCTGCTCTGCGTGCAGCAAAACATGCTTGCTCAGCCCTGTGCTGAAGGAGGCAGGTGCAGAGGTGTCCACACAGCACTGCCTGCATGGTGGGC
Source organism: Hydrochoerus hydrochaeris (assembly GCA_004027455.1). Lineage (NCBI taxonomy): Eukaryota > Metazoa > Chordata > Mammalia > Rodentia > Hydrochaeridae > Hydrochoerus > Hydrochoerus hydrochaeris. The sequence goes on along the minus strand of PVLA01001472.1, from coordinate 10,404 downwards.
ATCGGGCAAAACCCCACAACACATCAACAGGGCAGTAAGTATTTACATTGTTGTTTACTAGCTGCAGGAATACTATGCAACAGTTAGAAGTCGGCCAGTACATCTGCATGGGCAGAAATAAAACAAACTAACACACACTTTTCAGTGGAAGAAGTGACCTGCAGACTATTGTATACATCCTGACCTTGTTATGTAAAGATCATGTATGTAAGTGCTTGGCAGCAGCTCTGACTTTATTCAAATTGTCAAGTTGATGATGTGTTTGGAGAAGCAAATGCTGTTGTTACAGTTTCTTTCTAACAAACTTGTATCCATTAGCCTTTAAACCAGGAAAGAGGCTTCAAAAGTGCATTTCCCTCAGGAGGAGAGAATGTTGGTGGGACAGAGCCACCTTCTCGAACTCAGGTGTTTGGGCAGCTGCTCTGCAGCAGGAGTGTCAGAATCAGGGTCACACACAGTGACAGAGGGCAGAGATGTCTCCCAGTGCCTTCCAGCCTGGGGGCTGCCCTTTCCCCTGCTCCAGGACGATGAGAAAAGTTATTCAGAGCAGACAGCCTGGGTTCCACGAAGTGGATGCTGCAGCTCACAGGACAGGGCATGGATGACCACGCAGAGCTCAACCCTCAGGATTTGGGGCAGGGAAGGTTCTGCTGGCGTGTGCTGGGGGACCCCTCGGGTGTAGGGAGAGTCTGATGAAAGGTCTGTTGCTGTGGACCTGTGTGCTTCATGCTTTTGGTTCGAGGTTACAGCACCGCTAAGGTTCCCAGCAGGGGTCACTAAAACACCTTTCCCTGAAGGCAAGAAGCCTAGCACTAGTGCCCTGACTTCTGGCTTCCCATGCAGGAAAAATGGAAAACTTCAGATCCATCCCAAACCATTCACAAAAATATATATTTCAGACACAGTAAGACTAAATGTGGAATGATGTCTTAAAAACATAAGATAAAGGTAGAATGTCTTCCATCAAGATATAAAATCACAAATCATAGAAGTATAATACTGTTATATTTAAAATTTTTTTTAATTATGTAGGGCAAAGCTGGGGTGTAGCTAAGTAAAACTTGTGTATCATCCATGAGGCCCTGGGTTCAATCCCCAGCACTGAAAACAAAAAGAATGTAGGGCAAAAGTCAGTATGAAGTGAAAAGGTAAATCTCAAATTAGGAAAAGATTTTTGCAATGCATAAAAGCAACAAAGGATGATAATCCATAATATATGATTTTTTTAAAAAAAGATAAAATGTTTCAATGAGAAATGGGGAAAAGTACAAGACAAAGCCAATATCCAAATAGCTTTACTTAGATAAGTGAGATGCAAATTAAAGTGAGTGATATTACTTCATACTCAGATTAACAAACAATGAATAAATCTGAAGATAGCAAACATGGATTGGAGTTCAGACAAACAAGAACTTTTATGCAAAGTTGATGGAAATATAAACAGTACAACGTTTCAGAGATTATCTGGAAATCTCTAGCAAAAATGCAAATGCTCTGGCCCTGGCATTTCCACTTCTAGTTTATCACTCAGAGAAATGTTGTATACGAATGTCCATGAAAACACAAACAATAGAAACCAGGAATTTCAAACAGCAGAAATTGGAAACAACCTTATGTACAATGATTAGGGAATAATAAACAAATGGTGATAAATTAATAAAATATGACTCAATAAATAAGACCCACAGTCATCAACACGAATAACTCCCAAAAATATAATGTTGAATGAAATAAATTTAAAAAGTGCATTATAATAGACATCACTTGAAAAATGCAGTCATATGCAAGAAATTCTATACAGTCATTGTTCTGTCATTATTTCTAGACTCGCACTCACAGAAGGAAGGGATTGCAGGAATAAAAATGTACCAGCTGGAAAGCTGCAGCCTTACCTTGCAAGATGAGGGGTGGTACAGGAGATGGAGTGAGTGAGGGCTGAGGGAGGGGTCGCAGCCCTAATATTTTGCTTCTTTTTTTTTTAATTTAAAGAGGAATAAAAGCATGTAAAGGGTAGAGATAATACAGAATTTCAAAAAAAAAGATAAACAATAAGAAATCACTAGTTGATAAATTACATATTGTCCTCTTAGAAATAGTTGTTCAAGTTACAAAATTAAAGCCTACAAAGTAGATATTCAAACAGTGAGAGTGTAAACAGTTACGCATGCATGAATCTCTACATGTATTTCTATCCTTTCTGTATTAGAGGGAAGAACAAAACATAGCAAAACAAAACTAAACAAATTCCTATAAAAACATGAAACCAAAAAATCGTATAAAACCACAGTACAAGGTGATCTACAATGATTACTATGTTGTTTCTTATTATCTTCAGTAGAATGTCTATATCATCAGGCATAATTGAATATAGCAGTATAATTGAGTATAGCAGTAAATAATAATATTAGTAAAAATAAAACATTGTAGACAGTATAAAACTTCAAAGGCAGGTAATAATCAAACCAGAGTGGATATTCTAGTGGATCTTGTCATCTTAATTGCAGTTGCCTATACTCTCAGACTTGATACTATCAATCATAACAGATTTGAATAAAATCTATCAATACAAAACAGCGATCTAACAAACCAGATTTGATTACAATCAGTCATGGTAAAACAGTGTAGGTTTTACAGAGCTTTAGATTAAGTTAATAGGAAATTAAGGATGATTACTGTACTATATCCTGCTATTTTCGGGATTACTGTCTGTGCCCTCAAATCTAGTACAGGTAGAATGACTGGAACAGAATATAATACATCTAAGCAGAGTAGTGTGAGTAATGTGAGTTTTAAATCCTGGTGCACTATTAACAATATAGTGTATCAAGGCCTATTTTGCTTCTTAAAATAAAAGATCAAAGTCAATTTAGCAAAATTGTATTTGCTAAGTCAGATGATAGGTATCTGAACATCTGCTATATTGCTTGTAGTCCTTTTGTGTATATTTGCCATATTTCATAATTTAAAGCAAAAAACAAAAAACATCAAAACTCTGCCTTCTGGGGCCTGGAGTTTAGCTCAGCAGCATAAGTACCTGCTTGGCAAATGCGAGGTTGTGAGTTCGATTCCCTGGCACAAAAAACAAACAAACAAACAAACAAACAAACAAACCTTCTGCCTTCTTTCAGTTCATAGAATAGAACAAGTGGATGTTTTAAGCACCTTTGATCCCAGAGCGCTCAGGGTTAACGTGTCCAGTCTGAGTGAGGATGAGATTTAGGCTACTCGGCAATAGCTGGAGTCAGCTGGGCATCGTGGTGCATCCCTGTTAATTCCAGAATTCTGGGAGGCTGAGGCAGGAGGATCAAAAGCCATCCTGGGCAACTTATTGAGACCCTGTCTTAAGAAAAGGCTGGGGATGTAGCGCAGTGTGAAGACCCTGTATTCAGTCTCTAGTACCACACACACACACGCACACATGCACACATGCACACATGCATGCACACACATTCACACACATGGAAAAGAAAAAAGAAAGAAAAAGCTGGAATATGGTGTAACAGCAGGGACACTGATTTAATTAATGCTCATGTGTGAGGTAGGCAGGACCATCTTCGTTTTATATTCAAGGTTTAGAGAGGTGAGTTCACTTGCCCAGGGGTGCAGGAGCAGCCCAGGTCGGCTACCCTAACCACTGAGCCATCCTTCCTGGCCCACCGACCTTCCCTCCTGTCACCTCTCCTCTGCTGAACTGTGTGCTGTGTAGCTGCTTTGGGTGATGGATGCTCCTGAAACAATCAACTTTACTTTTGTGGTTTTTTCCCCCCAAATAGCCCAGTAACCCCAAGTTTTTATCAGACTGCTTGGTCCTCTCCCAAGTTCCTCTCCACACTCTTGAGGCTTGCTCTCGTGAAAGTCTCTCTTCTGGGCTCTGACACATGTCTGCATCAGGTAAGGCCCTGGAGTGAGGCTGCCTGGGTTGAACCCTAGCCCCCCAGTTTATTAATGCTGTGTGATTCCCAGCAAGCCCTGCGCCTCTCGGAGCCTGTTCCTCTCCTGTTAAAGAGGTTCCTGACACCTACCTCGTTCAGTTGTTAGGACAGTAAACAAGAATGAAACACACAGCAGCAGCCCGTGTCAGTGCAGTCCCAGCCCCCCGAGAAGCGCGCAGCTGTATTTTTCCAGTCTCTTTGAAGCCAGGAAGCGAGGTGGGGTGTTGACCTGGCAGCCCCCCTTGACTGAAGCTCACACAGGGCTCTGTCCCCAAAACCGAAAGCAGGCGGAGCCTCAGTTTCTGAGCCAGTGCGGACCCCCAGGCGGCACAGCCATCCTCTGGGGCAACGCCTTCAGAACCCTCTGAAAATCACGGTTTCGTTTTTTAGCAATTCCCTGCTGCATCTGGGGAGCCCCCACAGAGCGGTGCTCTCCGAAGGCAGGGTCTTGGGGTCCCTGGCCCCCGGCCTCCCGCGCCTGTCCCAGCCCACTGGGCAATGCTGCCCCCTCACGCGGGTTCCAGCTGCTCCTCCCTGGAAGGCTGTGCAGACGCGGACGCTTCTTTAGGGTTTGTGTCTCTGCCTGTGCCCTGTGCCAGAGCTGCTGCCAGTCTGCGGCCTCCCCAGGCAGCTCCTGCGCCCCGGAATGGATCTGCCTTGAGCTGCCCTGGGCACCGCTGTGGAACAGGGCTGGGTACGCGGGATCAAGCTTCTGCCCTGCTTCCAGCAGAAATCCCTTGCTGTGTTCCCAAAGGAAATGCAGATTTTAAATGCACGCCTGTAATCCCAGCCCTGAGCAGCCCTAGTCGGGAGGATCAGAGTTCTAAACCAGCCTGAACGAACTACTGCGACATCTTGTAGCCAAGAACCAAAAACGAAACAAACAAAACCTACATCAGTAGTGAGAGAGTATTTCCTATCAGTAACACAGCGATGACGTCTATGATGGAATAGAATAGTGCTGGGCTCGGGAATCTGTTCGATAGATGTTAACAGCTACAATACAAAAATTAATGCAAGACGGATGGAACAGGTAAATCTGAGACTGGAAACTATGAGAGCACTAGAACAGGCAGGGGAGAGACTTCAGGACACTGGTCTGAGCGAGGAGTTTTGACCCTAAATCACTAGTACAAAAGTAAAACTTGACAAACGGGATTACATAAAGCTACCAAGCTTCTGTGCAGTAAAGGAAACAATTAATAGAGTGAAGAGATGACCGAAAAATGAAATAGCATGTAAACCACTCACCCAGCAGGGGATTATGATCTACTCTAATAACAGCAAAAAACCCAAATAACTCAAAGAAATTTTTTTTGTGTGTGGGCTGGGGATTGAACTCACAACCTTGTGTTTGCCAAGCAGGCACTTAAGATGCTGAGCTAAACCCCTGGCCCTACAAATAATTCAATTTTAAAACAGGCAAATGATCCAAATGGATGTTTCTCTAAAGCAGACATCAAATAGCCAATAAATGTATTTTAATATACCCTCAACATCATCAGGGAAATACAAATTAAATCATTGTGAATGACTGTTACCAAAGAGACATCCTACTGCCCTGGGAAGCTGATACAGGAGGATCAAAAGGTTAAGTCTCACCTGGGCAACCAAATGACTTAGCAAGACCCTATCATAAAAGAAAGAGAGAGAGAGAGAAAGAGAGGTGAAAAGAAAAAAAGAGACAGAGGCTGGAGATGTATAGTTCATTACAAAGACATCAATCCCATTACCAATCAATCAATCAATAACAAAAAGTAAAAAGGCTGGTGAAGATGTGGAGAAAGGGGGCTCTCATACACGGCCAGTGGGAGTGCAAATTAAATTAGCAGAGCTATTATGGAAAGCAGAATGGAAATTACTCAAAAAACTAGAACCAGAACTACCACAGGAAGCTACAATCCCGTCACCAGATGCTCACTCAAAGGAAAGGAAATCGGTACATCAAAGACATCGCACCCCACGGTCACTGCTGTGGCACAAATCGCAAAAGCCAAGATCAGAGCCAACCTAGGAGTCCATTAATAGAGGAACTGATAAAGAAAAGAGATACATGCACATCCATGCACACACCGTGAAATAGTGTCCCACCATAGAGAGGAGGAAGTGTTGTCACTTGCGTCCACGCCGGTAGAGATGGAGAACATGATTAAGTGAGGTAAGTGAGGCACGGAAAGAGAAATACCATCAGTTCTTACTGATTTGTGGAAACTTAAAAAAAAAAGGTGTACACTGGCTAGAAGTAGTGTAAATAGTGACTACCCGAGGCTGGGGAGGGTACGGGGAGGAGGGAAAGGAGAAATGGTTAAAAAGTACAGGGTCTGACTGTGTAGCCCAGGCTGACCTGGAACTCATAGAGATTCTCATGCCTCAGCCTCCCCAGTGCTGAGGTTACAGGTGAGCAGCACCACACCCTGTGAGTTGGCAACAACAAATTGTGTATTTCAGAATAGCTAGTGGGGAAAAATAAAAATAAAATAAAATAAGAAAAAGAATAGCTAGTGGAGGGGACTTTGGCTATTCCCGTGGTAAAGCACCGATACATATTTGAGATGATGGATGTGTCAGTTACCCTGACCTGATCCTTATCCATTGTACACATCTACTGAAACATCACAGGGTACTCTGTAAGTATGTACAACAAAATGTATCAATTAAAAATAAAACATGCCTTAAGAAGAGCTATAAAGACACATATACCCATGAACCCCGTAATTTCAATCTGAACAATTTCTCCAGGGGAGATAATATTATGACTTAGCACACTTGGGTAGGAACAGAGATGTTAAAATTCTGGAAGCATTCAACACATTAAAAGAAGAAACATTTCAGGAAATGATGATCCATTCAATACAAGGTTAAGCGCTAATAATTTGGAGTATTAGGATTGTGAAAATAGGGAAAACAGGTAGTGTACTGAATAAAAACATGCATTCAGCATGATCATTGTGTTGTAAAAAGTTTTTAACATGTATGAGGTTGGCTGGGTGCGGTGATGCACTCCTGTAATTTCCGCACTTGGGAATTACAGGCCGGAGGTGGGAGGGTCACCGTGAGTTTGAGGCCAGCCCAAACTACACAGCAAGACCCTGTCTGAAAAATAAATGAATAAGTAAATAAATCGCACGAGGTAAACACATGCCAAGATGTCTTTTCCCTGCTCTTTCTTCCCGGTAACTAAATTTCAGCGGTGTATATTACTGAGACTGCATTACTTTCACAAATGGGAAATTTAAAGGCGCCTCATTCCTTCGCCTGTCCACTGCCACTGGTCTGCAGAGCTGAAGGCCTCTTCCTGTGGACAGAAATCAATTTCACTACCTGCCCTGTGTTGTCTCTAGCACTTATTCATAACCCCTGTTATTCCTTTTTCTTCAACCATTTTTTTTTTTTGGAGGAAGTGAGAATTGAACCCAGAGCTCTTGCACTGAAGTATTTATTTCCCCACCACTATGACCCTTTCTTTGCATTTATTTTAAGACAAATTTTTGCTCAGTGGCTAAATTGCCCAAGCTGGGCTTCAACTCGTGATCTTCCTGCCTCAGCCTCCAGAGTAGTGGATCACAGAATACATGATGCCAACCATTTTTTATACAGTTTTTAAAAATAGTAGTAAATCATATCCAAAGCCTAAAACTTACCTTGACTGTGGTTAAGCATGCAGTTTAGCAGCGTTAAGTACGTTCACATCTCGCATCTATCACCCGGGCCATCCGTATAACCTTTCATCCTCCGGAAGAGAAACTCCCTCCCATTAACACTCACACTCCATTCCTCCCTCCCACAGCCCCAGTAATCACTGTTCTGTTTTCTATTTCCATGAATTCGATTGTTCTAGGTATTCTGCTCGAATCATACTGTATTTGACCTTTTTTGCACAACTGTTTTTAAAGAGTCCTCTGAAAACGCAGGACCAGGGCCTGGGTTTGTTTTCTCTTTGAACACACTGCTCGTTCACAAATGCACTGATTACCACGTACCCTTGACACAGGTGCTGGGCACTGTGCCAGGAGGGGGTTAGGCTCCCCTGAAGCTGCGCAGGGGTCTTCAAAGATGAGTGTGGTGGAGCAGAGAGAGCGAGGAGAAACAGAGAGAAAGGAGCCACGTGCTGAGTGTGGTGACAGGGACAGCCACCGGCTTCTGCTTAGGATGGGGAGGGTTGCAGGATGGGGAGAGGCCTGGAGGAGGCTGAGGGGAGCCCAGGGGCCCAGGCAGAGGGGTGCAGAGCCTAAGCAGGGAGGACCCACTGCACAGTATGCCTACAGGCCTGTGTGTATGTGTCCACACTCCAGGTGCTTGGGGAGATGCAGGCCCCAGGGCACGGGGGATAGTGGGAGTGCATTCTAGGTGCAGGGGAAACCTGGGGTGGGGGTCCTCTCTCTACTGGGCCTGAGAAGGGAGAAGGAGGGCCCAGAGCTGTGCCTTTGTGCACAATGAGACCTGTGGGACAAGTGTCAGTGTGTCATGCTGAGAATGGTCAGGGTGGTGCATGCCTGTAGTTCCAGTACCCTGAAGGCTGAGGCAGGAGGATCACTGTGAGTTCGAGGCTAACCTAGGCTATGCAGTGAGTTCAGGGTCAGCCTGAGTTGCATAAGTGAGACCCTGTCGTGAAAACAAAAACAAAATCAGCCATTTAGATTCAATATTTCTAAGATCCACCCGTACTGCTATTAAACAATGAGCAAAGTCCAGAGAAAAATGATTTTTGAGGGCTGATCTCCAGCTAGTCTCAAAGATCTGAGCAGTTTCTCCCAGCCCTAGTAGTTTGCTCTACAGCTTCCAGGGTGGCTCTGGGCCCTCAGTGAGGACTGGGACAGAACAGGGACAATGCTGCACCTGTGTTTGTAGGTGAACTTAGTAGCATGGGGATAGGGTGGGGTTGGGGTGCTGTGGGGTGGAGGGGGGGCCCTACATAACATCCCCACAATAAAGGTGCAGGTGGGGCCCTAGCAGAGCAGCTCTTCCTGGCTGCCCCCTGCTCCTGGGGGTGATCGCCTTCCTCGAGGGCCTCCCACCCTGTTTTGGGGACCTTCTGCTTCACTGCTCTGGGACCATCCAGGGTACACCGGCTCCTTTGATCACTGTAATCTGACCACGTTTGAATGCATAACTGTCACAGCAAAGCCACGCATGCAAACTCAGAGGCTTGTGGTGGGCTTGTGGTTGCTGTGATCGTGCCTGAGCCAAACAACGGCAGGCTGCTCGGGGCACGTGTCAGGTGGGGCACGTGTGCCAGGTGAATGTCCTGGCCTGGGAGAGGCCTGGGACTGGGAAACTGGGTGACAGCTGCCCCAGCCGTCTCTTGGTGGATGACCAAGTGTGAGGGACACCGCTCTAAGAAACCAGCCAAGAAAAGGAACGCGACAGGGACATGAGCAAAGAAAAGTGCTGGATCTCATTCTTTCCTGTCACGTACAAGTCTGAATGGTCCCTAGGCCGTAAAGGAGGGGCGAGAACTACTCTCAAGGCCGTTTCCTGCCCCTGCACACCACCCTTTATCACTATGGCTGAAGGTAGGAGGCTGTGTGACAACATGCGTCTGCCAGCTGCCCCCAAAGACATAGGACCCCTCAAATCCCTGCAGAGGGGCACGCAGGGGCATCTGGGCACCCACCAGAAGTCCTACCTGGTGTGTGGACATGCCGGCCCAGAGGTCTGCACTTCCCCAGGCTCTGATAAATCTGTAGACCAAGCAGGCTGGGGCCCTTTTGTTTTCAGGTGGTTTTTAGAAAGTGTCACTTATATAATGTACCCTAAAAACCTGGGAGGAAGTGTGGTCCCTCGGGGAGGCCAGGGTCCGTGTTGTCTTTCTGGCTCCAGCTCTCGTCACAGGAGTCCATGAGGTCACAGGGGTGATCAGGCTGTCACACCTGCCCCACTTCAGCCAGTAGCACCTCATTGTGTGGCCAGGGATGGAGCTGAAAAACCCATGAACCCTTCTTAACCATCAAAACAAAACAAACTCTAACACATCGCCTTTCTCGCAAATGGTGGGATATTTGGTGGAATATGTAGAGCATCTGTGTGACAGCACAATTTTGTAAACAGGAACTGCTAATCAACACAGAGTGGTAACACTGAATGCAGCACTGGTTCTGGACCAAGGGCCACCAGAGGACCCAGCAAGGGTGACAGTAGCTTTATTTGAATCATCTGAGTCCCGAGTTCTGCCACGAGGAAAGAGCCTCAACCCACAACCTTAATCTCCTCAGCGCAGACACCTTCCTGTGCCGTGCTGTGGGTGGGGTGTGACAATGAAAGCTACCCACTTCCTTAGGAAAGAACACAGCGGGCACCAGTGATTCCTGTAGAAGACAGAGTCACTCTTGCTCCTGTGGGTGGGTTTCCCCGCATGGGATAGAAGGGGTGGGCTGGTGCTGGCACCTTGGGAACTGCCCATGGAAGTGATCACATGTGTAGAGTCACTGTGGGTTTTCTCCTCTCCTCTCCTCTCCTCTCCTCTCCTCTCCTC